>OY482670.1:86166906-86546906 GCA_960531455.1 Urophora cardui | reverse complement strand
GATAATGATAATGATAATGATAATGATAATGATAATGATAATGATAATGATAATGATAATGATAATGATAATGATAATGATAATGATAATGATAATGATAATGATAATGATAATGATAATGATAATGATAATGATAATGATAATGATAATGATAATGATAATGATAATGATAATGATAATGATAATGATAATGATAATGATAATGATAATGATAATGATAATGATAATGATAATGATAATGATAATGATAATGATAATGATAATGATAATGATAATGATAATGATAATGATAATGATAATGATAATGATAATGATAATGATAATGATAATGATAATGATAATGATAATGATAATGATAATGATAATGATAATGATAATGATAATGATAATGATAATGATAATGATAATGATAATGATAATGATAATGATAATGATAATGATAATGATAATGATAATGATAATGATAATGATAATGATAATGATAATGATAATGATAATGATAATGATAATGATAATGATAATGATAATGATAATGATAATGATAATGATAATGATAATGATAATGATAATGATAATGATAATGATAATGATAATGATAATGATAATGATAATGATAATGATAATGATAATGATAATGATAATGATAATGATAATGATAATGATAATGATAATGATAATGATAATGATAATGATAATGATAATGATAATGATAATGATAATGATAATGATAATGATAATGATAATGATAATGATAATGATAATGATAATGATAATGATAATGATAATGATAATGATAATGATAATGATAATGATAATGATAATGATAATGATAATGATAATGATAATGATAATGATAATGATAATGATAATGATAATGATAATGATAATGATAATGATAATGATAATGATAATGATAATGATAATGATAATGATAATGATAATGATAATGATAATGATAATGATAATGATAATGATAATGATAATGATAATGATAATGATAATGATAATGATAATGATAATGATAATGATAATGATAATGATAATGATAATGATAATGATAATGATAATGATAATGATAATGATAATGATAATGATAATGATAATGATAATGATAATGATAATGATAATGATAATGATAATGATAATGATAATGATAATGATAATGATAATGATAATGATAATGATAATGATAATGATAATGATAATGATAATGATAATGATAATGATAATGATAATGATAATGATAATGATAATGATAATGATAATGATAATGATAATGATAATGATAATGATAATGATAATGATAATGATAATGATAATGATAATGATAATGATAATGATAATGATAATGATAATGATAATGATAATGATAATGATAATGATAATGATAATGATAATGATAATGATAATGATAATGATAATGATAATGATAATGATAATGATAATGATAATGATAATGATAATGATAATGATAATGATAATGATAATGATAATGATAATGATAATGATAATGATAATGATAATGATAATGATAATGATAATGATAATGATAATGATAATGATAATGATAATGATAATGATAATGATAATGATAATGATAATGATAATGATAATGATAATGATAATGATAATGATAATGATAATGATAATGATAATGATAATGATAATGATAATGATAATGATAATGATAATGATAATGATAATGATAATGATAATGATAATGATAATGATAATGATAATGATAATGATAATGATAATGATAATGATAATGATAATGATAATGATAATGATAATGATAATGATAATGATAATGATAATGATAATGATAATGATAATGATAATGATAATGATAATGATAATGATAATGATAATGATAATGATAATGATAATGATAATGATAATGATAATGATAATGATAATGATAATGATAATGATAATGATAATGATAATGATAATGATAATGATAATGATAATGATAATGATAATGATAATGATAATGATAATGATAATGATAATGATAATGATAATGATAATGATAATGATAATGATAATGATAATGATAATGATAATGATAATGATAATGATAATGATAATGATAATGATAATGATAATGATAATGATAATGATAATGATAATGATAATGATAATGATAATGATAATGATAATGATAATGATAATGATAATGATAATGATAATGATAATGATAATGATAATGATAATGATAATGATAATGATAATGATAATGATAATGATAATGATAATGATAATGATAATGATAATGATAATGATAATGATAATGATAATGATAATGATAATGATAATGATAATGATAATGATAATGATAATGATAATGATAATGATAATGATAATGATAATGATAATGATAATGATAATGATAATGATAATGATAATGATAATGATAATGATAATGATAATGATAATGATAATGATAATGATAATGATAATGATAATGATAATGATAATGATAATGATAATGATAATGATAATGATAATGATAATGATAATGATAATGATAATGATAATGATAATGATAATGATAATGATAATGATAATGATAATGATAATGATAATGATAATGATAATGATAATGATAATGATAATGATAATGATAATGATAATGATAATGATAATGATAATGATAATGATAATGATAATGATAATGATAATGATAATGATAATGATAATGATAATGATAATGATAATGATAATGATAATGATAATGATAATGATAATGATAATGATAATGATAATGATAATGATAATGATAATGATAATGATAATGATAATGATAATGATAATGATAATGATAATGATAATGATAATGATAATGATAATGATAATGATAATGATAATGATAATGATAATGATAATGATAATGATAATGATAATGATAATGATAATGATAATGATAATGATAATGATAATGATAATGATAATGATAATGATAATGATAATGATAATGATAATGATAATGATAATGATAATGATAATGATAATGATAATGATAATGATAATGATAATGATAATGATAATGATAATGATAATGATAATGATAATGATAATGATAATGATAATGATAATGATAATGATAATGATAATGATAATGATAATGATAATGATAATGATAATGATAATGATAATGATAATGATAATGATAATGATAATGATAATGATAATGATAATGATAATGATAATGATAATGATAATGATAATGATAATGATAATGATAATGATAATGATAATGATAATGATAATGATAATGATAATGATAATGATAATGATAATGATAATGATAATGATAATGATAATGATAATGATAATGATAATGATAATGATAATGATAATGATAATGATAATGATAATGATAATGATAATGATAATGATAATGATAATGATAATGATAATGATAATGATAATGATAATGATAATGATAATGATAATGATAATGATAATGATAATGATAATGATAATGATAATGATAATGATAATGATAATGATAATGATAATGATAATGATAATGATAATGATAATGATAATGATAATGATAATGATAATGATAATGATAATGATAATGATAATGATAATGATAATGATAATGATGGCCGCTGTGGTGCAGTGGGTAGAGTGCTCGCCTGCTATTCCAGAGGTCTCGGGTTCAAACCACGGTCCGAGCCAAACAAATTTTTCTAATTAGTAAAAATCCAATTATTGGGTTTTTTAAGAGCAGCGGTCACCTCTCGGCAGTGGGCGGCATACCCTCCAAGAGTATTTCTGCCATGAAAAAGCTTCTCACAAAAAATGCATTCGCCGTTCGGAGCCGGCATAAAACTGTAGGTCCACCCAATTAGTAGGAAAAACAAAAAGGAGCACACCTCGAATTGGGAGAGAAGCTCGGCCATAAAACTCGTCAGAGTTATAATAGCGCCATTGTATTATATTATTATATAATGATAATGATAATGATAATGATAATGATAATGATAATGATAATGATAATGATAATGATAATGATAATGATAATGATAATGATAATAATAATCTATGGACAAAAACAGCAACCATACATGTTTTTGAAAATGGGCGTGGCATCGTGAATCTAAGAGATTTCGGAGCCCATAACTCGACAAATAATTGAGATATTACGGCGGAACTTGGTGTAGATACATACATATGTAATTTTATTACTTGTAGTAAAATTTTACCAAAATCGGTTTGTAACCACGCCTACTTAAAAAAAAAATTGTAAAACTCCCTTTGGAAACTTGTGACGTGTAACGTGACATCTTATAAAGGGATGAAATTTTGCACTAACAATAATATTTTAGGCTAGGTCTGAGAGATAACACTGTTGATAATGGGTGTGGCCACGCCCACATTATGCTGTACCCTCTCTATAGAAAATACAATAAAATGTAAAAATGTAAAAAGTACCGCAAACTAGTTTGCATATCAAATTGGTGGGAAAGCTAGCCACTCCCGCAAATTATTAAGGTTTACAGTCCCAAGCCATGCTTATTAAAGCAATTTGGTAATAATTCTTTATCATTCTACAAAACAAATTAAAAAAAATTAATAATTTCTTATTTTCACCTGGACTTAGCACGTAGATTTTTGAAAAAAAAAAATTTTTTTATAGACTTAGCACATTTGCTTAACACTTCATTACACCATGAAAAAGAGACATTATGGTAACTTTTTTTGGCAGACGATGTATTTTTAGTTGTACTATCTTACTGCATTAAAATCTCAATTTTGAAAAAAATTGGACTTAGCACATTTGCTCACGAAGCCAACGATATCTAAAATTAATATTTTAATTTTTTTTACATACTTTTAAGTGCTAGTTTCAACGTGAATATTTATTATTTAAAGCATTTCATTTAAGTTATCGTGATGGATCGTAAATCTTCACGTAATTATTAACACTTTTCAATAATATCCTTGATTTTCAATAATTCTAAGTTTATATTTTTAAGCTTTTAAAGTTGGGATATTTAAAAAAAAAATCACTCTTTTTTGTGTTCAAAATTGATTTTGTTATGTTGCTCTGTCAGACTCAGTCAAATTAACCCTCGGACATGATATCTAGTATAATTGGTATTTTACCGACAAAAAATTACGTCGCACAAAGCCGCACTTCACTACTAAATACAGGGTTTTTCATATGTACCTACAATAATTTTCTTTTTGTGTTTTATATTTGATTTTAATGTTTATATTTCTAACGCATATCTTGGTTAATATAGGAAATGCTCGAAAGTAACCGAGATATTTATCAGCGATTGTTGTTAACTTTTTAGGCAGTATTTGTAGTATTTCCAATTTTTCAAAGTAAAAAAAAAACTTATCATAAAAAGGGGCTAAGAATTCCAAAGCTATATGTTTCTAGAAGATTTTTGAGTATGCAATTTTGCAGCTCATTCAATTTCAATATAATAATATGCAACATTCAACTTTTTGAAAATTTTCATTGGCTTTTCGGAAATTTTAATTGGAACGGTCTCAGGTACAGTGGCGAGCATTAATGGATGAATGTTTCTCACTTCTGTGCTTATGTGTCCCTAAAACCTAATCCAAACGACTAATTTCAACCAAATATTTTTTATTTATTAGCATATATATTATTTTAATAGAAAACATACAAAAAGTTTAATTCCATCTTGATAACCACGTTTTTTAGGGCGAAAAACTCAAACATCCACATTCATCCAATTTTGCTCGTGGAGAAAAAAATTATTTTGGTGTGGAGTTATAATATTTCCTTCATAGCACCTTATCTTTTGGGGCTGTTTTAATGATCGTTGGCATGCTTTCCATTAGTTCTGCTATGGTTACCCATGGTTTTTTCGCCCATTCGTCCTCAACTTTTTGGTACACAGCCATCCTCTTTTTTAAAAATGCCCATAGGTTTTTGATGTTATTAGGATCTGGTCTTTGGGCAGCCAACTTTATCACACCAAATCATTGCCTAGATAACCAGTTTCGCATGATTTCCGCCTATTTTTGGGGTTACCGCCTTGCTGAAATAGCACCTCGTCTTCGGGATGGGCGTTTATATCGGCGAACTCGGGCAAATCTATTCTTAAAATATGAAGATAATCTTCCTTTTTCATGGCTCCATCTAATTTTATTAATGGATCGAGTTTCCATCAGCTTAAACAGCCCCAAACCATAAAATTGCCTACTCCATGCATGTTTTTGGAGTGTTTCATGTTGCCAGTGCCAAAAATATTGCTTGCCATCAGACTAAAAAACGTGGTTATCAAGATGGAATTAACCTTTTTGAATGTGTTCTATTAAAATAATATATATGCTAATTAATAAAAAAAAATGTGGTTGAAATTAGTCGTTTGGATTAGGTTTTATGTACACATAAGCACAGAAGTGGGAAACATTCATCCATTAATGCTCGCCACTGTACATATAAGGCAAAAACCCTACAGAAAAAAACTTCTAAAATCGACGGAATTTTTCACAGTATTGAGGATTTCACTTTTTACACTAAAATTGGTTGTCTACATAACAGTACACTTAGAAATCTCCTCAAAATTCTGGCCTCACTTTGAAATTTTTAATCCACTTTTAGAAATTTCTACGATTTTTCGGATTTTTTTCCATAAGCTCAGAAATAATGCTTAAAACGATTTTTATTGAAAAATTGTCTACATTTTTAAACGAAAACAAGAACGTAAAATTTTCGACAGAACTCCTTGAAATAAATTTAAAAACTCTGGCATATGATTTTTTTTTGAGTCACTGTATATATTTTTCAACAAAATCGACTTTTAACACAAATTATTAAAATTTTGCATTAAACAAGCAATTTGGAATACATGTAGGCAATGAAATATTTTTGGCCACATAAAACTTGAAAATCTACCTATGTGCGATATTTATACAGGAATCCTTTTACGCACGGTAGGCAGGAAGCGACGATAGGTTGCATGAAAATGTCGAGAAAAAAGGAAAGTGGGGTTGTGTTATGTGATGTTTATAGATGAAACATCCGTTGAAATTAAAATCCGAGCTGCTCCTTTTTCAAGGATATCCATATTTTTTGTTTTTTATGAAAGGATCAAATATTGAGGAATTCGAAAATTCGCCACCGTCCAAATTTTTCCGATTTCAATACATTATTTGGTCGCTAAGGGATACAAAAAAAGGTATTAAAAAGAAAAAAGGACACCTGTAGTGGAAAAATCCAATGTGAACAGGACCTAAAGGATAACCACTGAAATATAAAATAACACAAAAAGTACCCACTTTAATTTGCGTATAACTCCTAAAATGTTAACTCTACGTGAAAATTCCTTATTATATGTTTCATTCAGAATAAATAAAGAAATATTTCTTTAATATACAATTTTGATGTACCTGCAGTGCTTAATGTACTTTTGTGCATCTAAAGTGAAAAATTCAAAAAAAGTACGTTTTTTTTATAGTGCTATTTTAAGTTCAAATATTTTTGTAGTTTATGTAAATATTTTAATCTAATGATCCAACTCTCATTCCTACATATCTATACATTAATATTAAAAAGAATTAGAGCTGAAATACGTGCTAGCTGTGCACGGTGGGCGGTAAGCAAAAATAGGTTGCATGAAAATATCGAAAAAACGACCAAGCGAACTTAAGAAGTATTATGAAGAGGCTGCAGACGTCCTTGATATAAACGCATCAACAAGTACCTCACGTCCAGTCTTGCGATCACTACCCTCTGACTATAGTTCTTGTAAGTTGTTTATAGTTCCCAAAAATAAAAAGTACTATAACTCCCCGATTTCAGCTTGCACTGAATCTCCAACGCCAAAAAGGAAGCGACAAAGAAATCCCAGCTTGTGGAAGCAAAATATAAGGAAAAATTTGAGAGAAAGGGGCAAACCGTACACGGATAGAAATGGTAAACACAGAGCTGCAGCAAAGATGGGTTTGCCTTGCGGGAAGAAGTGTTTTTATCAATGTGCATACAATTTTAATGAACAATCCCGTGCAGAACTTCACGAAAAATATTGGAGCCTAAACGACGCAGAAAAAAAGTGTTATCTTTTTTCATTTGTTAAGCCATCTGAAGCAAAGCGTCGTCGAAAGTCCTCGGAAAGATCGTTCGTACTCCGTAAAAAAAGGTCATTCCATTATTATTTCAAAACTAATGACACAACTTTTCAAGTTTGTAAAAA
The DNA here is from genome assembly GCA_960531455.1 of Urophora cardui. Taxonomy (NCBI): domain Eukaryota; kingdom Metazoa; phylum Arthropoda; class Insecta; order Diptera; family Tephritidae; genus Urophora; species Urophora cardui. The sequence goes on along the minus strand of OY482670.1, from coordinate 86,538,708 downwards.
GTTTTTTCTCAACACCCTCGGAACATCCGAACGAAAAATTTACTATTTATTCAACGTTTCTGTAGATGAGGAAGGAGCCGTCAATTCTACACGAAAAAACCATGGTCGATCGAAAACGAGCGTTGCTAAAGTTGAAGAAGTCAAGGCACACATACGTAGTTTCCCCACTATTGACTCTCATTACTGCCGCTCGTCGACTTCCCGTAAATATTTAGAAAGCCATCTAAATGTACAAAAACGGTATAATTTGTACAGAGAAAAATGTATGGAACCGGTAGCTCTAAATATTTACAGGAATATTTTCAATAATTCATTTAACTTGTCATTTTATTCTCCAAAGAAAGATCAGTGCGATCGTTGCGTTTGGTACAAAAACAACGAAAAAGCCTGTTCTGAAGAAAAAAGACAAGAATATTACAAGCACATTGAAGAAAAAAAGTTTTGTAAAGCTGAAAGAGAAAAGGACCGTCAAAATATTGATGAATCGCTTGCTATTCTTTGCTACGATCTAGAAAACGTAATAACTTTGCCCAAATGTTTCGCTTCAAATTTTTATTACAGGCGAAAGCTTAATACATTAAATTTAACAGGGACATTAATTAAAGCAAATGGAGTCAAAGAAACTTATTGTGCCATATGGTATGAGACTTGCGGGGGAAGGGGAGGAAATGACATAGCAAGCGCATTGATCAAAATTTTGACTGCTATAGAGAAGGATCATCCTGAAATTTTAAAAATTTTATTGTGGAGTGACTCATGCGTTTCTCAAAATCGAAACCAAATAACGGCAACTGCCCTGTTATACTTTTTAAATAAGTCTTCAATTATAAGTATAATTCAAAAGTTTTCAGAGCCCGGACATTCCGTAATTCAAGAAGTGGATTGCGTGCATAGCACGATCGATAAAGCTTTGAACAATTTACAAATCTCTAGTCCTCTAACTTTAATTCGTATCTTAAAAAATGCAAAATATCCTAACACTAATTTCAAAATTCTTCAAATGGTCCCTGAAGACTTTAGAAACTTTTCACAAAAAGCAGGGCTGTTCAACTATGTCATAATACCTTTCTCAAAAGTAAAGTTTTTAGAATACAACAAAAGTAATTTGTGGACCATTGGATTTAAAATAAGTCACCAGGGGCGTGACATCAGTTTTAAGTGTATTAAAAAGGAGTCTAGAGGACGTTTCACGCCAAATAATTTGTTTGAACAAGCTGTGCTTGTATTAAGCAAACCAAAATTGGACAAAAACAAAGCTAAAGACTTAAGTCAAATGATACCGTACCTTGAAACTGAGACTGATCAAAATTTCTTTAAAGCAATATTAGCAAACGCTTAAAGCGTTAAATGATTAAAATAAAACGCAAATATATAATGAATTGAATTCAGTATTAATATTTTTTTTGTAATTAACGATTTTTTAATCATTTAAAAAAGTATGTACAAATATATTTGAATTAAATTTTTATACAAAGATATATAAGTTTTGAATATAAATAAAAAGACTGTGAACAAAAACTATGCCTTTCATTTAAAATACATTCATCGTGCTCATATTTTCTATGGAAAATATGTCAGACATAAAATAAGGACGTCAGATTAGAACCTTTTTACACAAAAATGGTAAGTAATTTTTTAAAAACCCATATTTTTTTAAGTTTATTATTAGTTATGTTGGCGAAGCCCAAGACTTTTGTCGTATGTGCTATGAGTCAAAAATATATTTGTGAGCAAACGTCACATACGACACATGCATTCTGAAGGAAAAGTCGTATATCTTCTAAAACTTTGAAGATATTAAACTTTTGAAAATGGGAAATAAAAATAAATTCCACTCTCTACAACTCGTTAAAATTTCAGAAAAATCTAACCAACAGTTTTTGTATAGCTCCGCTCTAAACTTTAAAGTCGATTTGCTCGAAACTGTTTTGTAACATACGACGTTCGTTTTCTGAGGCGACGTAATTAATGTGTCGTAATCGTAGTATTCACTCCACCCTTGCCTTAGGATTCAAAATTTTGAATTTTTTTTTTTTTTTTAAGGAAAAATTGGTATGAAAGATTAATACTTGTTTGGTAGAAGTTATAGATCCATTTCGGAGACCACCACATCTCTTCATCAGACTTCTTTTTAACATTTTTATTCTTTGGCGTCCGCCGAGATCGAACCTCGGATTTTCCGGTTGGAAGTCTAATGGCATCAGCACTAGGTGACCTTGCCGACGTTATCGGCATTTGTCACTTGTATGTTGGTGTGGTTGTGTGTTTGTTTGGTTTGTACAAATTCTATTTTAAGCACAAGCAATGCTTTGCACTAATTAGTAGAGTTTGTTTGTCGGCTGGCTCATCCGATTAAATTTTACTTTTGGTTTTGGGTCGTTGTTATTTTGATAACTACTTTATTATTGAGCTCTCAAGACCATTTTTTTTATTTTTTTTATTTTTTTTTTAAGGAAAAATTGGTATGAAAGATTAATACTTGTTTGGTAGAAGTTATAGATCCATTTCGGAGACCACCACATCTCTTATAAATTTATATGGAAGAAAGAAAGAAAAAGAAGAGAAGAAATGGGCAGTCCTATCATATACCGGAGCAAAATCTTACAAGTTGGCTAAAGTTTTCCAAAAATATAACATTAATGCAGCATTTAAAACGAGGAACAATATGGGAAAACTTCTACGAAACAACATTAACAAGGAAGACCTCTTTGACAAACAAGGCGTATACAAATTGACTTGCGAATGCCAAAACAGTTATATAGGACAAACAGGACGCCAAATCAAGACGAGATATCGAGAACACATAAGGGATTACAATAGGAAAATAAGAAAATCATCAACGACAGTGGAATCAAATTTCGTCAACCACATGGCAGAAAACAAGTGTACACCCATGAAAATAGGAAAAACAGCTAAAATTCTCCACATACAGCATAAAGGAAGACGACTTAACATATTAGAAAATATGGAGATATACAAACAAAAAACATTCGTAGGTAAAATAATAAATGAACAAATAAACACCGCATCGGATACATTATTTGAACCGCTTAAGCTAATATACCCGAAAGAGGACAAAAGACCTAAAACCGACATAAACAAAACAACACACAAACGGACAATAACGGACTTTTACTTACTTGGTTAATGAGGGTACAATAATGAAAATATGACAAAAAAAATAGATTTGCATACCTAAACACACAACACAGACTCGCACACACACACGTCACCCGAACGCACGAATGCACGAACACATCACATGAACACGAAGTACCTGAACAAAACGACGGAAGTTAGTTACTATAAATGCTATCGAACTTACAGAAAATAACTCAGAACGAAAGAAGACACTGAAGATGGCGCATATTAGCCGAAACCGGTTTGTCTCCAAACCAAACTTGACAAGGGATGACGGAAAATCGTTCCACAATACATCATATTCCTACCCTGTCGGAAAAACAAGCAACCAAAAAGTTATTCATGAATTTCATTTGTTTATACTGGCTGCGAAAAAATTTGAAAACAAATAATTCTTTTCACTTTGAAAAGAATTTAAACCGAAAAATTCTTTTCATGGCTACGAATAATTGAAATTTGTAAACATTCGGGAAACAAATTTTAAGTTTTTAAAGATTTTTCTTTCTTTAGTCGTTTTCCAAATGAAACATTCGCAATCAATTACACTGGATCGCAAAATGACATTTGTTGTCTGTACTTTGAACGTGAGCATCCTATCTATATGTAAAATCGGTCGCTGATTCCGAAAATTGGGTTCATTTTTAATTCTATGGGAAGGTTTTTGAGATATCGGCAATTTACCGTTATTTGGCCAATCGCTCCAATCGGGGTGACATCAAACAAAAGAAAATTAAATTTCCTTTTCATGGCTCCTATAACATTTTTCTCTAACTCTTATAGTTTCTGAAATATTGAGGCTTTGCGCGACTTGGCTGTATTTACTTGATCGCCTGTAACTTTTCCATTTTACCATGGATTTTCTTCGTTGATAGCTTATTTTTTTGGTAATGGAATGGAGCTTCACGCAGAGTAAAACCGAAGGTGAAAACATTGGTTTTAAAGATATTGCCTGACAATTCAATGTAATTTTTTTCTTCAAAAAATCGCAAAAATTCGAAAAAATTCAAATTGAATCGTCAATATTTCAGAAACTATAAGAGTTAGAGAGGAAGATAGCTCACTGCTTTAAAGAGATATAAAGGATTAAGTGGAGCCATTGGCCAAATAACGGTAAATTGCCAATATCTCAAAAACCTTCCGATAGAATTAAAAATGAACCCGCTTTCGGAATCGGCGACCGATTTTACATATAGATAGGATGGTCGCGTTTACAGTATTTTTTGGCTGTAGAGCAGTGTTATTGTTGACCTGTGTTTATACAAATGCGCTTATATATACACTAAGCGGTTGCAATCTTATATTTTGTTCTTAATTCGTGCCACGAGAAAACTCATTTTTAAAATGCGATAACCTACTTTTGATCAGCTTTTGGTTAGAGAAGAAAAATAAGGTAGGAGATAAGCTCCAAAAAGTACTCCAAAAAATTCGCCTAAAGTTAGCATAATCTGCCCACCAACAAGGACGGCTGTCTCAAATGAATGTGCTTGCTTACTTTTAAAGGAACTTTAGGCAAATTCTGCCAACTCAATGCCAAAATTCACCTTATGAACTGCAGCGTAATACCGTTTTATGTTTCCTAGCGAATTCCCCTTTAAAGGTTTTGGCAACGAAGACACTTCGACAAATTTAGTTCTTTATTATATTCAACATACATATTTTGTTTTGTCGATACTTGAGACCCTACCCATTTTGAACACTAATTTTCGCAAATTCACAAAAACAAAGAAATGTTATAAGCACAATATGTAGGTACTATCTAGATTCAAAAAAATATTCTTGGAATGAAAAAGAACTTTTGTTTTTGAATATACTCGTATTGCGAATGAAACGAAAAACAAATGAATTTCAAATATTTGAAAATAAAATCTTTCCCAAAAATTTTATTCCAGGTGTTCAAATAATTCGAAAATGTATAATATTTTTCAAATGATAAGATAGATAAAATTCAAAACAAACATTTTCGGCAAAGAATAATTTGTGAAAACAAATTATATTTCAAATATTTTCTGAACCCTGTTTATGCCACTTGGGGTAGTGCTGGGGTACCTCAGTATATTATATATAATCTCACATTTTAACCAATTTTAATTTGTAAATTCAAAATTTTTTTACTCGTAGATTCGATACCTAAAAACTGCGTCACCTATTATTGTCCTGGCCATATAAGTAAAGATAATTCAAAACAAATCGAGCACGACTCACGTGCCATTACGTACCTTACCTTCAATACAAGCGGGACCGAGCTCTTAGTGAATATGGGCGGTGAGCATATTTACCTATATGATCTACTAAAGGCAGAACAGCCATTGTTCCTGAGCTTGCCAGAATACAAAATAACCACCGCGGCTACTGAGTCGGAAATAGCCACTGATAGGATTGGAGTGCCACCGAAAAGTTTTAGTAATATAGGAGAAACCAAAAGTGAACGTCAAATTGTCAATGAAAATAACAGAATTTCGCAATTTGCAATTAGTCATGGAGAAGTTACAGCTCAATTGGATAACCGAAAAAAATTACCTGAGTATGTTGAGCACTACAAGAAAATGGGAAACGATTTTCTTGAAAATGAAAAATATTTAAGAGCTGTTGAAAAATATTCGGAAGCAATCGAAATGGTTCCCAACTGTTCAGTACTGTATCTGAATCGTGCCACAGCATACATGCGCCGCCTTTGGTTTGGAGACGTATACGCCGCACTGCGAGACTGTCATACAGCATTACGTTTAGATCCTGCGTATATTAAAGCACATTTTCGTTTAGCTCGCGCGCTGCTTGTGCTCGGTAGACCACAGGAAGCGGACGAGTGCCTTAAAGAGTTGGTAGCCCGCTTCCCCAGTTATGCGAATAACCATGGAATCATGATGCTTCACAAAGACATCAAAGAAAATAGAAAAATGTCGAAATCCCAGCAACAACTTGACAATGAACAACAAAATTACAATTGCTTAGAACGCACGGATGCTGAACATCAATGGCGCAGCAAAGCCAAAGATTATAGCAAACGTTATGTGGGACATTGCAATACAACAACAGACATTAAAGAAGCCAACTATTTTGGCAACGATGGTGAATATATTGTCGCTGGTTCGGATAATGAAAGTTTTTTCATTTGGGAGCGTAACACCTGCAAAATACGCGCAATCTACAAAGCTGATATTTCTATTGTTAATTGCGTGCAGCCGCATCCGGACATTTGTTTATTGGCAACTAGCGGTATCGATCATGACATTAAAATATGGTCACCAGTAGCGCCGTCCGCTGATGAACGGCCGAATTTAGTGGAATATGTGGATAAGACTGTTGAAGACAATCAGCAAAAAATGAAAATGGATCCCTTTAATATGAATTCAGGGATGAACGCATTCTGCCTTAATGGATAGATAATAGAACAAGTGTGATAGTTATTGTATAAGTGATGAAATATCAATAAGGATATGATTGAAAAATAACACATGAGACAGATCGACTACATAATTTAGTTAATAAAATATATACATAGTAGTACAATAATGTAATGCGCGATATTAAATTGTATGTGTATTCTCTGAAGTAAGATTTAAACAAGTACGAGCGTGACTGTTTTTGGCCGTACCGAATGGATACATTCAACTTTACATAGCCTGATATTTATTAATTTGTACTTACTTACTTACTTAATTGGCACGTAACCGTCTAGACGATTCTGTTCGAGTTCAATAAAGCGCGCCAGCTATTTCTGTTTCGCGCAGCATGGCGCCACTTGGGAATACCTAGGGAGTCAGCATCACTGTCCACCTGATCTTCCCAACGCAGTGGAGGCCTCCCTTTTCTTCTGAGTTCAGCGGGTTTCGATAAAAATACTTTCTTAGCTGGAGCACCTTCGTCCATTCTCACGACATGACCTGCCCAGCGCAGCCGCTGGATCTTTATTCGCTGAACAATGTCGATGTCTGCGTACAGCTCGTACAGCTCGTCGTTAAATCTCCGTCGATACTCGCCCTCGCTAACGCGCAAAGGTCCATAAGTCCTCCGAAGAACTTTCCTCTCGAATACTCCAAGCGCCATCTCATCTGCTTTTGATATAGTCCATGCTTCTGCGCCATACATGAGGACTGGAACGATGAGTGTCTTGTAGAGTGTGATTTTGGTTCGTCGAGAGAGGACTTTACTTTTCAATTGCCTACTTAGTCCAAAGTAGCATTTATTGGCAAGAGTGATTCTTCGTTGGATTTCAGTGCTGACATTGTTTTTGGTGTTAATGCTGGTTCCCAAATAATTATTAATTTGTACTGCATCAAAATTATTCAGGGCAATATGAGTAAAAATACTGCAAAATTGCATATCATTAGCTGTTTTAATGGAAAAGTTATGTCCCCAATTGTCTATATCTGAACAATCTGTTGTATGGGTGCTCTATGTTATGGTGATCCGATTTCGACATACGATCAGCTTCTCCTAAAAAAACATACATATACCGAATTAGAGAACTGAGGGGCTAGTTTGCATTCACACAGACGGACAGACCGACATGGCTGAAACGGTATCGGTATATATATATAGAACTTGTAGTTCTATATAAACTTATTTATTTCTATATTAAATGAATTACAGAAGAATAAGGTATGATCAAAAGTAAAGTAAAGCGTACGTTGAATTGAATCTCTGTCTACATGAAGTTAGCTGCGGTTCTATATATTCGTTCGTGTTGCCAGACTACGTAATAGGGTAGTTGGGGTGTTCACTACACCACCCTCCTTCCAGTAACTTCACCGAGTGAGGAATCATTCCTTATGGACGATATTTGCCAATTCGTTCCTGGGGAAATACGCTGGTTTAAGTCTGTCGATGGATACTGTGACCGGTCTTGTTCCTACCATTATCGTGTACGTCTTCGGGTATCTGCTAATTACTAGTTACGGTCCATCATATGGAGCCTTTAGTGGTTTTTTAATGGTATCATCGCGTAGAAAAACATGACTACAAAACCGTAGGTCTTTTGGAACAAACACCGCCGGTTTTCCGTGTTCTGAAGTTTGCGTCGGTCTAACTGTTGCAAAGTGGTTCTGCAGTTCTCTCAGGAAAGTATGTTGATCAATACGACGATTACTGTCACCCGGAAGTCGGATCGGTTGACCATAGATCATCTCCGCGACGGAAACCCCTAAGTCTTCTTTTACGGCCGTTCTCAATCCCAAAAGGACGACGGGCAGAATGTCCACCCAATTAGCGTCAGCTGAATGGCATCTGAGTGCGGCTTTCAAAACTATGCCATCTTTCCACCATGCCATTTGCTTGCGGGTGGTAACTCGTGGTGTGTATATGTCTGACTCCTAAAAGTTTTGCCAATTCTCCGAATAGTGCACTCTCGAACTGACGCCCCTGGTCCGTGGTAATGAATTTCGGTGTACCAAATCGACTTATCCACCCGCCTAGAAATTCTCTAGCCACTGTCTCAGCTGTAATATCCGTCAAAGGGATTACTTCTAACCATCTTGAAAACCGGTCTACACATGTAAGGCAGTATGTGTAACCTCTTGAAGATGTGAACGGACCCACTATATCCACATTGACATGTTCAAATCGTTGCCCTGGTACTGTGAATTGCTCAAGTTCCGCTTTCGTATGACGTGAAATCTTGCATCGTTGACAAGCTGGGCAACTACGTACCCAATCCCGTATGTCACTGCTCATCCTCTTCCAAACATAACTTCTTGCTATTAACTTAGTCGTCGCTTTCGCTCCCGGGTGCGCTAAGCCGTGACAAGCATTGAATATCGTCTGCCGTAAGATTTTAGGAACGTACGGTCTCAGTGCACCGGTAGATTTGTCGCAAATTATTTCTACACCAGCGGCGGTATGTTGATATCTTACCAGTTGCAATGAAGTAAACTCACCTTCCATTAGTCTTTTGAGTTCATCACATCTTTGTTGTTCGTCATGTAATTGTTGTAAATCTACTGGTGATGGTAATGCAAACGTTTCGATCCTTGAGAGCATGTCAGCCACAAAATTATCAGCGCCACTGATGTGTCTTATGTCAGTAGAGAATTGGCTAATATAGTTCAAATGACGCGTCTGTCGCGGTGAAAGTTTCTCCCAATTCTGATCAAATGCATTGGTAAGTGGCTTGTGGTCTGTGAAAACGATAAAAATTGTCCCCTCTAAATAGTGGCGAAAATGCCGAATCGACTTGTAGATCGCTGCCAATTCGCGATCGTAAGCACTATAACGCTGTTCTGCTGGCGTAAACTTTTGTGAATAAAAACCTAAAGGCTTCCACTTACCCTCAATTCGTTGTTGCAACACAGCACCGGCCACAATGTCTGAGGCATCAGTCATTAAAGCAATTCTTGCGTTCTTTACAGGAAAAGCAAGTAAGGCTGCTTCCGCCAACTGGTCTTTAAATTTCGCAAATGCTTTAGTCGCTGCTTCCGCCCACTGGATTATTGTCTTATCGCGTCTTTTGCATGGACCCATTAACTTTTGCAACGGTTCTTCGATCGTCGCGGCATGGGGTAGGAATCGCCTATAAAAAATTACAGCTCCCATAAATCTTCTCAACTCATGTACTTCTTTTGGCTTTTTGATCTTCATAATTCCTTCCACCTTTCGTGGTAACGGTCTAATACCTTCCGCTGAGACCAAGTGCCCGAGAAATTCTACCTTCTGTAACCCTAACTGGCATTTTTCGGCATTGATTAACAACCCTCTTTCACGATAACGATCGAAAACTTCTTTAAGATGCTCAGCATGTTCCTCTGGTGATGTAGAAGCTACCAGTATATCATCCAGGTATGGAAAAACGAAAGACAAACCCCTGACTGTTTCGTCGATGTAGCGTTGAAAGGTCTGGGCGGCATTACGTAACCCAAACGTCATAAATTTAAATTCGAAAAGCCCGAAAGGCGTAATGATAGCTGTCTTCGGCACATCGTCCGGGTGCACAGGGATCTGGTGATATGCCTTCTTGCAGTCGATTACCGAAAAAATCTTCTTGCCGAAGAGATCTCCCCCGAAATCCTGTATATGCCGGATTGGATACTTGTCCGGAATCGTTTTTGCATTCAATCGCCTAGTCTCCGCAAGGTCGCCACGTTCCATTTCTTTTCTGCACCATGTGCAATGGGCTTGCCCATTGACTACTCGAGCGTTGACATATACCACGGTCGATTAGGTAGTCGAACTCCTTTTTGGCAAACTCCAACTTTTCGGGTGAAAGACGTCGGACCCTCTGCGCTACGGGTGGACCTCGAGTCTCTATGTGGTGTTGAACAGCCGTCGCGGGCCTGCTAGCTTTGGCGTCGTCGTTGGTAAGATCAGGATAACGTGCTAAGATCGCATGAAATGGATCCGCTCCTCTTAGGGACAGTACACCATGTGGTGGCGTTGTGATTTGGCATAGTGCACGCGTATTCGTTAATCGGTCGATAATTGTTTTGTTTTTTAAATCCACTAAAATGTCGTAGTGTTTCAAAAAATCCGCGCCTATTATAGGCTGCGCTACATCAGCTATGATGAATAACCAGTTGAAGGACCGTCGGAGGCCTAAATCTAAGGTCAAAAGTCGTTTACCAAATGTATTGATTGAAGTATTGTTCGCGGCAACGAGCTTTATTGCGGCAGGCTGCATGCTCTCACGACGTTGTGGCACCACTGAAACTTCCGCCCCAGTGTCAATGAGAAAGTTCATCGAAGAAATTTTATCTTTAATGTAAAGGCGACTAGTATTAATATTTTCCTCCGCTGTAGCCGCTTTGAACGGAGGGTTGACTAGTTTTCCGAGCGTTTTGGTTGGAAAGAACATGACGGTCGGCATCGTGTCGCGTTTTCACCAAAACTACGATGATACCAGCAGCAATCATTTTGTGCGTTATGTGTCGTTACGCGTGTGTTACCTTGTCTTTGACGTTGTCGTATTTCAGCTCGTTGTCTATATGTTACTTCTCGTTTTTCCAAACGATCAAGCCGGTTTACTAATTCAGAAATGGTTGCTGCTGCACTGTCGCTTGCCGCACTAACGACGTCGACGCTGTTATATGGTTTGTTCATTTCTGGAATTGTCAATATACTATCGGCCTTCTTTGCCAAATCCTCTACGTCACCTTCAATTGTTGCTAAGATTTGTTGTACATGGACAGGCAACCTACGTAGCCATAACGACTTCAGCATGTCCTTACCCAATTGCTGATTTGACAGATCTTTCATCTCACGTAATAGCGATGTGGGTTTCTTGTCCCCCAATTCGCAATTTTCTACCAAACGCCTAAGCCTTTTCTCATTGGACTCACCAAATTCTTCGATAAGTCTTTTTTTTAATGCTTCATATTTGCCAGCAGCAGGCGGGGACGAAATAATATAGCTGGCGTGTGCAAGTACTGCCGAATCGATTTCAGCCACAACCGTGAAATATTTGGTTTCATCTGTGGTAATGCCTGCGCGCACGAATTGAGCTTCCACCTGTGCAAACCACAAACGTGGGTCTGGTTTCCAAAACGGTGGCGGTTTCATTGCCAGCCGAGCCACCTGAAACGTAGTCATTGCATCTTGGAATGTTTCGCTATTTTCTTCGGTCATGTTGTCAAGTGCGTTTCTTACTGTCGTCGGTGTCACCACTTATAGAACTTGTAGTTCTATATAAACTTATTTATTTCTATATTAAATGAGTTACAGAAGAATAAAGTATGATCAAAAGTAAAGTAAAGCGTACGTTGAATTGAATCTCTGTCTACATGAAGTTAGCTGCGGTTCTATATATTCGTTCGTGTTGCCAGACTACGTAATAGGGTAGTTGGGGTGTTCACTACATATATATATGTACACTAAGCCGAATCACGTTATATGGACAAAAAAAAAGTTTAGTGTGTGTCAGTTTTATTTGAACACTAATGTCGAAAAAATATTTTTGGTGTAAAATTTTTTTTTTAGGCCCGCGTTAAAAACAGCTAAATCGCGTTTTTTGTAATAACTTCCTTATTTGATGTCGGATCTCTATCATCTTAATGTCGCTGAAAAGGTCTCCCCGAGCACTATATTTGGCCCATATAAAGTTTCGACCTCAAAGGTTGTTCTGAGTTTTACCTTTAAAAATTTGGAGTTACTATCCCTAGATTTTTTTATTTTTATCACTAATACAAAGCTCTCAAAAAACCATGAGGACACCGCTAAAAATGTTGTAGCCTTTATTCACAAACAAAAAAGTTATAACGTTGTAAAATGAAACACTTGTTTTTTTTTATAAAAAATTACACAGTAGGGAGGCAAAAATACCACAGAGAAACGGCGAAACACTTCAGCTTAATTTTTGGCTCCAGATTACGATGGCGTTTTTAGAAAATCCGGATTAGCTCCCATTTTCGAGATATTTAAAAAAGAATTTTCAGTTTTCACATACAAAGCGATCCGATGGAGGGGGGCGTATGAGTAACTAAAGTAAAGTGCGTTGTTTTCAATTGTTGGCTGCATTTCTAGGAGCAGACGACGCACCCAGCGCAAGTATTTATAACACATTTAGACTTCCGTTGTCTCTTTAGGCGCGTATAATTTTACAATGATAAATTGTCGGCTTGTGCTACAAAAGGCACAAGTATTGTAGCAAAATCAATATTAAATTATAATATTATCCATTTTTACATGTACCATTAATTATTTTTGCATTACAGAGTTTATGAATCCAGATCTGGCTGCGGTGCAGACGACGATGACCACAGGTGGGCAAAGGGTGACCGTCGTTTTTGCATCTGCATATTTTGCCGGAGATGAGGAGATCCCACTGAAGATTGTACGAGACCTGGTAGAGTACTGCAGGAGAGCAGAACTCCCGCTAATACTGGGATGCGATGCCATTGCTCACAATGAGATGTGGGGCAGCACGGATACAAACCGTAGAGGTGAGTTCCTTTTAGAGTTTATTATGAGTTATGACCTAAGTATATGTAATGTAGGGAACAAACCCACTTTTGTAACTAGGGTCAGGGAAGAAGTACTGGATATTACACTAGGCAACAACTTATCTGAAGGTATGGTCTCAGGGTGGAGGGTCTCAGATGAATCATCCCTCCCCTGTTTGGTGGTCGAAAGACCTCTCAGTGATGAGAAAAAACGTGCATAGGCTCTTCAACAAAGCCAAACGCACGGGCTACTGGGAGGAATATAACCCGCCCCCCTTGTGGTTTATCATATAGCGTTTGACATGCACAATGTCTAGTTGGCGTAGCTGTAGCGCCTTTGATTCGCATTTTGTCGATCGCGGTTCGAATCCTGCCTGTGGCTTGTATTTTTTGTTTGTTTTTATACTCAGCTGTACTAGTACACAGAGTATTATAGTTTTGATTTCATAACGGTGGATTGTAACAGAATGAAATAATCGAGATAGATATGGACTTATATATATCAAAATGATCAGGGTGAAAAGAGAAATCGATTGAGCCATGTCCGTTCGTCTCTCCGTCCGTCCGTCCGTCCGTACGCACTCTAACTCGCGCAAAATTGAGATATTTTGATGAAATTTGGAATGCACGTTGGTATCGAGACTGGCACGGTTGGTATTGAAAATGGGCGAAATTGGACCATGACCACGCCCACTTTTCCTATATAGAAAATATCGGAAATTTGGTATCTCAGTCACTATTAAAGCTAGAGTGATGAAATTTTACCCACGTGTTGAGCTCAGGCCCCTAAGAAGAAATTTGATGAAATTTTGGAAAATGGGCGGTGCCACGCCCACTTATTAAGGGTCAAATATTGAAAGTTTTATATATCATAACTCAGAAACCGTTGAAGATATATCGATGAAATTTGGTATGCGTGATTTGCTTACTTAGGTAAATGTTTTGACGGAAAATTGTCAAAAGCGGTTGACGGCCACGCCCACTTTTATATATGGGAACTATAAAGGGGCCTAATAAAAACATTTTAAGCGATATCTCAGTCAAATATAAAGATCTATCACTGAAATTTTGTGGCAGGAGTCCAACTACGGACATAAAGGTTAGGTTAGGTAATAGTGGCTGTTGGTACACACCAACACACTTAGGCCCATAAGGACCCATTGTGATACCACAAGGATCTAAACCCCTACTCTAACCAGAAAGTGGATTCAGCGAATCTTAGGATTTTTACAGGCTCCAAATCGGCCAAATCGCCGAGGCCAGAAAAGTGGGGTGCCCCCAGAAATTTTAGCCTCTTAGTCCACAGCGCGGGACATTCACACATCAAATGCTCTACAGTTTCAGGCTCCTCCTCATCCCTACAGCTCCTACATAAGTCATGAAAAGGAGCGCCCAATCTCTCAGCATGTCTGCCGATAATGATGTGGCCCGTAATCAGGCCAACAGTGAGCGCCAGGTCTTTCCTCTTTAGAAGAAGTAGCCCTTTAGTACGTCTCGCATCCCAATCAGGCCATACGAGTCTGGAATGAATGCAGGTGCTAAGGCGTTTCCATCTGGCACCCGCTTCTGCACGGAAAATTTCCTTAATATTGAGCTTGCATGTAGCGAGCGGCATACTTAAACCATTCCAAGATGGCGAAAGCGGAGCAGATGTGCCCCCTCTTGCAAGTTCGTCTGCCATCTCATTGCCTGGTATATTGCAGTGTCCAGGCACCCATACCAGCGTTAGAGAAGCCTGCGTAGCCATCTCGTCAAGAGATTTGCGACAACCCTCTACAGTCCTGGATTTGCAAGTAGCAGACCCAATCGCCTTCAGCGCAGCCTGACTATCTGAACAGATGTAAATATTGTCGTGCGTGAGGACTCCTTTACGTAGATAGTCCACCGCCTCTTGAATGGCAGCAACCTCTGCCTGGAATACGCTGCAATGATCCGGAAGGTTAAAGGAGAGTTTCGTACCCGTCTGGGCTACGAAAACTCCACCACCCACCTTACCATTCAGCTTCGAACCATCAGTATAAATATGGAGGGCGCCCGGCAAATCCGGAGGTCCATTGGACCAAAACTCCCTATCCGGAATAACAACATCGAAGTTCCTCCCGCGAATGGTGGTCGGTGCACAGTAGTCCATTGCACTCGTCAAAGAAATGCTAAGGATCTCAGCGTGACCACCTACATTTACCTTCCACCCCGGAAGTTCTCTTAAGCGCAGTGCCGAAAACAGTGCGCATTGCCTACCCATCAGGTCAATCGGCAGGACATTAAATAAAGTGTCCAGAGCTTCCTTGGGAGTGGTGCGCAGCGCGCCACCAACACAAATCAGCGCGCTTCTTTGCACCTTTTGAAATGCAAGAAGGGTTGATCTCTTTTCAAGACATTTCCACCACACCAGAACCCCGTATAACAGGATTGGTCTAATCACAGCGGTGTAAAGCCACAGCGACACTAGGTGACAACCCCCAATTACGCGCAACGGCTCCTCTACAACTGTAGAGGGCAACCATTGCCTTTTTAACACGTTCCTCAGAGTTAGGGGCCCAAGACAATTTTTTGTCCAAAATTACCCCCAAGAACTTTGCCGTAGTCCCTAATTTTAGGGTAGTATTACCAAGAACTGGCAGTTGCAAAGCAGGAAGTTTATACCTCCTGGTAAACAGTACAAGTTCAGTTTTGGCTGGGTTGATCCCCAAGCCTTTGTTTCTAGACCAGTGATCCACCAGTCTAAGTTTACTTTGCATAATATCGCATAGCGTCTGCGGAAACTTGCCACTAACTATTAGTGCAAGATCATCCGCATATGCTACAACTTTAACGCTGCCGTCCTCCTCCAAGACGGACAACAGCTCGTTAATCGTGGCCACCCATAAAAGTGGGGAGAGAACCCCACCCTGTGGCGTACCTCTATTGGCGTATCTAGAAACTGACACCCCGGCCCTTTCAGCACGAACCTCCCTAAGTACCAGCAACTGTTTTATCAAAGCAACCATCCTCAGATCAACACCTAGCCTCGTCAGAGCACCAGTTATTGCCGATGGTGTAACGTTGTTGAATGCACCCTCTATATCCAGGAATGCAACCAGTGAGAACTCCTTGAGCGCAAGAGACCTCTCAATTTGAGTAACAACAGCATGTAGGGCTGTTTCAATGGATCTCCCTTTCATATAGGCATGTTGGGATCTTGTGATTTTACCATCTAAATCTTCTCTAAGATGAGAATCAATAAGTCTTTCAAACACCTTAAGCTGAAAAGACGTCAAACTGATCGGTCTGAGGTCACCCGGACTGGTATGAGATGTCCTACCAGCCTTAGGTATAAAAACGACCGTCGATTCCTTCCACAAATGAGGAATGTAATTTAGAGTACATACTCCCTTAAAAATGGTTAGCAACCACGGACTGCACAGCTCAATAGACTGCTGCAGTTGTATTGGCGCCAATCTATCAGGACCCGGAGTTTTGAAGGGCTTAAAGGTCCCTACTGCCCAACACACACCGTCAGTATTGATGAAATCATCATTGACAGGCCGATTATCGCACCCTTCTCGTAAGTTTAATACTTCGTCAGCAGAGCTTGGGAAATGTGTGCTCAGAAGAAGGTCCAGGGTACTCTCACCAGTGTCCGTCCACGACCCATCAGGCCTTAGCAAGCACCCAGGGGCGCTTCGTGGAGAACTGGAGAGAATTTTCCTAAGCCTTGAGACATCCGACACCGATTCCAAGCCACTGCAAAATTCCCTCCACGAGGATCGTTTAGAAGACCTTAATATCTTCTTGCATTCTCTGAGATGCGTTTTATATTCAACCCATTTCTCGACATCGTCTGAGGATTTAGCTTGGTTGAACGACCGACGACACCTCTTGCGAGCCGAGTCTAAATCCAGATTCCACCATGGTGGTTTCGTTTTGCCTCTCGGCTTTTTCAAGGGACAGGCCTTATCCAGCGCCTGCCCACACACCTTCGTAAACGTATGAACCATATCATCCAGCTCCTTAGAGCTGGTCGGAGTATGGCAACTAAAACCCGAGAGTCTCTTATGAAGCTCCTCTCTATACTACGGACATAAAACAAAAAACACAAAAATTTTGGAAAATGGGCGGTGCCACGCCCACTTATTAAGAGGCAAATATTGAAAGTTTTATAACTCAGAAACCGTTAAAGATATATCGATGAAATTTGGTACGCGTGATATATTTACTTAGCCAAATACGTGGGCGAAAAATTACCAAAATCGGTTGACGGCCACGCCCACTTTTATATATGGGAACTATAAAGGGGCCTAATAAAAACATTTTAAGCGATATCTCTGTCAAATATAAAGATATATCTTTGAAATTTTATGGCAGGAGTCCAACTATGGATATAAAACAAAAAACATAAAAATTTTGGAAAATGGGCGTGGCACCGCCTCCTTTTAGAAGCAGGAATATACGAGATTTCTCAGCCTATAACTCGACAAATAATTGAGATATTATGACGAAACTTGGTTTATACACTTCTATAACTTGTGTTAATAGACATGCAAAAATTTATTGAAATCGGTTTATGACTACGCCTACTTTTTAACAATGATATTTCTGGAACACCCTTTGGGAATTTGTAACGTGACATCTTTGTAACTAGAAGTCATAAAGGAATGAAATTTTGCACAAAGAATAATATTCAAATGCGTAGTTGGATGACTGATAAATATGTTGAAAATGGGCGTGGCTACGCCCACTTTATGCAGCACTCGCTTTATATAAAGTACACCGTGTTTCCATCAAACGAAAACAAACAATGAAAGCTTACAGCTGAGTATCTAATGTTCGATTCCACTCGAACTTAGGCTTCCTTACTTTTTTTTTTGTTTATTTAAAAATTAAAAAATATTTAAAAATGAATAAAAAAATATATATTTTATTCATGTATACTGGGCACACCACATAACATCCAAAATATGTACCTACATGCGAAAAAAGTTCATGTAGGTACCTTTGGACGCACGTGCATAAAATCAAATTTGTCAAATGCTATTCGCAAATTGCCAAATCGCAAATTTATTTTCTTTTCATCTGAATTTAAATGAGCTATTGGCCATTTTTTAATGAAGAAAAATTGAAAAAATTTTTGAGGCCGCTTGAAGAAGTCTGATGAGGGGATGTGGTGGTCTCCGAAATGGATCCATAACTTCTACCAAAAAAATTTTTTCAATTTTTCTTCATTAAAAAATGGCCAATAGCTCATCTAAATTCACATAAAATAATTATTAGAATTAAAACGGCCATATAAATACAAACGTAAATATGTATATCGGAGACCTGCCGAAAAACAAAAGTCTGAAAACAATAACAAGCATTGCCTGTACAAAAAGCTTTGCTTGTTAATAGCTTTAGAACTTTGTACAAACCAAACACACAATCGCACCAACACACTAGGTAGCAAAGGCAGAGTGTCATTAAGCTACTGTTGTTGGTATGTGGATTGTAATGGAGGGAAAATTGAAATTTAAGCGAAACAAAGCTGACGGCGGTGGGTGGTAGCTCTATGGGATAGACATTGGACTACCAATCGAGCGACTTAAGTTCGATTCTCGGTTGAGGCCGCTTGAAGAAGTCTGATGAGGGGATGTGGTGGTCTCCGAAATGGATCCATAACCTACCAAAAAAAAATTTTTTCAATTTTTCTTCATTAAAACATGGCCAATAGCTCATTTAAATTCACATAAAATAATTATTAGAATTAAAACGGCCATATAAATGCAAACAGAGCACCAGTTATTGCCGATGGTGTAACGTTGTTGAATGCACCCTCTATATCCAGGAATGCAACCAGTGAGAACTCCTTGAGCGCAAGAGACCTCTCAATTTGAGTAACAACAGCATGTAGGGCTGTTTCAATGGATCTCCCTTTCATATAGGCATGTTGGGATCTTGTGATTTTACCATCTAAATCTTCTCTAAGATGAGAATCAATAAGTCTTTCAAACACCTTAAGCTGAAAAGACGTCAAACTGATCGGTCTGAGGTCACCCGGACTGGTATGAGATGTCCTACCAGCCTTAGGTATAAAAACGACCGTCGATTTCTTCCACAAATGAGGAATGTAATTTAGAGTACATACTCCCTTAAAAATGGTTAGCAACCACGGACTGCACAGCTCAATAGACTGCTGCAGTTGTATTGGCGCCAATCTATCAGGACCCGGAGTTTTGAAGGGCTTAAAGGACCCTACTGCCCAACACACACCGTCAGTATTGATGAAATCATCATTGACAGGCCGATTATCGCACCCTTCTCGTAAGTTTAATACTTCGTCAGCAGAGCTTGGGAAATGTGTGCTCAGAAGAAGGTCCAGGGTACTCTCACCAGTGTCCGTCCACGACCCATCAGGCCTTAGCAAGCACCCAGGGGCGCTTCGTGGAGAACTGGAGAGAATATTCCTAAGCCTTGAGACATCCGACACCGATTCCAAGCCACTGCAAAATTCCTTCCACGAGGATCGTTTAGAAGACCTTAATATCTTCTTGCATTCTCTGAGATGCGTTTTATATTCAACCCATTTCTCGACATCGTCTGAGGATTTAGCTTGGTTGAACGACCGACGACACCTCTTGCGAGCCGAGTCTAAATCCAGATTCCACCATGGAGGTTTCGTTTTGCCTCTCGGCTTTTTCAAGGGACAGGCCTTATCCAGCGCCTGCCCACACACCTTCGTAAACGTATGAACCATATCATCCAGCTCCTTAGAGCTGGTCGGAGTATGGCAACTAAAACCCGAGAGTCTCTTATGAAGCTCCTCTCTATACTACGGACATAAAACAAAAAACACAAAAATTTTGGAAAATGGGCGGTGCCACGCCCACTTATTAAGAGGCAAATATTGAAAGTTTTATAAGCCATAACTCAGAAACCGTTAAAGATATATCGATGAAATTTGGTACGCGTGATATATTTACTTAGCCAAATACGTGGGCGAAAAATTACCAAAATCGGTTGACGGCCACGCCCACTTTTATATTTGGGAACTATAAAGGGGCCTAATAAAAACATTTTAAGCGATATCTCTGTCAAATATAAAGATATATCTTTGAAATTTTATGGCAGGAGTCCAACTATGGATATAAAACAAAAAACAAAAATTTTGGAAAATGGGCGTGGCACCGCCTCCTTTTAGAAGCAGGAATATACGAGATTTCTCAGCCTATAACTCGACAAATAATTGAGATATTATGCCGAAACTTGGTTTTTACACTTCTATAACTTGTGTTAATAGACACGCAAAAATTTATTGAAATCGGTTTATGACTACGCCTACTTTTTAACAAAGATATTTCTGGAACACCCTTTGGGAATTTGTAACGTGACATCTTTGTAACTAGAAGTCATAAAGGAATGAAATTTTGCACAAAGAATAATATTCAAATGCGTAGTTGGATGACTGATAAATATGTTGAAAATGGGCGTGGCTACGCCCACTTTATGCAGCACTCGCTTTATATAAAGTACACCGTGTTTCCATCAAACGCAAACAAACAATGAAAGCTTACAGCTGAGTATCTAATGTTCGATTCCACTCGAACTTAGGCTTCCTTACTTTTTTTTTTGTTTATTTAAAAATTAAAAAATATTTAAAAATGAATAAAAAAATATATATTTTATTCATGTATACTGGGCACACCACATAACATCCAAAATATGTACCTACATGCGAAAAAAGTTCATGTAGGTACCTTTGGACGCACGTGCATAAAATCAAATTTGTCAAATGCTATTCGCAAATTGCCAAATCGCAAATTTATTTTCTTTTCATCTGAATTTAAATGAGCTATTGGCCATTTTTTAATGAAGAAAAATTGAAAAAATTTTTGAGGCCGCTTGAAGAAGTCTGATGAGGGGATGTGGTGGTCTCCGAAATGGATCCATAACTTCTACCAAAAAATTTTTTTAAATTTTTCTTCATTAAAAAATGGCCAATAGCTCATTTAAATTCACATAAAATAATTATTAGAATTAAAACGGCCATATAAATACAAACGTAAATATGTATATCGGAGAGCCTGCCGAAAAACAAAAGTCTGAAAACAATAACAAGCATTGCCTGTACAAAAAGCTTTGCTTGTTAATAGCTTTAGAACTTTGTACAAACCAAACACACAATCGCACCAACACACTAGGTAGCAAAGGCAGAGTGTCATTAAGCTACTGTTGTTGGTATGTGGATTGTAATGGAGGGAAAATTGAAATTTAAGCGAAACAAAGCTGACGGCGGTGGTAGCTCAATGGGATAGACATTGGACTACCAATCGAACGACTTAAGTTCGATTCTCGGTTGAGGCCGCTTGAAGAAGTCTGATGAGGGGATGTGGTGGTCTCCGAAATGGATCCATAACTTCTACCAAAAAAAATTTTTTCAATTTTTCTTCATTAAAAAATGGCCAATAGCTCATTTAAATTCACATAAAATAATTATTAGAATTAAAACGGCCATATAAATACAAACGTAAATTATTTTCTTTTCTTTCTTATCCCTATTTTTATCGGGATTGTACAGAATTAGTTTTGTCAGAAATGTCTGAATAGTTGGAGAAATTGCTTTTTCAGAGGTATTTCGCAATTCTTGTTTAAATTAACCTTTTAAAAATTTGAGTATATAAAAACTAGAACAAGAAAAATTCTATTAAAAATATAAATATAACCAAAAAGTACTACATACATATCGTCGGTCTTCTACCAGAAACACGAATGTGAAATTTTTTCTAAGTGCGATGTCTGCTCTTTATCGGGTATATATTGATGTAATAACATTAATATTGGCATAAATTCTTGTGTAAACATACATACATAATATATACTTGTATGTACATAATCATATATACAAATATTAATTTTTATTATATCAATATATACCCGATAAAGAGCAGACATCGCACTTAGAAAAAATTTCACATTCGTGTTTCTGGCAGGAGACCGACGATATATTCTTATTTATTTTGGCTTTAAATGCAAGATAAGTGAAATTGATGATCAATTTGCCACCAATACCATACGATACTCATTCGCACGTACCAATGCAAAAATATAAATACATACGTTATACATGTTATTTAGAACTTCAATTGAAATCTCTTGCACTTTATGTGATGACATACATATTGTTAATTTGGAGGGTTTTGAGTTTGGTGTTTTTAAGGTGCGGGAAATGGCGCAACTAGTATGTTTAGACTAGGAGTCTAAATATTTCGGACACCCCTAATGCATATGCGTTTCTAAATATGCATATGCACCCACACATACACGTATACATATATAAGTATATGTACACAAACAAAAGCGCAACACCGTTGACTTAACGAAAATTAAATTTTCTGCCGGTCAGCGCGCTTTTCCTTTGCCTTCTTAAAAACACTTGCGATTATCCAACCACAGCGGTAAGTTCATCCCTCAAAACTCCTATGTTTTAAATACACATATACAAAATCCATATATACATATTTTCCAATTTATATATGTGCATCAGAAAATTCCTATTAATAAATCCATTCCAATTTACTCATTAAACCTTTTTTTTTCTAGTCTTTCATTCCATATTAATTTCGCCTGAGGAATATCCTTCCCCGGTGAAATATTCATGGTCCTTTCTCACCAGGAGAACGTAACTAACCAGTACCTCATTCACAGAGAGATCATCAGCGAAAAACATATACAGTCCACACAATTTAGCAAAAAGCCACACAGAAAGTGCATTGGAAAATACCTTGATTAGAGACTACATCCAACCACAACTCATCATACATACATACATATCCTCACCACCGGATTAAATTTATTCAAACACATACAAAAAACAAAAGCAAAAAAAAGGTACGTGGTTTTTTTCTTTGGTGTTGTGCGAAAAAACAAAAAATAAATAAAAATTAAAAATAAACGTTTTTTTAATAAATCTGTTAATTTCCACTATTTCCGAATTACCTAAAGAAAAAGTTAGTGAAAGTGAATGTGACCGAGCGCATTTGAGTAATATCGGTGCCAAAAAAAAAAAAAAAAAAAAAAAAAAAAATTGTGTGCTATTCTTCAAGCAACAAACGCTTTCTGCTCTCGAATAATTTCCCCCACCAGTGGTAAGAGTTACTCGATACAGCTTAAAGCTAACCGTGAGCGATTTTCCCTGCTACAAGACGAAAATCACTGCACTGGTCATAACCTGCAAATCTGCATATATGTATATACATACATTCGTTGTTCACAACAACACTATCTCCATACTTTTTTTGAGTTTCGCACTGATATTATTGTCTGAAAAATTCGCTCGGCCATTTTTATCACAATTCAAAAAATAATACAGGTTTTGCTTGGTTGGGTGGTCTTTTCACAAAAATATTCATTTCAGCATACAAAAATTAACTACTCCTCACAAATTGAGGTTAGAATTTGGTACTGCACTTTGTACTTATCAAGGTGCATATACATACATATACACATATATACAAACAAGTATTGCGGCATTTACATACTTGTTAGTTGTTTTTTCTAATTCGGTACATACAAATTTTCAATAAACAGCATAACTTCATTTATGCCTGTTGTGCATACATATATTAAAGGCATTTCCCTTCTAATATACCTTCTTACCCTAATAAAACGTTTGTAACAATTTGGTGCGTTTCAAATAACGCAGAAAAACACACAAACATACATATATACGCATATAACAATTGGAACAAAGTTACTTCCTGAGGTAATCCAAGTCATTTATATCAGATACATTAAATCATCAACAAGATTTCTATCTGTGTCTGTCTATTGTACAACTTCCCAAGAGAAATACATTAAATCATACAAGATTTCTATCTGTGTTTTTTTTTGTTCCACGCTTCTATACAAATATATACATTGAATCGGAGGCAACTGCTTACTGTGGCAACTAATCCAAGTCGTCAAATCCCAGATACATTAAATCTTTGCGAAGATTTCTATCTGTATCTTTACTTTTCCATTGCACATTGCAAAATTTCAAATTACAAACCCTTTACATTAATTCTTCCAATAGAGTTCTATCTGTATATACATACTGCGCAAGTCAGTACTTTTCAATCCGACACATTAAATCAATCATTGGATTTCTATCTGTGTCTACCCGCATTAGGGGTTATACATCCAAAAAATTTTTCGAATCATCAAAAAGATGGAATCTTTAATTCGTGCGGCCGATGCCATCACTGAATACAATCAGGAATTTCCTGAAGGGCCTATAGAAAATTATTCCAAGGCAAGTTTAACTCTTGAGCAGGACGAATTAAAGTCTTTATGGAAAAAGGTAAAAACAATCTATGATACCTTAACGAATTCAAAAGATATTTCAAAAGAAGATCTGACTGCTATTAAACGGAAATATAAGTCGGCCTTCGCAGACTATTCTCAATGTATGTCTCTCATTATAACTGAATTGGAGAATAAGGCACCTCCACCTAATCCTCCGAAACAATCTAATAATGATGATGATTTAGTTGCCCAAGAGAACAGTGTGCGTGTGCGCGCATGTGATTGCGACATTTTCCACGGTGACTACCTCACTTGGCCATCATTTAGGGATTTATTCACCTCTATTTATGGTAATAATAAACGCCTCAGCCCGGTTGAGAAACTTTTCCATCTCAACCAAAAAACCTCCGGGGAGGCGAAGGAAATAGTTAGGCGGTGCGCCCTAACAAATGAAGGTTTTGCAACTGCCTGGAAGAACCTAAGTGACAGGTACGAAAACAAACGCATTTTGGTCAACTCACAGCTGAAGATACTATTCAGTCTTAAAGCTGTGGAATATGAATGCGGCGCATCAATTAAAATGCTGCAAAGGGAAATAAATAATTGTATATCATCCCTTCAGAGCAACCAAATAGATATAACCAATTGGGATGCTATTATCACGTATTTATGTTCAACAAAGCTTCCAGAAAATACTCTGGCTTTATGGGAACAGAGTGTTGAAAACAAAACGGAAATTTCCAAGTGGGTAGATATGGATAGGTTTTTGTCCAACAGGTTCCAGGCTTTAGAAACGGTTTCAGGTCTAAAAGAATCCAAGAATCCAAAGTCCCATAAACCACCAAGTGGTCACAACTCCAAAGAAAACTCAAAGTTAGGAGTGTATCAAGCCAGTGTTCCGAAAACCAACTGCAAAATGTGCAAGAGTAAAGAGCACACGTTAAGGAATTGCCCAAAATTTCAAAAACTGGCAACTAAGGATAAGATTTCGTTTGTCAAAAGCAACAACTGTTGTCTGAACTGCCTCTCAGCTTCGCACACAGTATCTAGGTGTACTAGCTCCTTTAATTGTAGTTCATGTCATTCGCGCCATCATACGACACTCCATTTGCAACAAAATCAATCCAACCAAAATTCAACTAGTAAGCCTCCAGAGGAAACACCTTCCACATCCAAGCAAGCACAGTCATGGCGTGACGCTTCCACAAACAAAAACTCTAATGTTTCTTCATGTCATGCTAAATCGAGCAAAGGGATTTTGTTAGGCACCGCCCGCGTGAATATCCATCACAACGGCGTCAACTACTCTGCAAGAGCACTTATTGATTCAGGTTCGGAATGCTCTTTCATGACTGAAAGACTCCGACGTCGAATTAAACTTCCAACAAGAAAAATGAACATTCAAGTGTCAGGCATCAATAATACACCTTCGGCTCAAGTCAAGGAAGCGTGTAAAATTCAACTGCGATCGCTAACCGATCCCTTAATTAATATTGATGCAGTAGTCCTAGTACTACCGCAACTGACAGGTGATCTTCCAACATCCCAAGTCAGTCCAATGACCCAGCAAGCATTTCCCGACCTGGTCCTAGCTGACAAACGGTTCTTCGTTAACGAACCAGTAGACCTAATTCTAGGTGGAGATCTTTATCCACAGGTTATATTAGAGGGCATTCGAAAAAATATTCTAAATACTCTAATTGCCCAGGAAACAGTTTTTGGATGGATTCTTACAGGCCGTGCCGATGCACCAAGTAGGCCAAGCCAAACAGTATCTTTTTTTAATGAGATTAGCTTAGACAAGCAGCTTACCAATTTCTGGGAATTAGAAGAAGTTCCAAAAAAGAGAGAAATGAGCGAAGACAATGTTTATTGTGAAAAACTCTTCAAATCCACTACCACAAGAGGAACAGATGGCAAATATACAGTATCCTTGCCATTTAAACAAGATTTCCCACATTCTGTCCAACTAGGACCTTCTTTAAAAAATGTTTGTGCCCAATTCTATAGAAATGAGAAAAGAATATCCAAGACTCCTGAACTTCAATCCGAGTACAACCGAGTACTATCTGAGTATGAAACATTAGGTCATATGAAGAAAATCCCTTCCTGTGTTAATCCAGAGTCAACGAACTGTTACTTCCTACCACATCACGCAGTTATAAAAGAAGAGAGTACAACAACCAAAGTTAGGGTGGTCTTTAACGCATCGTGCCCCACATCCAACGGTACGAGCTTAAACGATATTCTTTATACAGGCCCAGTCCTGCAGGCTGACTTACCTCTCCTTATTTTACATTGGCGACTATTTCGCTATGTTTTCAATAGCGACATAGAAAAGATGTATCGCCAAATATGGGTAAAAGAGGATCATACTAAATTCCAAAGGATTCTCTTCCGCACCAATCCAAGCGACCCAATAAATGCCTACGAATTGAAGACGGTAACCTTTGGAGTAAATTGCGCTCCTTACTTGGCAATCCGAACTCTACATCAACTAGCAGACGACATACAAAATTCGCATCCTATTGCATCCCATATTTTGAAAAATAGTATGTATGTTGATGATGTGCTTTCAGGTGGTCATACCATCGAAGCGACAATAAAAGCACGAAATGAAATAGAAGAGGCACTGAATTCAGCAGGGTTCCTACTAAGAAAATGGACATCTAATTGCAGCAAAATACTTCAATACTTCAGCCAAAACACTAGGCATCAGATGGAATGCACACTCGGATAATTTCTATTTCACTGCCAAACCAATAGAAAATAGCGAGATATTAACAAAAAGAAACATCTTATCAGCAATAGCTAAATTATTCGACCCATTAGGGTGGCTTGCACCAGTTATAATAGTGGCAAAAATAATAATGCAGAATATTTGGTTAGAAGGTACCGACTGGGATGAAACCGTTTCCTCAGCTACTATGGAACGATGGCAATCCTTCATGCAGGATTATCCAGCCATCAACAACGTCAGAATTCCACGTTGGGTATGTTTCACTCCAAAATATGAAGTGGAATTACATGGTTTTAGCGACGCTTCCGAGAAAGCTTATGCTGCCAGCGTCTTCATAAGAATTAAAACGCATACCCAAGTTCACACTAATTTGCTAATGGCTAAAACTAGGGTTGCCCCTGTCAAAACCATTTCCCTTCCTCGACTGGAATTATGTGGGGCGGTCCTATTAGCAGAAATCATTGAAACCATAGTAGAAAACCTTAACTTAGGTTATCTGAATACCTATTTATGGACGGATTCCACTATAGTGTTGGCCTGGATACGAAAACCTCCATGCTCATGGTCAACTTTCGTTGCCCACAGGATTACCAAAATAGTTGAAAAGGTAGGAAGAGAAAATTGGCGTCATGTTGACTCAGCATCCAATCCAGCAGACCTTGCAAGCAGAGGTATACCAGCAGAAGAATTAATAGAAAATTCCTTGTGGTGGCAGGGCCCTTCTTGGTTACAACAAGAAATATCCGAATGGCCCCGACAAGACGAAAGCTACAATACCTCCGTAGAGGAGAAAAGGGTGCAATCCCATGCAACAACGAAAACCGAAGTTTTCGATATTTTGGAAAGATTTTCTGACTATTCAAAAGCTTTGAGAGTGATATCATACATATTCCGCTTCTCTCAAAGCACGCACCCTAATACAAAATCCTTATTCAAGTCTGAATCCAATACAATTTCTCCCAGCGAAATAAAAAATACAAACCGTCGTCTTATAACGCTTTATCAACAACGGTATTATGAGGATGAATATAAACTTCTAAAATCAGGGAAACCAGTAGGGGCAAATAGTGAGATTCTCTCTCTAAACCCTCTCTTAGATACCGATGGCGTAATGAAAGTAGGCGGGCGAATAGGGTCATCCCGCAATTTAGCTGAATCCGAACGATTTCCAATTATACTGTCCTACGACTGTCGTCTAACTCGACTCATAGTGCAATTCGTACACCAAGTTTCGTTACATGGTGAAAATCAGCTTATGTTGCGTCTTATACGCACACAATACTGGATTCCTCGAGTAAAAACAATGATACGATCAGTTATCTTCAACTGCAAAACCTGTACTATTTACCGAAAGCGTTCTCAAACCCAACTTATGGGAATTCTTCCTGAAGAACGCACAACTTTTTCACGACCGTTTACTAATACGGGGGTCGATTTTACTGGCCCATTTGACATTACGTCTTTTCGAGGAAGAGGGTGTAAAATTTCCAAAGGCTATGTGTGCCTGTTTGTATGCTTTAGTACTAAGGCTATCCACCTGGAAACCACAAGTGACCTTAGTACTGCATCTTTCCTAGCAGCCTTCGACCGATTTGTAGGAAGACGAGGGTGTCCAAAAAACATGTATTCCGACAATGGAACTAACTTTGTTGGAGCCTCTCGTACACTTAAATCCGAATTTAAAGCTTTCCTGGCTGATTCTCGGAACCAAGCCCTGTCGAAATACTGCCATCAAACAATGGAGTGGCATTTTATTCCTGCCTCTGCACCTCATATGGGCGGTTTGTGGGAGGCTGGAGTGAAGAGTTTCAAAGCTCATTTCAAAAAGATTGCTACGAATCAAAAATTTACCTTCGAAGAATTTGCTACACTTTTATGCCGAATTGAGTCCTGCCTCAATTCAAGGCCCTTGAGTCCTATCTCAAACGAACCTACTAGCTTAGAACCACTTACTCCTGGACACTTCCTAGTAGGCGGCCACTTACTCGCCCCACCTGAAATTGATGTAAATGAACATCGAACATCAATAATAAACCGTTGGGAAAAGCTAAAAGCATTGCATCATACATTCTGCCAACGATGGAAAACCGAATATTTACATGAATTACAAAAGCGCAATAAGTGGAAATATCCTAAATCGAACCTAAAGGAAGGAGATCTGGTGGTCATAAAAGAAGATAATCTCCCACCTAATGAATGGAGACTAGGAAGGGTAGCGAAACTGCACCCTGGTGCAGATGATCGTGTACGAGTCGTCGAAATCGATACTGCCAAAGGAAAAACAACAAGAGCCATTTCAAAAATAATTCTATTGCCATGTGAACAAGATCACAATCAACAACAAAGCCAACAACCCGACTCCCAACAGCAATAAAATTATCTTTACCAATCATCATAGCTTTCCAAAATCCGAACCGATACACGAAACAAAGAAAAAATCTCGCAATCGTACATTCATGGAAACATTTTAAGTTTAAAATAAAATTTTAAACGTATTCATACATGCACACTCATTCATTATCATATGCATCCACATAACTTCTTCCACGCATTTGTCACATCCAAACAATAACAAACCTACATACATACGTACAATCCAATTGTGCTTATCTGCACAAAAAATCAAATATAAACATACACATGGTGCTCCAGACATACATACATATGTATATAAATCCATACATAGTATACACGCTCAATTCATAAAGAGGAACACCTGCTTCTCACAATATATCGATATGTACATATGTCTTGCATATGTGTGGCCACACCACACATATGTACATACATATATACATATATAGATACATACTTAGGTACCCAACTCATGCATCATATGCAAAAAATATTTCGCCTAAATTGGAATCTATTCAATCCGTTTTTCCCTTTTGTTATTACCTTATTATTTACTATTTCCAAAGCCTACGCTCAAAATTGAAACCATTACAAAACCGTTGGGCCACTTCCCCCCTGCTTCTCTAAGGAAGCCTCAAAATTTAAACCTAGCTCCATTCGGAGCCACACACATTTTTTCCCGCTTCCGGTAGGAAGCTGCCGAACTTAATCCTAGCTCCAGTTGGAGCCCCAGAAGTTCCTAACGCTTCTGAAGAAGCCACATGAATTGAGGCGTAAGCCTCCCCCACTCCCAATAAACCCAAAATACATACTCTGAAAAGACCTAAATAAATAATACCTAAATACATAACAATACACATGTCAACGTAAGCAGCACTCACCACCAAGTTGGCCCAGCAACTCGGCAATTCAACATCCTACGGCTACAATGGAATCATGTGTCAGTACTACACAAGACGATTCAGTGCATACTCGGTGCAAGTCAACCAATCATTATGAAAGCATGAAATATGAAATATTTATAAGCACATAAATTCAAAATGAAGTAAATACATATTAGAATGTGAAATGGAGATTGTAAAGACCATTGCGACGGGCAAGAAAATTCTTTGCCGTTTTTTATAACGAAAAGGACTTGTTGGGTTTGTATGACGTGTAACATATTAAAAGTCAATATACATACACAAATATGTAGGGGGTGGGAATTTCACTATGCATAAATATTTATATAGACATACATATAGTCAATCAATCACTAAATCACACTATTTGTGGCAAACTATTCTGGCACTTTTAAGGCAAACTTGGTTTTAGTATAGTTATATACATATGTAAACTTCGAATAACAAGCCTTTTAATCAGAAATTGGATTACAGACATGCAAACAGTTACAGACAATAAATTCGTCTACGGCCACAGTTTCCTTATCCCGTGGAGGCGCATTATGTCAATTCATTCAGATCTCAAGATTTATATGGCTTTGTTCAGAAGCTCAGTTTGAGGCGCAACCCGCTTTTGTAGTACAAACAGAGCGTTCATAAACATAAAATTTGCATGAAGCATCATTCATCACAATCGTCAAAAAAAAAAAAAATAATAATAATTACTGCCGCTGTTGCATTTCATGCTGCGTTTCTGAACATACCCTATATAACCGCATCTACTTACATACATACATATGTGACATTTGGTGCTACGCCATAGCCACCACGCACATACAAGTCATCAGAGGAACGTGGTAAATAACAGACAACGGCTACTTCATTGACACCAAATTGACCATAAATTGTCCCTGGCGATAATTTCCATACACATATGTATGTACATACCCGCGTGTCCTAACCCGACATTAGATCGGCTCCAGGGATAAGTTTGGCAGTAATCTCGGAAAGAGGCGAAATAGCGCAGAAGGGTTGACACCAGCCATAGTGCGTACACCGTTGATAATAAATTGCCCGATTCCAACTCGAAAAATATTGGCAGTTTGTCAACGCAAAGAACATTTAGTTTTGTGCCGCCATGTATTTTGATGTGACTGCAATTTACGTTGTTAATAATACACTCAGTTATTCGATCATTGCCTCTGGAAAGGTACTCTCTACCCATCGATGCACTCGTTTTATCCCAAAGCCTTTTAATGGCTTTAAATTTATATTGTTTCAGAAATATTTTTTCAGCTGCACAATTTTCTGTGGTTGTCGCCTCGTGGTATACCGGAAATAGAGTGGAGATCTAATCTCCACTCATTGACAATTCCATTAGTTCATTCCAAATTCATTGTCAATGAGGTTGCCAATTAAAAACAAACTCATTGACAATTTCACCATAGTAGTATGCCCTCATTCTACTATATTTTACTACGATATGTCAAATATTTGGCAGCCACTGAGATATTTGTGTTTGCGGCGCAGTACTTCGACATTAGCAATGACACAAACCTCACGTACAAATCTCTACAACAAAGTGCAGGCCAGTGTAGCCACTTTAAAAATCCAAAATTGTGCGAGATTTTGGCAATACTAAAAATAATTTTATAGGTTGCAAATTTCTTATTTCGTGTTCGTATTAGGCATAGGATTTTTGAAGTAATTAGCAGTGTCAACCAACACAACATTTCCAATACATTTTCACTACAGTACAAACAAAAATTTTGTCATTCCAAATTCGAAAATTAGCCGAAATATTGCGCGAATGGCTACACCGGTGCAGGCTCGAGCAGTGGCGCTCAAACTACTGAAATACATTTCACAGCTGTGGTGACCTACATATATTGCTCAAACTGTGTTGCCTTACAGTTTGACAAGTGTGGGGACATGCCTTCCTAAAACGGTGTTGCCCTACATTTGATAAGTGTGGTGACGAGCGTTGCCGACTTTTTTGAGGAATAATCGTCATTTTACAAAAAAAAAAAAAAAATCGTCAATTTCCCTTCTTTCTTCCATTTACGAATAGCAGGTTACAAACAACAAAATTGGTTTAATGATATAAGAATTCATACAATCTACAATTAAATGAGTAAATATGCAAACAAATTCAAACAAAAAAAAATATACATTAAAAGGTCGTCACTTGCTAGAAAAATCGTCAAATCTTCATTGCTTCGAAGAATCATCAAAAGGACGATAAATTCGTAAATTTTCCGCGCCGAACAAGTTGAGGCGTCATTAAGCGTATTTCGGGTTCAAGTTATAATCCGGGTTTGTTCAATTTGTTTATTCAGAACGGCCAGTCGTTTTTGACGTAGACCACACTAACGCTTTCACACATTGTGCGCATGTGATTCCAGTACATATTTACAAAAAAAAGGGGGTGGAAGGGCAAAATTATTGAAAGTAAATTTTAAAATTTTTCAATGCTCGATATTTCCTTCCACCATACGAATATAAAGAATTCAATACAAATAAAAACAGGTGGCACCACGACGAATTGTGGAGAGTTTGTTCGAATTCACTTTCCCTTCCAATAAAAATACATTTCGAAGTCCAGTGTTGCGAAATGCACAAAAATTGCGCACAGTTTCGCAGCGATAGCCATAACGACAATCGTTAAGGTCGGCAATTCGTCACACAGCGACACAAATGGAAAACGTTGAATTCGGTACAACATTTGAAACTTCCATTCAGGTTTTCCATTAACCCTCAATAGCCACCCACCCAACCAAACAAAATTACCTGTATATCCGAAATTAAAATTCGAGTTCAACAAAATAATTTGTTTCAGCAATGGGTCGTTTCACACAGGCACGCTGTCACTCCGAGTCCAAAACAAGCGCTTTTCCGGTTCCTTGCCGCCTCTGCGACAAAAATCACGGCATTAGGCTCTGCCCGTTGTTCCGTCAAAAAACGGTTGAAGAAAGGCTTCGTGTGGTATTAATTCATAAGTACTGCTCCAACTGTTTGTCGCCCTTCCACAGTTTGGACATATGCAGCAGCCAGGATTGCTGCCGTCGGTGCGGAGAAAAGCACCATACATCACTCCATTTGTCAGGGCAAGAGGGAGTGCGTCCCGAAGAGGATGAGTTGTCCCTGGACACACTCTCCATATCCTTATCTGGCCCGGCGAAATCCTGGGCACAACAAATGGCCGAGGAAGACGCGGAACAGCAAGAAACGGCACGCCAGGTCGAAGCTCTTCCCAACCAGCGCCAATCATTTCGGCCCTTATTGCGCCACGAACGGGATGTATGTGAAAGCACTCCATTCGCAACATCACGCCGTTCTACCAATGACCGACGTGGTGGCGTTGAAACACCTCCATTCAGCACACCGCGACGAGCATCTGGGCGAACGGCACCGTATACCAAACGCGAAAACCACCCGAAAACCAAACAAGCCGACAAATCCGGCTTCCGAACTGGCCAAGATCAAACCAAAAATGCTCCATTAGCTCGGCCCTTTTGCGCGATCCTGCCAACGGCAATCGTGCGCATCGAAACCGGAGGTCAATTGCACATGGTACGCGCGCTGATCGATCCGTGCGCCCCCGTCACTCTCGTGGATAGAGAGCTGGTTCGGGATTTGAAAATGACCGTCGACAAAAATAAATGTGCGCTCACCATACGAGGAAGATATGGAGTCGTACGCAAAGTCACAACACAGGCTACAATTGCTACAGGCCACGTTCGAACCAGCCCTTCCACGACGTTGGACCCAATAATCGCCAGCCGTTTCCAATTTCTGCGGCTTGCAGATCCACATTTTTACCGCACATCTCCAGTACGTTTAACCTTGGGCGCAGACGTGTACGCGCAAATTATGATTGGCGGTGCACCTCCGACTCCGGTCGAAGGCCTTCTGACCCAAGGGACGATTTTCGGCCTCACCGTAACCGGGGCATATAAGGCCTAAAACTAACACACGCGCTTACACTAACCAAGAGTCCATATTCCATTTCCTATATCTATATCATCCGTTTATATACTATTTATTATAACTACAAATTAACATCCATTTAATAATTTGAAAATTCCATAACGCACACACCAATAAAAACCACGTATATAATATAAACTATATGTAAATATATATTTTACTCCATTTATATAACGTCCAATACAGTACAACGAACTTATCTCTGTGGCATAGCTATTCACCTTTAACATTTTCCTTTACGCGACACTCACATACATAGATTTATTTTGCGGTCGCAAGGGGGCCGGCATGTTTAGACTAGGAGTCTAAATATTTCGGACACCCCTAATGCATATGCGTTTCTAAATATGCATATGCACTAAAGACCTGCGCAAGCTCACTCGCTTTTCTTTGAACACTGTGTGATTCGGTGTCATTGCCAATGTTATGCTTGATTCGGTTTAACATACGATCAGCACTCGCACGACAGTATATGCTAGCATGAGTTGAGTGACAATGCAGTTTGCTCATTTCCATTT
Source organism: Urophora cardui (assembly GCA_960531455.1). NCBI lineage: Eukaryota > Metazoa > Arthropoda > Insecta > Diptera > Tephritidae > Urophora > Urophora cardui. The sequence goes on along the minus strand of OY482670.1, from coordinate 86,503,979 downwards.
AGCCATGAACACACAGGCTTGAGTATATTTTCTGTGCCTTGCGAGTAGTGTGCGAGAGGACAGTAAAAGCACTAGAAAAATAAACGAATCAACCGAATCATTCTAGTTTGTTTGAGTGAATGCAGTGAAGTAAAACGACGCAGCAATGGAAGAAGTAAGTTTCTACTTATTTGTGTATACATACATATATGTACATTAATTTGATAGCTTGTACTTATGTATATATGTACATATGAACATATATATGTACATACATACATTTGTTTTATTGTAATTATATTGATTAGTTAAACTAAATGAAATATATGTATATATGTATATGTGTGTATGTATATATTTTAATAAAATAAATATTTACTATTATAGTTGTAGTAATAGTATTTGGCTGATATACTAATTATATATGAATTTAGGTATGAGCTAGTATCCAATGCTACAATTTTACTATGTATTTCTTATTTCGCATTTTTTTAGTAAAGCGCTTTATGTATGTACATATGTATGTACATATGTATGTATACTATTATAATTCCTCTTTTACTCGCATTCGTTACGTATGTACATACATACATACATAGCTCAGTTGCATGTTTCAAGCCTTCCGAATCTATTGCCTTTCGAATCTATTGCCTTACGAATCATTTGTCATTCAACTCAATTGCTTTCAAAGTTATGAGTGAATGAGGGCATATCTCTTTTTGTTGACGTGCAGTGCAGAAACACTTACGCTCTATTTACAAGCTCTTTCGCTCACATGTTGAGCCAATGTTATGCAGATCGGCTCACGCCGTTTTATGCGAGTGGCTTACATCGTCAAATGAGTGAGTCGTTGCAGGGGTTTAATATGCACCCACACATACACGTATACATATATAAGTATATGTACACAAACAAAAGCGCAACACCGTTGACTTAACGAAAATTAAATTTTCTGCCGGTCAGCGCGCTTTTCCTTTGCCTTCTTAAAAACACTTGCGATTATCCAACCACAGCGGTAAGTTCATCCCTCAAAACTCCTATGTTTTAAATACACATATACAAAATCCATATATACATATTTTCCAATTTATATATGTGCATCAGAAAATTCCTATTAATAAATCCATTCCAATTTACTCATTAAACCTTTTTTTTTTCTGGTCTTTCATTCCATATTAATTTCGCCTGAGGAATATCCTTCCCCGGTGAAATATTCAAGTATATAGAATAATAATAGTAGGTGGTATTAGTCCATATTTTCACCAGCGTCTGCCCTTAAAAATCATCTTCCAAAAAAAGAAATTTTCAAAACCCCCCCTTGCGAAATCCTGGATCCGCGCCTGGGCGCCTAGTACGGAAGATAATTTCGGAAGGCGCCGTCAAATGGGCGATAGAGTCCTTCGATAAATACAAATCTCCGGGTGTTGACGGCATATATGCGGTCATGTTGCAGAGGAACAAAGGAGTCATTGCACACTTAATGCATATTGTGAGAGATAGCCTTGCGCTGGCGTATATACCGTCGGTATGGCGTAGAGAAAAAGTGGTTTTCATACCCAAAATAGGAAAAAAGGACTACTCTATAGCAAAGTCCTTCAGACCAATAAGTCTCACCTTCGCCCTTAAGGCAGTGGAGAAGATAATAGACTTCGATTAGAACAAACATCCTGAATAAGTTTCCCCTACACCCGGGACAGCATGCTTACAGAGCAGGAAGATCTACGGCACCGCTTTGTATCAGCTAACCCAAACTATTCAGGGTGCATTTGAGAGCACGCCTTGGCAGCCACGTCACTGTTGACAGCTACAAATTCGAAACTGTTAAGGACTTCGTCTATTTGGGAACCAGCATTAATACCAAGAATGATGTCAGCACGGAGATCCTACGAAGAATCACGCTTGCCAATAAATGCTACTTTGGACTAAGTAGGCAACTAAGAAGTAAAGTCCTCTCTCGACAAACAAAAATCACACTCTACAGGACGCTCATCGTTCCAGTCCTCATGTACGGCGCAGAAGTATGGACAATTTCAAAATCAGATGAGATGGCACTTGGAGTATTCGAGAGAAAAGTTCTTCGGAAGATTTATGGACCTTTGCGCGTTGGCGTGGGCGAGTATCGACGGAGATTTAACGATGAGCTGTACGAGCTTTACACAGACATCGACATTGTTCAGCGAATAAAGATCCAGCGGCTACGTTGGGTAGGTTATGTCGTGAGAATGCATGAAGGCGCTCCGGCCAAGAAAGTATTTCTATCGAAACCCGCTGAACGCAAAAGAAAAGGGAGACCTCCACTGCGTTGGGAAAATCAGGTGGACAGCGATGCTGCCTCCCTAGGTGTTCCCAAGTGGCGCCATACTGCACGAAACAGAAGCAATTGGCGCGCTTTGTTGGACTCGGCCAGAATCCTCTAGACGGTTAAGCGCCAATCAAGAAGAAGAAGAGAAGATTTGAGAGCAAGGAACTTGTGCTTTGCACCTTCCTAGATATAGAGGGAGCTTTCGACAACGCATCTCATGATACTGTGTGTCGGGCACTTACGAGAATGGAAGTACCGCAGCCTATATGTAGGTGGATAGACTCGCTGCTTCGCACAAGAGTGGCCGAAACCCAAACGGAGGACGGCATAGTACAGGTAAAAACCACCAGGGGATGTCCCCAAGGAGGAGTACTCTCTCACTTCCTGTGGAGTCTGGTGGTAGATGTACTCCTGCAATTATTATGGATGTGGACGAGGAAAGGTCCTATCGTCTCAGAAAATGATGAGGTTGGGAGAAAGACTCCCCATCTCTCTCCTTCCTAGGGACGACATGACCAAGTACGTCCAATTCGAGAAACGATTCAAAATAGGGCTCTGAGATAAATTAACCTGGAAGGACTCCAAACTAGAGGACATCTTAAGGAATAATCCGATAGTATGGTGCACAGATGGCTCGAAACTCCAGAGGGCATGGTAGGCGGCATCTGTGGACTGGGTCGTTTGCCGAGCATCTTTCAGGCGTAAATATTCGCCATTAGCCAGTGTACAGAGTTAAAGCTAAAGAGAGGGTATTCTGGTAAGAGGATCACCATTTTAAGCGATAGCCAAGCAGCACTCAGAGCACTGGCATCTTGTGAGATTAGCTCCTCGCTAGTCATAGAGTGCATATATAAACGCAACAAGCTTGGCGCCAAGAACTCAGTACTTCTGGCATGGGTTCCTGGACACAGAGGAGTGCAAGGTAACGAGATAGCTGACAGCCTGGCCAGAAATGCAGCGGCCGCAAAACCTATAGGACCTGAGCCATTTTTAGGTATAGGACCACATACCATAACAAACGAGCTCAGGATTGGGGAAAATTTAGCTTGGGAGCAGCACTGGCAGCACTCTACTGGAATGCGCCAGGCAAAGTTATTGCTAGAGGGTACAATAAAAAACGCTTTAAAGCGATAATGGATCTCCCCAAAAAGCAAAATGAGAATAGTGACTGGACTTCTAACAGGTCACTGCAGACTCAAAAGCCATATGCACAAACTTGGAATTTACTCGTTCTTGTGATATGGAGGACGAGACTTCTGAGCATATTCTCCTCGAATGCGTAGCCATATCTAGAAGGAGACAGAGGACACTCGGGCAGTATCAGCTCGAGGGCAGACACATACCAAACCTGAGACCGGGGGAACTACTCAAATTTGTGTATGAGATTCGCTTAGGGGAGGTATTATAATGAGCTGGAGGGCACAATAGACCTTTAGGTCGTAGTGCATATAAACCTCCACACATCTATCTATCTACATGTACCATCATAACATGAAATAAATCATTGAATTATAAATATTTGCTGAAAATACGTGTCCAATTTACTGAACGCCAAAAATTCTAAAATACTTTGCGAATTACACAAAATCATATATACTGAGGAACCAAAATATCTTTATGAGAGGCTCCAGTTCCTTAAATCGCCAAGGTCAACATTAATTGTTCACGTTAAATATAAAAGACTTATTTCAGAACGGCAGTTATTCGTTAACGCAATACGTCTTTGGAACTCTATTCCCATGATAACAAGGGAGATAAGCAATGCACTGCGATTCAAAAGGCAAATTGAGCATTTTTACAATGCTTACTAGCTTCTTTTTTATTATTATTTTTTACTTTCTTTTCTTTCTTACCTACACAAATGCAATGTTATTTATTTATTTATTAATTTATTTATGTACGTTGTTCATGATTATGTTATACATACGTATTTAGTTTTAAGTCCATACGAATTTTAGTGTCCACAGTGAATGTAATCTATGTGACTAGCACAATAAATATAATGTTCATCATTGTCTTGCTAGGATTTACAAGAAATAAAGAAATACAAATACAAATACAACATACAATTAAACGAGTAACTGCGATCAAATCTATACCAAACCTCGTGTCAGCTATTGCTTACAACCACCGAAACTTGATAACACCGCCGGCGCAGACAACGAACTGACACTCACGGATACAATCGGAAATAATTTTCCATCGCCTTGCACAACAGGAGAGGCGGCTACAAGTTACCACAATCCGGCCATAACATCAGATACTTCATCACGCCTGTTCTTAGTATCAAACGCCGCCTCTTCAACGGCGAGAACATTTGTAGCATACACTTCTCCCAGTTTGTATCAAGTGCCGTCACATACCTCATTACCCACCTGGCCCAGAGCCTTCAAACGGGTATGAGTTACGTCACTACTGCTACTATGCCCGACCACGCTAACCTTTTTGGCAGGATGGCAGGACCGCAATTCAACTCTACTTATGTGCACCCGTCAAGCTTCATGGTTGGTCAGAGCCACCATGATCCGATGAACGCCACTTACACAACTCTGCACGAAGGTAACAAACATCACTTCCCACCCCCAACCCATCGCAGGTGGGATCCGTACGATAAGTCGAAAAAAAATGTCGAATCTTAAAAGACCGAATTGAAAAAAGCCTTATTATACCGAATACATTTTTGACCGAATTAAAAAATTTCGAAATGAGGAAAATGACCGAAAAAGGCCGAAATTTGTATACTTACATTTTTATCACCGCCGCTGAAGGGTATTCTACGCAGAAGGACATCGCCGTGGCGGTAGCCACGGTTAGGGCACACGTCCGGACGGATGGCGTAGGCCAGGGTTATTTTTTATAAGCGCGGCCGAAGGCCGCCAACGCAGAAAAGTGTTCTGCGCAGAAGCACTGCGGACCGGGCCATAGATATTACTCCGGAAAGAATTCCTTCCCAAAGTGGGGTTAAGGACGGCATTTTTTGCAACTTTAAATGCCTATATTTCGGAAACTATAGGCCTCCGAACTGTACCGACTTCAGATAGAGGATCGGGGGGCGGTGCCACGCCCCCTTTTAAACCGGCCCGGCGCGGTTAACTTACCAAACAGCTGATTATTGAATTTTGTCTAGTATAATTATCCCTTTTAAAGAGTGTTGACTTCTGTAAAATAAATCTTTATTATCGACCCATGTTGCCAACAACATTTTGACAGGCAAATGCATTTTTGTTGACATAAAAGAGGGCGACATGAAACAATAATGGATTTTTGCATGAAATAGGCTGACATGCGATCGTTATCAAAAATATGGCTTTATGTCTCATTTTCGGGAAAAAATTTATGACGTTAAGTCCCATTATATTGAGATTTAATGGCCCGCGGGCGTTAGTTCCACGGACGTTATTTCACTCCACCGAGTAATTCAAATCAGACCGGTTAAATAATCATTATTAATCGTAATGATTACCGGTTTGATTGATTATTTTTTCAGGTATCTATTTAATGATTGATTACCCTTTGTTTTCAAATTTTAATGATTATTTTGCAATTACCATTAAAAAAAATCAAAAAAATCATAAAAAATCAAAAAAAAAAAATGAAAAATAATAATAAAAAATGAAAAATAATCAAAAAAATTGTTTTGATTGTTTTTGATTATTTATGATTAGTTTTGATTTTTTATGTTTTTTTTTTTATTTTTTTTTAATTTTCTTTGATTTTTATCAACATCGTTGTAAAGAAAGATGCACATTTGTACGTATGCCGGTATGTATGTAGCCTTTTAAGGTATACTGAGAGCAATAACGGAACTATTACGGACTTAAAGCCTGGTGCTCAACCAACCTCCCGACGGTAGCTTGAAGATAGTACCGCGGGGGGAGGGGGGTTCGGTACGACGACAGCGGGTTTAGTGCGGGTCCCACACTGACAGGATAGATGCTTCCTCCTCGTGAAAAAAAAAACAAAACAAGTAAGAGCGCGGCTGTCTTCGGCCGTACCGAAGACTTCAAACCTTTCATGAATGGAGAAATGAAAAGTTACCTATGTATATAGCCTGATTTGGTTTAATTTCAATTCTGTGGGTTATTTATGGAAAGATTTATTAGACAAAATTGTGTCTTAGCTATTTAAATTGAGTAGTTATACCCCAAAATGTTAATATCTGAACAATCGGTTGTATGGGAGCCATATCGCCCGTTTTATGCAATAGGGATTTAACTCGAAATTTTCGATTTCTGGCATTTTGCCAAATATTTCAATAACTGGGTAGTGCCTTTGAGTCCAGTCTTATAAAATACTCAAAAAGATAAAAATGGCGGAAATAAAAGCAATTTTGTAGTTAGCCGTAGAAGGAAACTATTTGAAATTATAAAACTTTATTTGCGTTTTCCCAACAAAATTTTTTTTTGAGTTAAATCCCTATTGCATAAAACGTGCGATATGTTATAGTGGTCAGATTTCTCTAAAAAGTCACCCACGTACCAGATTTCAAGTAGATATCTCAAAAACATGAGGGACTAATTTGCGTATATGCAGACGCACATATGGACATTGCTCAACGACTCAGCTCATCATATCGAATATATTTTGGTGAGTCTGCCGTATGCATAGACTTACCGTCTGTCCTCTTAATCATCCGGTCTTAGCTTACAAAGGGTGGGTGAGCGCAGATGAGAAATTTGAGATGATAGCAATATTCTTGCACTTCCTACATTTATGTGCCAAAACCATATATTTTCACTACATATAATTATGTGCATTTTTTGGGCCGATAAGTAGACAATGGAACCATTGATTCTCTATACCATCGTGCTGTTTTCTAATAAAAATTTATTGTAATTTAAACATTTAAATACATAAATAAATAAAGAAATGTATATTTCTTGTATTAGCTAATTCATTTTTAATTTTTATAAATATTAAGGAATATATAACATTAATCTTTAGTAAAAACTGAGTGAATTATCTCGGATTAATCATATCTGGATAAACATTTAATTTCCTGTAAACAAATTCTCTAAGCATCGCGGAACAATGATACAAGCCCGCGATCTTCCTTTCCCTATAAAGTGAAGAACGTTGCCTCAAGAAATCCCTCCAAGGCCACAGATGCGTTGACGACATACCCATTTTTTCCTCAAATAAGATTATTTGGGAATTTGTATTCGGCTTCGCATGACTACTACATTAAGCCGTATCACGAAAATAAAGTTTGCGTGTGTCAGTTTTATTTGAACACTTACGTCGAAAAAATATTTATGGCGTAAAATTTTTTTTTTAGGCCCGCGTTAAAAACAGCTAAATCGCGTTTTTTGTAATAATTTCCTTATTTGATGTCGGATCTCTATGATCTTAATGTCGCAGGAAAAGGTAAAGTTTCGACCTCAAAGGTTGTTCCGAGTTTTACCTTTAAAAATTTTGGAGTTACTATCCCTAGATTTTTTTATTTTTGTCACTAATACAAAGCTCTCAAAAAACCATGAGAACTCCGCTAATAAAGTTGTAGCCTTTATTCACAAACAAAAAAGTTATACCGTTTTAAAATCAGAGAACCTGTTTTTTGAAAAATTATCCCAAATTCTTATTTATATGAGGCAGTAACGCCATATAGTATGAGTTTTTGATTAAAAAGTATTCTAAGTTCTCGCTTTACTTGAGAATGTTGTACCGCGATGGAACAGCTACCAATACTGGATACATGATATGCAAAAAATTATTGATGATTGGACTATTCGTGCTGATCAACGTTATTTTCATTGTTTTGAATACAATTTTCTTTAAAACGTGATTTTTATTCCTTGATTGAAAGAAAATTGTACATCAAAACAATGAAAATATGTCTTTAGCGCCGAAACATTCCCACTTTTCCATAATCTGAGTAAGTTGTTTCTTCAGTTCAGGTTTCGAACGTTTAAAACAAATTGGAATTCATGTGCAGGGTATTCTCTTCCTTCTCATATGCATTTTATATACATATATGTAAGTATAGTTTTTTCCCCTTTTCTTTATTTTTATTACCTCAACAATAGTTACTCATACGCCCCCCATCGGATCGCTTTGTATGTGAAAACTGAAAATGTTTTCTTATATATCTCGAAAATGGGAGCTAATCCGGATTTTCTAAAAACGCCATCGTAATCTGGAGCCAAAAATTAAGCTGTCGTGTTTCGCCGTTTCTTTGTGGTAATTTTTTATAAAAAAACAAGTAAGGAAGCCTAAGTTCGAGTGGAATCGAACATTAGATACTCAGCTGTATGTTTTCATTGTTTGTTTGCGTTTGATGGATTTTATATAAAGCGAGTGCTGCATAAAGTGGGCGTAGCCACGCCCATTTTCAACATTTTTATCAGTCATCCAACTAAGCATATGAATATTTTTCTTTGTGCAAAATTTCATTCCTTTATGACTTCCAGTTACAAAGATGTCACGTTACAAATTTCCAAAGCGTGTTCCAGAAATATCTTTGCTAAAAAGTAGGCGTGGTCATAAACCGATTTCAATAAATTTTTGCGTGTCTATTAATACAAGTTATAAAAGTGTATAAACCAAGTTTCATCATAATATCTCAATTATTTGTCGAGTTATGGGCTCCGAAATCTCGTAGATTCCTTTGTCTAAAAGGAGGCGGTGCCACGCCCATTTTCCAAAATTTTTCTATTTTTTGTTTCGGGTCTATTGTAGAAATCTTACCACAAAATTTCAATGAATTATCTTTACATTTGACAAATATATCGCTTAAAATGTTTTTATTAGGTCACTTTATAATACCCATATATAAAAGTGGGCGTGGCCGTCAACCGGTTTCTCTAAAATTTTGAACATGTATTACCACAAGTAATAAAAGTGTACACACCAAATTTCGTCATTATATATAAATTATTTGTCGAGTTATAGGCTAAGATCTCGTATATTCCTGCTTCTAAAAAGAGGCGGTGCCACGCCCATTTTCCAAAATTTTTACGGTTTTTGTCTTACGTTCGTAGTTGGACTCATGCCACAAAATTTCAGTGATAGATCTTTATATTTGACAGAGATATCGCTTAAAATGTTTTTCACTTTATAAGACTCATATATAAAAGTGGGCGTGGTCGTCAAACCGATTTTGGAAATTTTTCGTCCAAACATTTGCCTAAGTAAGTATATCACGCGTACTAAATTTCATTGATATATCTTCGATGGTTTCTGAGTTATGACTCATAAAACTTTCAATATTTGCCCCTTAATAAGTGGGCGTGGCACCGCCCATTTTCCAAAATTTTTGTTTTTTTTTTGTTTTACGTCCATAGTTGGACTCATTCCACAAAATTTCAGTGATAGATCTTTATATTTGACAGAGATATCGCTTAAAATGTTTTTATTAGGTCACTTTATAAGACCCATACATAAAAGTGGGCGTGGCCGTCAACCGATTTTAACAATTTTTCGTCCAAACATTTGCCTAAGCAATTATATCACGCGTACCAAATTTCATCGATATATTTTCAATGGTTTCTTCATAGGGTCCTGATCTCAACACGTGGGTAAAATTTCATCGCTCTAGCTATATTAGTGGCTGAGATACCAAATTTCCGATTTTTTCTATATAGGAAAAGTGGGCGTGGTCATGGTCCGATTTCGCCCATTTTCAATACCAACCGTCCCAGTCTCGATACCAACTTGCATTCCAAATTTCATCAAAATATCTCAATTTTTGCGCGAGTTAGAGTGTTTACAGACGGACAGACGGACGGACGGACGGACATGGCTCAATCTATTTCTCTTTTCACCCTGATCATTTTGATATATATAAGTCTATATCTATCTCGATTATTTCATTCTGTTACAATCCACCGTTATGTGATTAAAACTATAATACTCTGTGTACTAGTACAGCTGAGTATAAAAAAAGTGTTTCATTTTACAACGTTATAACTTTTTTGTTTGTGAATAAAGGCTAGAATTTTTTTGGGTGATTCCTCATGGTTTTTTGAGAGCTTTGTATTAATGATAAAAATAAAAAAATCTAGGGATAGTAACTCCAAAATTTTTAAAGGTAAAACTCAGGAAAACCTTTGAGGACGAAACTTTATATGGGCCAAATATAGTGCTGAGCGAGACCTTTTCTGCGACATTAAGATCATAGAGATCCGACATCAAATAAGGAAGTTATTACAAAAAACGCGATTTGGCTGTTTTTAACGCGGGCCTAAAAACAAAATTTTTACACCAAAAATATTTTTTCGACATAAGTGTTCAAATAAAACTGACACACACTAAACTTTTTTTTTGTCCATATAACGTGATACGGCTTATACTACATATCGTCGTACCATACGAAAATTAACATCAGATTTTTTGTGGCTGACGAAAAGTAAAAAGTTCAAGTTTTGGCCGACGAAAAGTAATAAAATCGAGTTTTGGCTGACGAAAAGTAATAAAATCCACTTTTGGCTGACGAAAACTATCAATTTCGTTTAAACAACAACAATTTTAATGTAAAAACAGTATATAATTACTGATACTTTTCGTCAGCCAAAAGTCGATTTTATTACTTTTCGTCAGCCAAAACTCGATTTTATTACTTTTCGTCGGCCAAAAGTCAAATGTTCTACTTTTCGTACAGACTTTTTTTATTAATAGCTTTCGCCAGAAATTTTAAATATGTTAGTTTTCGTATGGTACGACGATATAAAGCAGTAGACAATTTGCTATGCTGCAAATAGATTTGCGTTAAGATAATCTCTGTCATAATCAGAATTATTTATTCGCTCTTCCGTGTCCTTATCCTGGACCTAGAAATGAATCTTCCCCAGGTGTAGGAAGGGTTTTTATCCGTATCTAGTACGAAAAAATTCCAACGAGCAAAGGTCTATACAAATTTTATACTTCTAAATTTGTCGACATTTTAATTAGTGCAGTTGTCGCTGTAAAATACACAATGACTTGGATACACCTGTCCTCATATTTACTGCAGGGTTACGTACTTCAATATGCGTTCACATACATTTGTACAAACAAACTTTATGCCTCTCTGACCAAACATGCATGTCTACTTGAATACTTATGTGCATGCGTATCCAAATTTCTTTACAACAATATTAAAAAAAATCAAACAAAATGAAAAAAAATCAAAAAAAAAAATCATAAAAAATCAAAAATAATCATACAAAATCAAAAATAATCAAAGACAATCAAAAAAAATTATTTTGATTATTTTTGATTTTTTATGATTATTTTTAATTTTTTTTAATGGTAATCATTAAAATTACTTTTTTTCTGCAAAACAATTAAAATAATGATTACCAATTAAAAAACAAAACAATTTAATTGATTACTAATCCTAATCGGAATTTAACAGGTCTGATTCAAATACAATTTCCGATTTTTCAATACATCATTTTGAAAAACAGAATTTTGACTTTACAGAATTTTTGTATACAGAATTATGATCAACAGAATTTTGAAAACGGCATTTTGACATACAGTATTTTGTAACACAGACTTTTGAATCCAGAATTTTGGAAATAGAATTTTAAACGCAGAATTTTGTCTCATAAGCATTTTCTGACCAACCCGTTTTGCAAAAGATAAAGAAAACTTAATAATACCAGTGAAAGGTCAAAGTATTAGGACGGCAAACGGGGAGAAACGTCTGTTACAGGCGTAATAACGCTTCTAGTAGAATGGGATGATATGGAGGGAGAAATGGAGTTTCTGATAGTGCCTGGTCTAACACAAGAAGTCTATTTAAGTTTTGATTTTTGGCAAGTATTTGGTATGATTGTTGTGAGTAGGGTAAAAGCCAACAAAGGTTGTAAAAGAAAAAGCAGCCTAGAACGGGTTAAAGCTAAATTTCCATCCTTTGCGGTATTGGGATTAGGGAAAACTGAGATTGAAGAAGACAATATAGAAGTTACAGACTAGCATTTAACAGAGAAACAGAGGTTTTACCCGATATGACCCGCGATACAAAAACTAGTTTATGCTAAATTAGATCGTATGTTAGAAGTGGGAGTAATTGAAGAAAGTATACTGAGGCAAAAAGACACTTGTAAAAATAGCTACCAACGGTGACAATGTTACATTTTTCAATGTCGGCTATATTATTATAAACTTCAATATTTCCTGGTGTGTTTGGTGATGGTTGATTTAAGGGTTTTCATTAGAGAAACCAACGTTGTTCGCTTATATCAAAACCGGAAGTGAAGAACCCAGCCATCTTTTTCTTTATGATCCCATTCAGGGTTGTATTTTCAATCATATAAAGTTACATTTCAGGGATGTTATTTCAACAGGGTTGTCACATGTTTTTATTATCGGCCCAATCACTACTAACTTAAATAGCTAACAATTTCTGGACTACCTTTTTCGAACTCCGCTGCATTATGGGCTGGTACTTGTTGCCATCTCTTCATTCGGTAGGCTTCAACCACTCCATCATATGGTAACTGAGTAAGCTGGCAGTTATCAATATCACGTATCACGTACCTATCATTATCGAGCGCTTTATGTATTAAGTACGGACCTTTATACACGGGGATCAACTTTTTGTTTGTACCAGGACTGGTATCGACGTTTCTTATAACGACGAATTCACCTTCGTGGTAAGTTTTGGGCAGAGTCTTATTTTGTGTCGACCTGTGAGCATCATATTCCTGTTTAGCCAGTATAAGATTAGAAGCGTTAGAGCGTATACGATCTAGGTCTCTATTACCGTCTGGACAAATCTTGTTTTGGAAATATTCGGTAAACTCGTCCACTATTATTCCACGTTGTTCGACGCCAAACAGTAACCGACTTGGGGTATCTCGGCACGTACTGTGGATAGAGTTATTTATGGCGTATTCAATCTCAGTCAGTTTTTTAGTCCAATCGCCGTGGTTCAGGTCATTAGTAAATTTTCCCAACATCGGCTTCAGAACCCGGTTGACTCTCTCCACTTGTCCGTTAGCCTGGGGTGATGCAACCGCTACTTTTACATGTTTTATATTCTTTTTTTTAACAAAAACTCAGTGAACTGTAGTGAGGTAAAACATGTCTGCTGCTATAACTTCTCGGGTACTCGTGGAGTTTGTGGGGTATAGTTTTACAACTTTGGTAAATGCACCTATAACCACTAGAATATGCTTTCGTTTCGACTTTAATGATGGTAATGGTCCGAAATGATCAATGTGAATAGTGTCGAACGGTAAAGGAATCTTGGGGATAGGGTACAGACCATAATGCATTTTAAGCAGTTCCTAACAAACTTTTCCACCTTCGTGCGCATCTCTGGGAACCAATAGTAAAGGTTTAGTTTACTCAACGTCTTATCAACTGATAGGTGGGCCAATTTTTCGTGTATCAACTGTATTACATTAGATTCCATTTCATAAGGTACATACAATGCGTTCTTACCGTCAGGTTTCTTTTTATATATTAACCCATCGATTAAGTCGAAATCATTCAACTCTTCATTTTCGAGTCTTTTCCGCAGGGTTCTAATGCTCGGATCGCGCTCTTGAGCGATCTGAATACGGAACTCTATATCATCAGTATCTATAACAGCAGCTATCTCTCGTCTACTTAATGCATCGACATGACCTATTGACACACCTCTTCGATGCTGTATCTTGTAGTTATAATTTTCCAACTCTAAGGCCCATCTGGCTATTCGGGAATTCAATTGTCTTCTATCAAGGGTCATGGTTAGGGAGTTACAGTCTGTAAATATCGTGAATGGTATGCCTTCTAAGTAGGTGCGAAACCTTCTTAATAAATATATTATAGATAAGGTTTCTAGCTCAAAGCTGTGGTATTTACTCTCAGGACTTGAAGCAGTTTAAGCCTCAGACACACATGTGGTAGAAATATTATACTATCAATTCTATGATTTGACTTTGCTATGAAAATTTTCAATTAAACTACAATATGAGAGTGACACATATGTATGTGGTATAGACAGAGATTGAATTTAACTGTTAACATTTAAAATATTTTTTAATTGTTGGGGTAAGTGGAAAAAAATTCAACAACTATTTACAGCGAAGGTTGAGTGTATAGCTATTTCACGAAAAACCATTTTCGATCATCAGCACTCTTTTCGGAAGTGGATGCACCGGGGATTGAACCCGAGTCCATTCCAACTTCAGCCGCAATGACCCAACGGATAAATACACTCGGCCATTGAGACTCTGTGCAAGCTGTTGGATTTTCCCCACTTTTGCCTTTTTCATTTTCAACATTAACGTTAGTGTGTATATGCTTTTTTGCATATATTCTCCACAAACCTGCTGAATTTTTGTTGTAGGCAGTTCGCAATGAACATTGTTGTTGGTATTTATTTTATGTATATACCAAACAACGTTAACAATTTTACTTGAAAGAGTTTTTTTTAGTGCTTAGCACGAAATTTTTATTTTTAATTCAATTTTTAATTTTTGGGGTAAGTGGAAAAAAATTCAACAACTATTTACAGCGAAGGTTGAGTGTATAGCTATTTCACGAAAAACCATTTTCGATCATCAGCACTCTTTTCGGAAGTGGATGCACCGGGGATTGAACCCGAGTCCATTCAAACTTCAGCCGCAATGACCCAACGGATAAATACACTCGGCCATTGAGACTCTGTGCAAGCTGTTGTATTTTCCCCACTTTTGCCTTTTTCATTTTCAACATTAACGTTAGTGTGTATATGCTTTTTTGCATATATTCTCCACAAACGTGCTGAATTTTTGTTGTAGGCAGTTCGCAATGAACATTGTTGTTGGTATTTATTTTATGTATATACCAAACAACGTTAACAATTTTACTTGAAAGAGTTTTTTTTAATGCTTAGCACGAAATTTTTATTTTTAATTCAATTTTTAATTGTTGGGGTAAGTGGAAAAAAATTCAACAACTATTTACAGCGAAGGTTGAGTGTATAGCTATTTCACGAAAAACCATTTTCGATCATCAGCACTCTTTTCGGAAATGGATGCACCCGGGGATTGAACCCGAGTCCATTCCAACTTCAGCCGCAATGACCCAAAGGATAAATACACTCGGCCATTGAGACTCTGTGCAAGCTGTTGGATTTTCCCCACTTTTGCCTTTTTCATTTTCAACATTAACGTTAGTGTGTATATGCTTTTTTGCATATATTCTCCACAAACGTGCTGAATTTTTGTTGTAGGCAGTTCGCAATGAACATTGTTGTTGGTATTTATTTTATGTATATACCAAACAACGTTAACAATTTTACTTGAAAGAGTTTTTTTTAGTGCTTAGCACGAAATTTTTATTTTTAATTCAATTTTTAATTGTTGGGGTAAGTGGAAAAAAATTCAACAACTATTTACAGCGAAGGTTGAGTGTATAGCTATTTCACGAAAAACCATTTTCGATCATCAGCACTCTTTTCGGAAGTGGATGCACCGGGGATTGAACCCGAGTCCATTCCAACTTCAGCCGCAATGACCCAACGGATAAATACACTCGGCCATTGAGACTCTGTGCAAGCTGTTGGATTTTCCCCACTTTTGCCTTTTTCATTTTCAACATTAACGTTAGTGTGTATTAGGTAGGGTCGATTATTTTTCGATAACATCGCATACGCGGATAATGTTCTATAGACTATTCTAAGCAACTTTGCCAAAGGGACCATGGGTCTTAAACCAATTCTTAGTCCGCGGGTTTTAAGCCGAATTTTTTTTGTGAGGTAAAAAAAAATTTTGTATTTCGTAGGCAGACAAAAATGATTCGAACTTCTTACCAAGAAGTCAGGATATACTTTTCCGAAGGATTTTGATGTGCTGAATCCGAATCTGAAGTCAAAATGACGAAATTCGAAATAGTTTTCGAGATATCTTGACCTAAAAATGCAAGTGCAAAAAGTGCAATTTTCTTCAAATTTTGGAGTTAGGGCCAGCCGAAAGTTATGATTTCATTTAAAGTCTACGGCCATTATCTTAATAAATAGGCTTTGCACTTTCAAATGCCGTTGACCTTGTTAACGTGTCTTTTTTGGTCACCGAGATATCGCTGTTTTAAAATTTGCATACTTTTCAGTGCGTACACAATGTATTTTTTTCTTTAAAATACTTGCATTTCTTTGCTGTAATTTTTAACATGTTGCTGTTTCTTGACCATAATTGGTGGATCTGGTGGCTGAACTAAAAACGATGAAACCAGTGAACTATCGCAATTGGTTGAAGCGGTGAATTCAACAAAATCGATAAAACCGGTAAATTATCGCTATTGGTAGAAGTGCTCATTATTGGTGCAACCGGTGAATCAAAAAAACAATGTCGAAAACGGTAAATTATCGCTATTTGAGGTGGTCATATTTGGTGGAACCGGTAAATGCAAAAAAATTATGAAACCGGTGAATTATCGCAATTGGTGGAATTGGTCATAATTGGTGGAACTGGTGACTGATGCTATTGGTGGAAGTACTCATTATTGGTGAAACCGGCGATCGCAACAAAAGCGATGAACCCGTGAATTATCGCTATTGGTGGAAGTGATCATATTTGGTGGAACCGGTGAATGCAACAAAAATTATGAAACCGGTGAAATCGCGATTGGTTCAAGTGCTCATAAATGGTGGAACCGGTTAATGCAACAAAAACGATGAAACCGGCGAATTATCGCTATTGGCGGAGGTGCTGATTATTGGTGGAGCCGGTGAATGGAACAAAAAACGATGAACCCGTGAATTATCTCTATTGGTGGAAGTTATCATATTTGGTGGAACCGGTGATTGCAACAAAAATTATGAAACTGGTCAATTATCGCAATTGATGGAAGTACTCATAATTCGTGGAATCGGTAAATGCAACAAAATCGGAAACCATTAAATTATCGCAATTGGTGGTACCGGTGAATACAACAAAATCGAAAACTTGTGAATTATCGCAACCTGGTGGATGTATTCTAAAATGTTGGAGCCGGTGAGCACGACACAACCGTTGAATGCGGAGAAATAGTGCGGCTGTTGGATGTTTGGTATATTGGTGGAGCCGTAGTTTGACAAAGTAGAAGAAACAGCAACATGTTAAAAATGACAGCAAAGAAATTGAAGTATTTTAAAGAAAAAAATACATTGTGTACGCACTGAAAAGTATGCAAATTTTAAAACAGCGATATCTCGGTGACCAAAAAAGACACGTTAACAAGGTCAACGGCATTTGAAAGTGCAAAGCCTATTTATTAAGATAATGGTCGTAGACTTTAAATGAAATCATAACTTTCGGCTGGCCCTAACTCCAAAATTTTAAGAAAATTGCACTTTTTGCACTTGCATTTTTAGGTCAAGATATCTCGAAAACTATTTCGAATTTCGTCATTATTCGGATTCAGCACATCAAAATCCTTCGGAAAAGTATATCCTGACTTCTTGGTAAGAAGTTCGAATCATTTTTGTCTGCCTACGAAATACAAAATTTTTTTTTACCTCACAAAAAAACTTCGGCTTAAAACCCGCGGACTAAGAATTGTTTTAAGACCCATGGTTTCTTTGGCAACGTTACTTAGAATAGTCCTTAGAACATTATCCGCGTATGCGATTTTTCACTTTTTTCACTCCCATACAAATGGACCCGCTCTAATGTACATATATGTATATGTATGTACATCAGCGATCGGCAGCGCTGGCAGAGGAACCAACACGCACGCAAAATTTTTGTGGCAGTATGCGTGCAAAAACAGAGCACTCGAAAAACATTTCTTGGCATATCATGCTTACCTGACAACGTACAAGTGCAAACTGGTTCGCAGCGATAGCTTGCTAGCAGCGCACACACGATCTATACATGAGAAACGAGTGGCCCCAAATGGCCTGGCTGCCGATCGCGGATGTACATACATGAACATATACTGGTAGGATTTAATACCTGAAAATGTAAAAGCAATGGTTTCACGTAAGCTGAATGGCTCGAAATGGTATACAAAAGAAATCAGAAGTTTTGCCCTCACACTACATTATTAATATATATTATAATAAAACAAATCAAATTTTAATTCTAGTATTTTAGCTTGCTGTTATTTTTGGCTTTATACCCAACAAACACTGAGGTTAGTTATCGATTTGAGAATGACTCGAGAACTAGCCTCGTTCTCAAATCTCTAACGTTAGAGGACGACTCGGAAATCTATCGAGAATCATAGCGTTCTCAAACAAAAGGGTACCTAATTCTCAAATCGAGAAAATTATAGTTCTCGAATCGAATTCTAATGTAGTTCTCTAATGAGATTCTAATCAGAATTTGCAAATACTTCCAATTGAAATGAAAAACAAAGTTGTGTCTCCTTTTACATGATTTTTTCATTGTTTAGATTTTATTAACGCAATATGTGCTTGGATTGCATATGATTATATATATTGACATGTATATGTTTACCACATTTATAAGAACTGAAATTTAAACAAAATTCAGTCTTATTGTTTAAATTAAAAGTACTTCTTGTACTTTTTAATGGAAAACATTGTACTACGGTAATATTAACTTCACCATTTTTTAGAATCTAATTTCAATATATGTATGTATATTCAATATATCACAGAAATATATTGAGAATTGATAAAAGGCGTGAGATTTGGCTCCTTCTCTAATCACTCGCTAATCGAATTCTAGTGTAGTTTTCAACCCTAGTTATCGATTTGAGAATATATAGAGAATTACACTAGTTATCTAAGGTAATCTCGACAAAATTTCTAACGTTAGAGACTGTGTTTGCTGGGTAGTCAGCATCGGGTTCGATGCATGCCGTGTACGCCTGACTTTGCACCAGTCCCATCTTGAGCGCGTGAGCTGTGGTGACAGTGCCCTGTTAGTGTGCGACCGCCAGTCTGCAGTCTGCTCCAGGAAGTGTGAGTAGATAGTTTGCAGTTTTTAAGTGGTATGACCGAAGTATAATTTTGGCGATCTTGCAAGTTGACATCCACTGGGAATCGCCTGTACGTGTCAATGCCTGAAAGATACTGCAGTAGTCCGGGACTCAAACAGATTTTTTAATCCCAAGCTCCGGACAAAACACTGCAGCTCCCACCCGTCCACCTTTTATCCGCCTGTAAATATGGGGAACATATAGCGATTGGTTCGTAGTCCTTTCTTCCATCCGTCTTGTTATATTATTACCTGTGGTCCCCTGTTGAGCTCGGTTTGGAGAGTAACATAGTCTGAACTTTGATCCTCATATGTTGATGTGTCCAAAAGTTCGTTGTCTAAATTGTCCTGTTATTCAGTTTAGAAATTCGCAGTACTTTTGCTTATATCACCGTGTTGGCGGCCTTCGAACGTATGTATGTACATACTTTACAAACATAACCCTCAAACGGTAGAATTCTACTTTTTGATATAATGCCCATGGATCGGACCACAGTATTTTAACATGAAACGCTTTCCGCCGCGATTCATAAAAATATTAGTGCATAGAAAATTGATTTTTTCTAGAACATTTCCACTAATTTTCATAAAAAAATTCACAAAAGTTTGCATCTAAAAATAAATGTGGCAAAATTCTTATATTAATTATAAACAAATTCAAAAAGGGAAAAGCGGAAGTATTTTGTTGCGAAACTTGATACCACACTGCCGCCCAATGTGTTGTGGCGCAACATCAAACGGTTGCGGGTATGTGCCAGTGATAATAATACTTCAAATCCGCTGGACCCAAACATGCTAAATAGAGCGTTCGTTAACAACCCTACATCAGCTTCACAATCCCTCTCCTTTGTACCCTGTGAAAGAGCGTGCTTTTCGGGAAATCAACTAGAGTTTAGTACGGTGTCTGAAATTGATGTTGTGAGAAGCATCATGAGAATTAAAATTAATGCAACCGGTGTGGATGATATGCCCGTAAAATTTATAAAAATGGTTCTCCCTTTCATTATTGGTACTGTGACGCATATCATCAACCATTGCATTACTACGTCAAAATTCCCAAACCAGTGGAAAATCGCCCTAATTCGCCCTATCGCCAAAATAAAGTCTGCTTCAACACCCTCTGACTTTCGTCCCATTAGCATATTACCTGCTTTATCCAAAGCTTTTGAGTCCCTAATAGCTGAACAAGTTACCGCCCATGTCCAGTATTATAAATTACTGTCGCCTTTTCAGTCTGGATTTCGAGCTAAGCACGGTTGTAGCACTGCTATGTTGAAAATTGTTGACGACATTCGCATACCCTTTGACAAAAATCTCTTGACCTTACTTTGCCTTTTGGATTTTTCCAAGGCGTTCGACACTGTTGACCATAACCTACTATGTTCAAAACTTAAATATTATCTTGTTTTAGCAAACAATCATTGGCACTAATGAAAAGCTATCTATATAATCGCCACCAGCGAGTCATATCAGGGTCCCATATGTCTGATCTCTGTAAGATTTCCTCTGGTGTACCACAGGGTTCAATTCTTGGCCCGCTTCTATTTAGTATGTTTATTAACGATATTTTTATGGTTTGCAAATATGTCAGCATCCATGCCTATGCGGATGATATCCAGATGTATATGTCAGGCCATTTCGATGACGCCGACAATATTTTTTGCAAGTTTAATGATGATATATCCGCTATAGTGCGTTGGGCTGCCAATAATGGGCTCTGTCTTAACCCTAATAAAACATATGTTCTACCAATTACCAGGAAGAAGTTAGATACAGAAAAACTACCGTCTCTATGCATTGGTAACCAAAAAATAGCAGTAGTAAATAAAATTACCAATCTTGGCTTTGTGATCAACTCCAGCTTTTCTTGCGTTGATCATATAAGCGTAGCTGTTGGTAGAGTGTATGGAGCACTTCGTAATTTACGTCTGTCTGCTGCATTCACTCCTCTCAACATACGCCGTAAACTAGCCGTTCAACTTGTTCTGCCATACTTAACTTACTCTGAGCTTGTCTATAATAAACTTTGTACCTTATTTCAACTCTATTCATTCCACTAGACTATTCTTTGTGAACACTATTCGTGTTTGGAACTCTATCCCCAGCGTCTTAAGAAGTGGCATGAACAAGGGCAACTATAGAAGTCTCATTCTAAATTATTTTTCTAAGAATACATAAACCTACTTTCCCATCTAAATGTACTTTTTATAAATGTATAATGTGTAATGTATAAATGAATCCTTAGGATTAAGTTAGGTTAAGCTAATTTTGTCCCAATAATATAAATTATATGTACCAATATACTTGTTGTACTTTAAAAGATCTCAAATCTTATTGTACTAATTTATGTCAATAAATATCAATATCAATATCAAAAACTAAAATCAAAGGGGTATAAGTCCCCTAGAACAAAATGATACCTTTCAATTTTTTTTTTAAACGCCTCTGAACTCAATTGAATGTATTTGTCACACATATTCACAGATGACATTAAATGTAATTGAGGCGCATGCGCAGAACTGCCAGTTGCACAAAATTTTTGGATGAATTCACACAGATAGAATACTATCAATATAGAAGTACTATATATATGACTAATACAATAGCTGAAGCATAGGGTGAGTCGCTTGGTTGAATTATTTGTTCCTTTAACAGTTGGTCTATAATTGTTTGTACTTCGTTACGTTCTGCATAAGATAAGCGGCGGGAGGCAGTTGTTAAATGAATCTTCATTTCGTATTCGGGAAAACTTTCCAATCGTCTACCACGCGTTGGAAAAAAAGAGTTATTGGACGTTGTAGAGGAGATCCTCCTGATTCTAAATGTAAAAGTCCTGGCTTCCGGAGATGTATAGTTTTTAAGTAATTTGTAGTTAAAGTTGCAAAAAAAGTCAAATTTAACTTCACTTTTCTCTGCGAAACAATGAAATAGAAACACCGGTGTTGCCACACGCAGTCGACTATTTCATAAGGCCGTCGTCACAGTGGTAAACGAGTTGGGTCGTATTGAATTTTTCTGCGTTGGCGGCCTTCGGCCGCGCTTATAAAATATAACCCTGGGCTACGCCATCCGTCCGGACGTGTGCCCCAACCGTGGCTACCGCCACGGTGATGTCCTTCTGCGTAGGCGGCCTTCGCCTTTATTTACTAATTTCATTGGCTCCGAATCGCGCACTGTGCATGCGACATTATCATGTGAATTACCTTTTGGTAGGTGTGGCATCACTATTATATGTTGGTGGCCATTTTTATTATTGAAAAGGTACAAAAGCAGTTGGTCGAACAATTAAAATGTAAAATTCGGCAAATAAAATTAATAAAAAGTGTGTGAAAGTGGTTCGAACAGCTTAATAAAGCTACGTGTGAAAATATAGTAAGGATTATTTGTGTGTTTAATTTAGAAATTGGTGATAATGGTGTTAGTTTATTTAACAACAATTTGCTATTATTAATATTAGTAAAATATTTATCAAAGATATAAATTTAGATAAAGAAAAGTCTCGACTAACATCCCCTGAAAGATTCATTCGAAAAACATTAATACTTTTGGAGATATAGCTTTTGGTAGACAGAAGGAAATGTGAGCCTCGTATTCGATGGGTTCAGATTTAATATTAGATTTGAAGTAAGTGTCATCAATAACCTTTTTTAATCTATTGCGTTGTCCATTAGTGAGTATACAATCTATATCAATATCGTCCTGGCTATAAGAAACGTCAATATAAAAAATGTACAGGTACATAAGCGGCAGTTAAACCATCGGGATCGACATTACTATTTTTATATACATTAGTGCAAAACCCAGCAGTTAAATCATAAGTATTTACATTAACATTTTTTTCCGGTTGTAATTTTACAATGGCCGAGAATGTTTTGGAATCAGTAACAATTTTTTGTTCGTCAATCATATATGTCTTCATATTTCTTCCTATGTCTAATAATTTGGATTTTGTATATCCTTTCTTAGCGTACTTAAGGGTAATATGAAATTTATTAAGAAAGTCACGTCCCAAAATAACAGGTACTACCATATCTTCATCTGATATAACATTTAATTCAATGTTATTAATTCTGATATTAAACTTTACAAAGCATTTAATTTTTGAAATAATATTGATTTGATTGCCCCGTTACTGATGCAACCTGCGTTTTTGGTTTGAGGATTTTTGCTGAATTCGGGCATGAGCGATGGGCATGGCCCATTCGCCAACAACGAAAACAGGACCCATCTGGTCTCAATGGGTAAGGGCAGTTGGACATGATATGCCCATCTCTCGAGCAGTTGTAACATTTTTGTTTGGCGTCCTCGACCGTCTTTGTAGTTTGCCGGCGTCCTGTTGTGGCCACCACGTCGCTCATCAAATACTTCCTCTCGTACCTTTGAATTAATGTTTTTAGTTCGGTAAGGGTCCTGGCAGGTAGCAGCAAGTGTGCATTGGGCACAATGTTCCTTATTCCATCGATTACCTCTTGTTCTTCCACCTTTGCTCGCTTGCCTGCATAGCTAGTACATAGCAGTGCAATGATTCTTTTTTCTTGTCCCAACGCCGTTGTGCTAACATTTTATAAACTTCATTTCTGGTGACTGGTACACTAAACTCCATCTCTAGAGCTTTTTTAAGTGCTCCATAATTTAGAGCTGTTGTAGGTGATAAGAAAACCTTAGCTGTCCCGGTAAAACAACCAATCTGAAACGATCGTCTGCCCCTGACGCCTCAGTAACCTCCTCAAAATCTCGAATAAAATCTGTGATGGACATTGAGATGTCATCTCCGATAAATTTTGGGAGTGCATGCTCAATATATCCATAATCTAGTGGTCGTTGTTGTTGTGATGAGCCAGCACTGCCCCCCAAATCGTTGATTTCCTTCATTAACCGCAACATTTCAACTCTTACGTAATGCAGTTAGTTCTTTATCGATATTGTTTATACCCGTGCCACCGGGATTGGCGGCAAGGTCAATCGTATTATTATTGTCGCTAGTGTCAACGGCGGTATTTACAAATGAGGCAGTAGCGGCAGTGGTATTGGAGACAGCAGCAACGGTGGTGGCAGTAGTGACGGAAGCGGCAGTGGTGACGGCAGTGGCGTTGGCGGCGGTGGTGAAGGCAATGGTATTGGTGACGGCAGCAGCGTTAGCGGCAGTGGTGGTGGCAATAGTATTGGTGGCGGCGGTGACGGCAGTAGCAGCGGTGGTAATAGTATAGGCAACGGCAGTAAAAATAGGGGTTGTAGTAGCGTTTACAACGGCAGAACTAGTTACCATTTGGGTAATTTCGGCAGCAGCGGCAGTGGCAGTATCTGCCTGGGAGGCAATTTCGGTTGAATCTGTCGTGATGGATATATTGCTTGCAGGGTTTGAAATTGCTTAGCTACTTTTGTTGCATTTGCTTTTGCTTTTGCTAACGAAAAGTAAATTAGCAAACTCGGCCAGCCGAGCGGCGGGAGGCAGTTGTTAAATGAATCTTCATTTCGTATTCGGGAAAACTTTCCAATCGTCTACCACGCGTTGGAAAAAAAGAGTTATTGGACGTTGTAGAGGAGATCCTCCTGATTCTAAATGTAAAAGTCCTGGCTTCCGGAGATGTATAGTTTTTAAGTAATTTGTAGTTAAAGTTGCAAAAAAAGTCAAATTTAACTTCACTTTTCTCTGCGAAACAATGAAATAGAAACACCGGTGTTGCCACACGCAGTCGACTATTTCATAAGGCCGTCGTCACAGTGGTAAACGAGTTGGGTCGTATTGAATTTTTCTGCGTTGGCGGCCTTCGGCCGCGCTTATAAAATATAACCCTGGGCTACGCCATCCGTCCGGACGTGTGCCCCAACCGTGGCTACCGCCACGGTGATGTCCTTCTGCGTAGGCGGCCTTCGCCTTTATTTACTAATTTCATTGGCTCCGAATCGCGCACTGTGCATGCGACATTATCATGTGAATTACCTTTTGGTAGGTGTGGCATCACTATTATATGTTGGTGGCCATTTTTATTATTGAAAAGGTACAAAAGCAGTTGGTCGAACAATTAAAATGTAAAATTCGGCAAATAAAATTAATAAAAAGTGTGTGAAAGTGGTTCGAACAGCTTAATAAAGCTACGTGTGAAAATATAGTAAGGATTATTTGTGTGTTTAATTTAGAAATTGGTGATAATGGTGTTAGTTTATTTAACAACAATTTGCTATTATTAATATTAGTAAAATATTTATCAAAGATATAAATTTAGATAAAGAAAAGTCTCGACTAACATCCCCTGAAAGATTCATTCGAAAAACATTAATACTTTTGGAGATATAGCTTTTGGTAGACAGAAGGAAATGTGAGCCTCGTATTCGATGGGTTCAGATTTAATATTAGATTTGAAGTAAGTGTCATCAATAACCTTTTTTAATCTATTGCGTTGTCCATTAGTGAGTATACAATCTATATCAATATCGTCCTGGCTATAAGAAACGTCAATATAAAAAATGTACAGGTACATAAGCGGCAGTTAAACCATCGGGATCGACATTACTATTTTTATATACATTAGTGCAAAACCCAGCAGTTAAATCATAAGTATTTACATTAACATTTTTTTCCGGTTGTAATTTTACAATGGCCGAGAATGTTTTGGAATCAGTAACAATTTTTTGTTCGTCAATCATATATGTCTTCATATTTCTTCCTATGTCTAATAATTTGGATTTTGTATATCCTTTCTTAGCGTACTTAAGGGTAATATGAAATTTATTAAGAAAGTCACGTCCCAAAATAACAGGTACTACCATATCTTCATCTGATATAACATTTAATTCAATGTTATTAATTCTGATATTAAACTTTACAAAGCATTTAATTTTTGAAATAATATTGATTTGATTGCCCCGTTACTGATGCAACCTGCGTTTTTGGTTTGAGGATTTTTGCTGAATTCGGGCATGAGCGATGGGCATGGCCCATTCGCCAACAACGAAAACAGGACCCATCTGGTCTCAATGGGTAAGGGCAGTTGGACATGATATGCCCATCTCTCGAGCAGTTGTAACATTTTTGTTTGGCGTCCTCGACCGTCTTTGTAGTTTGCCGGCGTCCTGTTGTGGCCACCACGTCGCTCATCAAATACTTCCTCTCGTACCTTTGAATTAATGTTTTTAGTTCGGTAAGGGTCCTGGCAGGTAGCAGCAAGTGTGCATTGGGCACAATGTTCCTTATTCCATCGATTACCTCTTGTTCTTCCACCTTTGCTCGCTTGCCTGCATAGCTAGTACATAGCAGTGCAATGATTCTTTTTTCTTGTCCCAACGCCGTTGTGCTAACATTTTATAAACTTCATTTCTGGTGACTGGTACACTAAACTCCATCTCTAGAGCTTTTTTAAGTGCTCCATAATTTAGAGCTGTTGTAGGTGATAAGAAAACCTTAGCTGTCCCGGTAAAACAACCAATCTGAAACGATCGTCTGCCCCTGACGCCTCAGTAACCTCCTCAAAATCTCGAATAAAATCTGTGATGGACATTGAGATGTCATCTCCGATAAATTTTGGGAGTGCATGCTCAATATATCCATAATCTAGTGGTCGTTGTTGTTGTGATGAGCCAGCACTGCCCCCCAAATCGTTGATTTCCTTCATTAACCGCAACATTTCAACTCTTACGTAATGCAGTTAGTTCTTTATCGATATTGTTTATACCCGTGCCACCGGGATTGGCGGCAAGGTCAATCGTATTATTATTGTCGCTAGTGTCAACGGCGGTATTTACAAATGAGGCAGTAGCGGCAGTGGTATTGGAGACAGCAGCAACGGTGGTGGCAGTAGTGACGGAAGCGGCAGTGGTGACGGCAGTGGCGTTGGCGGCGGTGGTGAAGGCAATGGTATTGGTGACGGCAGCAGCGTTAGCGGCAGTGGTGGTGGCAATAGTATTGGTGGCGGCGGTGACGGCAGTAGCAGCGGTGGTAATAGTATAGGCAACGGCAGTAAAAATAGGGGTTGTAGTAGCGTTTACAACGGCAGAACTAGTTACCATTTGGGTAATTTCGGCAGCAGCGGCAGTGGCAGTATCTGCCTGGGAGGCAATTTCGGTTGAATCTGTCGTGATGGATATATTGCTTGCAGGGTTTGAAATTGCTTAGCTACTTTTGTTGCATTTGCTTTTGCTTTTGCTAACGAAAAGTAAATTAGCAAACTCGGCCAGCCGAGTAAAAAACGAGAACACGATTCATTCGCGTCAGTTTTCAGAAGAGCCGTGTTTGCTTGTATATTTAAGCAAAGCAACGCGATTTGGGGGATTTCATTTTACTTCCAGCAATTAGTTGTATCTTTGCATTTTTTCTGCTTTTGCTTATTTTGCTGAAACGATTTGTTTACGCATATTTCGATTTTTTATACATATTTACTTATGTATGTATGTATGTACACATAATATGTATGTATGTCCATTTGTAAACATCTTTTCGTGTTGAATTTTGCTTAAAAACTAGTTTCAGCAAAATAAGCAACTGTTAGCAAAAATTTACCACTCAACTAATTCCTGGAAGTAAAAGCAACCCTCTCAAATTGAGTTGCTTGGCTTAACTATACAAGCAAACACGACTCAGCTGAAAACTGAAGCGAATGATTCATGTTTTCGTTTTTTGCTCGGCTGAATTCAGCAATAAGCAAAAAACATCGGCTATTGCTATTTTGCAGCAAGCAAATTCAAACCCTGATTTCTTGCCCCATCTCCGGCCACATCCCTTAAAAGACGGCGCAATTGGTCGATTGTGGCTGTATGAGGAAAATCGACGCCCAACTCCGTGAGCGATTTGATTATTTCGTGTCGAATATCGGCCATAATGTCAGAACTTGTGAAATATAATTTGATTTAATTGTAGTCTGGTCTTGGCCCCACACCTGATGTTATAAACTTCAATATTTCCTGGTATTTGGTGATGCTTGATGATTTAAGGTTTTTCATTAGAGAAAACAACGTTGTCCGCTTATATCAAAACCGGAAGTGAAGAACCCAGCCTTCTTCTTTTTCATTATCCCATTCAGGGTTGTATTTTCAATCATATAAACCCAGCTAGAACGGGCTGAGGGATTCACCATTGTGAATGCATACATTTTGTCGATTGACTGAATGTTAGAGCGGGAACGCTGCTCGTTTTGCTTAACATACTAGCGCCGTTTCGTTCTAACATGCAAAACGTAGTGCCGGAACAACATCGATGTTTACGAGTATCGATATTTTCGATACTTTTGAGAAAACCATCGATATATCGACCTTTCTAACCGTTAACCGCTTATTACACACTCGGCTCGCGAGCTTCTCGACATTCAACTACATCGCAGAAATAGCGGTATAAGCATACTATGCTGTTTCGTAGCTTGTTCTGCTTGTATGTACTTACATGTGTATGCATATGTGCCATTTACACCATTCCCAGATGTATTTCAGAAAATTCCAATAGAAATACAATTGAAATTTAATAATATAAAATATTTTCTTACCGATGACATACGAGAAATTTTTGATATTCATTTTTTTTTTTGACACAATACACATAATATGTTATCGAGAAATCCGAGAAACGAGATTTAATCGAGAACCCGAGTCTCGGTTTTCTCGATCCTCGAATTTCTCGGCACTGCTCGAGATCGAATCGTAAGCCCTACTATTTACTGAATTATGAAAAGGCAAAATACTTTTGTAGGCAATCAATATGAATTTGCTTCGTTTTTTGACAAATATGAAAAAAATATCGAAGTATCGAATAAGCTCAAAAACATCGATGTATCGATATTATATCAATATCGTTTCCATCACCATAATGGTAAAAAAAACTAGGCAACGTGAGTGCGAAGGAAAATATTAATTTATTAATATTGTAATAATTTAATAATAAAATATTAATTAATTAATATTTTATTATGTTATGTCCCTTCTATATGAATATTCGGATCGGCACACTTGTTGCTAGTATAGCGCACGAATGTTTGGGTGCATTTGAGTGTAGGCTGTGGCGTGCCTGCTAAGCAATGTTTTCCTGCGTCAAGCCATGATTGAATCGCCGCCGGAGGATCCCTCAAATGGAAGAATTTATTATATGGAAAACCAATATTTTTTATTATTTTATTTTAGTTTTTTGTTTATACATTCAATCATATTTCAACAGGGAAATCGGCCGGGTGTACAAGTCTGTATTTCATCGTATTCTTCCAAGGAGACCAGTTGACGAAACGCGAAAGAGATTTATGAAGGCTTCCGTGCCACACTATCCATGCCCAGATGCACCAGTCGGTTGGCGTTATGGGACGCATCGAAGGTTTCAAAACTATACTCGGTCAAACACAAGATTTACGATGGCCTGTTGGTGGCCGCTGCTAGGAATTTACATATAAAATTAGTTAAAGTGCGGAATATCAAAGCAATTTATCATACATTGAATCTTTTCAATTCACCAAAACATTTCAAGCGCTAATCGATGCATTTGGTGTGGAACCGTATTGCGAAGTGTACCCGGCACCATATACCATCATAACATTGGATTTTTTAAATACATATGTATGTTAAGACTAACAAATGTGAGGCTGCAATTAAGTTATGATAAAACTAATGTTTTTAAATAAATATAATCGTTTAAAATATTATTTTCTTTACGACGAGGACGGTAATGTATAATACCTTAGAAAAATCCAAAAATAATCCCACATTAGTGCCTTAAATAACACAGCTCTACAAAAAATTTAAAAATTTTGTTGCCCTGGGTATTTTTCCAAATTCTTATGCCTTGGGGTACCCAAATAAAGACTGCATTCGATAAATTCCTGGAAGTCCTCTAGTTTTTAAAATAGGGGTAAAAAGCCCTTTTCCATAGGTTGGGGCATATATTGGTCCATAAGTTTTTTTCTGTTCGTCACATCAACTTGATGTTGGTGCCATTGAAAAGACGTGGTTTCACCGCTTCAACTGCGTATACAAGTTGTTAACGCATCTTGATAAATGTCCGAGATATTGTCAAAATAATGTCAAAAAAAAATTTTTTTATAAAAAAATCTAGCTTTCAGTTCTCTAATAATTTGTTAAGTAGTGTATATATAAACTATTTTGGAACGATCTCTATTTATTTCTCTTTTCAACGAAACATAATTTGTCAATATCCAAGCACATGTTCTTAGGATATTCCAGTTTAATAAAAAAACGGGAAAATATGCATACCAAAATTGCTTAGTTATGTAATGTTCATATGACACTAAATTTTTTCTTTGTATATTTCTTGTAATTTTTTTGTGTTTGTTATTGAAAAATTAAAGTCACAAAACCGATTTCCAAAAAAAAAGACGAGGAAAAGATTATATAAATACATACATACATATGCTACGAAAAATCGAAAACCGCAAAAGTTTTATTCAAAATCAGCCAATAATAACTTTTATTTGTACTGATTTTTTTATAGTTGGTAAATTAAAATCTTTATTTCATTTTATATTAAAAACATGGGAAAACAAGTAAGGAAGCCTAA
Source organism: Urophora cardui (assembly GCA_960531455.1). NCBI lineage: Eukaryota > Metazoa > Arthropoda > Insecta > Diptera > Tephritidae > Urophora > Urophora cardui. Next base: position 86,473,390 of record OY482670.1, on the reverse strand, counting down.
GTTCGAGTGGAATCGAACATTAGATACTCAGCTGTATGTTTTCATTGTTTGCGTTTGATGGATTTTATATAAAGCGAGTACTGCATAAAGTGGGCGTAGCCACGCCCATTTTCAAAATTTTTATCAGTCATCCAACTAAGCATATGAATATTATTCTTTGTGCAAAATTTCATTCCTTTATGACTTCCAGTTACAAAGATGTCACGTTACAAATTTCTAAAGCGTGTTCCAGAAATATCTTTGCTAAAAAGTAGGCGTGGTCATAAACCGATTTCAATAAATTTTTGCGTGTCTATTAATACAAGTTATAAAAGTGTATAAACCAATTATTTGTCGAGTTATAGGCTAGGAAATCTCGTATATTCCTGCTTCTAAAAAGAGGCGGTGCCACGCCCATTTTCCAAAATTTTTACCGTTTTTGTCTTATGTTCGTAGTTAGACTCCTGTCATAAAATATATCTTTATATTTGACAGAGATATCGCTTAAAATATTTTTATTAGGTCACTTTATAAACCCCATATATAAAAGTGGGCGTGGTCGTCAACCGATTTTGGAAATTTTTCGTCCAAACATTTGCCTAAAAAAGTATATCACGCGTACTAAATTTCATTGATATATCTTCAATGGTTTCTGAGTTATGACTCATAAAACTTTCAATATTTGCCCCTTAATAAGTGGGCGTGGCACCGCCCATTTTCCAAAATTTTTGTGTTTTTTGTTTTGTCCATAGTTGGACTCATGCCACAAAATTTCAGTGATAGATCTTTATATTTGAGAGATATCGAATAAAATGTTTTTACTTGAAAGAATTTCGTGCTAAGCACTAAAAACTCTTTCAAGTAAAATTGTTAACGTTGTTTGGTATATACATACATAAAATAAATACCAACAACAATGTTCATTGCGAACTGCCTACAACAAGAATTCAGCACGTTTGTGGAGAATATATGCAAAAGCATATACACACTAACGTTAATGTTGAAAATGAAAAAAGGCAAAAGTGGGGAAAATCCAACAGCTTGCACAGAGTCTCAATGGCCGAGTGTGTTTATCCGTTGGGTCATTGCGGCTGAGGATGGAATGGACTCGGGTTCAATCCCCGGTGCATCCACTTCCGAAAAGAGTGCTGATGATCGAAAATGGTTTTTCGTGAAATAGCTATACACTCAACCTTCGGTGTAAAAAGTTGTTGAATTTTTTTCCACTTACCCCAACAATTAAAAATTGAATTAAAATAAAAATTTCGTGCTAAGCACTAAAAACTCTTTCAAGTAAAATTGTTAACGTTGTTTGGTATATACATACATAAAATAAATACCAACAACAATGTTCATTGCGAACTGCCTACAACAAAAATTCAGCACGTTTGTGGAGAATATATGCAAAAGCATATACACACTAACGTTAATGTTGAAAATGAAAAAAGGCAAAAGTGGGGAAAATCCAACAGCTTGCACAGAGTCTCAATGGCCGAGTGTGTTTATCCGTTGGGTCATTGCGGCTGAAGATGGAATGGACTCGGGTTCAATCCCCGGTGCATCCACTTCCGAAAAGAGTGCTGATGATCGAAAATGGTTTTTCGTGAAATAGCTATACACTCAACCTTCGGTGTAAAAAGTTGTTGAATTTTTTTCCACTTACCCCAACAATTAAAATGTTTTTATTAGGTCACTTTATAAGACCCATATATAAAACTGGGCGTGGCCGTCAACCGATTTTAAAAATTTTTCGTCCAAACATTTGCCTAAGTAAGTATATCACGCGTACCAAATTTCATCCTTCAATGGTTTCTGAGTTATGGCTTATAAAACCCTCAATGTTTGACCCTTAATAAGTGGGCGTGGCACCGCCCATTTTCTAAAATTTCACCAAATTTATTCATAGGGGCCTGAGCTCAACACGTGGGTAAAATTTCATCGCTATAGCTATATTAGTGGCTGAGATACCAAATTTCCGATTTTTTCTATATAGGAAAAGTGGGCGTGGTCATGGTCTGATTTGGCACATTTTCAATACCAACCGTCCCAGTCTCGATACCAACTTGCATTCCAAATTTCATCAAAATATCTCAATTTTTGCGCGAGTTAGAGTGTTTACAGACGGACATGGCTCAATCGATTTCTCTTTTCACCCTGATCATTTTGATATATATAAGTCTATATCTATCTCGATTATTTCATTCTGTTACAATCCACCGTTATGTGATTAAAACTATAATACTCTGTGTACTAGTACAGCTGAGTATAATAAGAAACCAAATGACATATATACATACATATCTACATATTAAAAATGTTAATTTCATATGGCCATAAAATATTTTTAAGAGTCTTTCTATTATACGCTTTTAGGGTTAATCCCTTTTTTAGGTCCAGCAATAATCCGCCATCATGTGACAATTCAATCGACCCTGGTATCGCTCCTCAATCACTTTTAGATCCTGGTGGAACCGAATGCTTTTTTTATGGCCATGTGAAAATAATTAATCTTTAATATGTAGATATGTATGTATATATTATTTGGTTTCTTCTTTTCCCATGTTTAATATAAAATGAAATAAAGATTTTAATTTACCAACTATAAAAAAATCAATACAAATAAAAGTTATTATTGGCTGAATAATAAAAACTAAATAAAACTTTTGCGGTTTTCGATTTTTCGTAGCATATTTATGTATGTATTTATCTAATCTTGTCCTTGTCTTTTTTTTTTTGGAAATCTATTTTGTGACTTTAATTTTTCAATAACAAACACAAAAAAATTACAAGAAATATACAAAGAAAAAATTTAGTGTCATATGAACATTACATAACTAAGCAATTTTGGTATGCATATTTTCCCGTTTTTTCTATTAAACTGGAAGAACGCGTGCTTGGATATTGACAAATTATGTTTCGTTGAAAAGAGAAATAAATAGAGATCTTTCCAAAATAGTTTATATATACACTACTTAACAAATTATTAGAGAAAAACGTAACTAAAAATTAGATTTTTTTATAAAATTTTTTTTTGACATTATTTTGACAATATCTCGGACATTTATCAAGATGCGTTAACAACTTGTATACGTAGTTGAATCGGTGAAATCACGCCTTTTCAATGGCACCAACATCAAGTTGATGGGGCGAACAGAAAAAAAGTTATGGACCAATATATATCCCAACCTTTGGAAAAGGGGGTTTTGACCCCTATTTTAAAAACTAGAGGACTTCCAGGAATTTCTTGAATGCAGTCTTTATTTGGGTACCCCAAGGCATAAGAATTTGCAAAAATACCCAGGGCAACAACATTTTTAAATTTTTTGTAGAGCTGTGTAACTCACTAGTTTTGCCCTATATATACCTCATTTAATGGATTAAATATTGATATATTAAGCATTAGTTTGTTCCCATTTATACCTTAGGGCTAAAGTATTCACGCGAGAACGCTATATCATGCATATATGTGAAATGCAATGTGAAAAAAAGAGATAGAACCTTCACACATTTCTGTGTATACCTCAGCTTTTTCCTAAACGCTTTAAGAAACTAATGGAGAAAATTCAAATTCCTAAGGCATAGTACTATGCCTTAACTAATGGATTATTTAAGGCATAGTGTTCTAGCTGGGAAGTTACATTTCAGGGATGTTATTTCAACAGTGTTGTTACATGTTTTTATTATATTGTGTTCTTACATTATTTTAATTATTGCGTGCATGTGCAGCGCATATGAGGATTGATAAACATGGCTAATCTGAGTATTAAAGTGAATTTTTTTTTTTGGAAACAAGAACAAGAAAAGTTATTAAAGGTCAAAGTTTATATTATGCATTTTTTAAATTGCAATTACTTAAAAACTACTGAATCAATTTCGAATATTTTTATACCGCCACGGTGATGTCCTTCTGCGTAGTACACCCTTCAGCGATTTTTCATTCCAAATTTTCGCTTTTTTTTTAATAATGGAGTAATATACAGAACAAAGCGCCGCAGGTATATACACTTTATAACACTACATATTTTATTATAGAATTATTATTTTATTATTAGAATTTATTCATTACAACTAACCTCAAAGCTCGTATAGATATTGCGATATATCGGAAACTCACCTCTTTTCACCATTCATATAAAAAGAGCTTAGTGTGAAGGCAGGTTAATATTGATTAGTAGTAAATAATGGTGGCAATACTACGCGTCACAGTCCTAAAATTAGCGCCTTTTGTTTACTTTGGTTTTTATTAAAATATAGTATTTAATGGTAAAATATTGCAACTTTTTGTGAGTTTTTAGTAAATAAAAGGTATGTGTTATCCCACGATAAATATATAAGTTGAATTTATGTGTTCGTGTGTGTGTACTAAGTGAGCAAAAAAGCTGCATTGTACAAATAGTTTTTTGTTAATAACTTTTTATTGAAATAAAAAAGTTAAGCTCCGACTTCGGATTTGTGTTCCTGAGATCGAAACGCGTCGATTGGTACCCCATTTGTAAAAATTGGAGCAGTTTTAGTTGATGCACCGTAAACTAGATAATTACCGTTTTTTTTAAGTTTTCATACAATTTTCCCATACAAAATGCCCAAAAGTATGCTGCAAAAAGTATTATTTTTTTTATGGGTGAAATTTGCCTAATTAATGAAACTTAAACAACAATATTTCCAATTCTAATAAAGATATCTGAAAAATTTAAACCCTATATTCAAGGGTACGAACTGGGGTTTCAAACGATGTATTTGGTTTTGAATAAAAAAATACGACATCGAAGATATTAAGCAGGGAATATAGCCAAAAACGCGTTTTTCGCCTATTTGGACATGAATATCTTAGAAACTAGAAACAATTTGAAAATTCTGACTCCAGATTCAGATTCAGCATGCTGAAATCCTTAAGGAAAGTATAGTTTCATTTGTGGTATAAACATTTTTTGAAACGCAATTTTTTTGTAGGAAAATTGTATGATAAATGCTTATAAAATCCTTAAAAGTGCATACATTTTTATACGCATGTTGTCACTTACGAAGCGAATAAATTTGGCGAATCGAGCTGATTGGCGAACGCACCTTAAATTTGCATTGTGAGTGGCAGATGAACTTTTTCGCCTGCCTAGTGATGAGGTACCAATATAAAAACAAGATTTGTCCTTGTTGAAGGGTAGAATATCAATGCTTTATTCTAAAAATTTTCAGCCTATTTATAGTAGCCGTATGCATTTTGGCAAGAAAAAACAACCACTGGTATAAAAACAAGTGAAAATTATACGACCGTTCGTTAAAGTAAAGGAAAAAAGGGGTGTTTATTTGATGAAATTTCTTAAAAATTTTTATCGGTAGAATTGGAGAAAATTTTCAAACGAACGGTATTGCGTTGAATATCGATAAAAATTTTTAAGAAATTTCAACAAATAAACACACCTTTTTTCCTATTCCTTTACTTTAACGAACGGTCGTATAATTTTGACTTGTTTTTATCAGGGTTCGGATTTGCCTCATTTTGGCTCCTCACTCACACATGCTTCACTGCTTGCCCAGAATGGTGTGGCTGTAGTACGTAGTAAGAGCTGTCAAAAGTTAAAACAGTACAATTGCATTGCAATGCCCACAATGTGTAGATGTGTCTGTAGCGTGTAGTTGTGGCTGTAGTAGAAGTAGAGTTAACTTTAACTTTGTAGCGCGCTACAGTGTGACAGCTCAATTTTTTAATGACGGAAATTCGAAATGAAGGACGAAGAAACGGAAAAATGAATTGAACTTGTAAAAAATAAAGAGTTTTTATGGAATTTAAGGAATCCCCTGTACAAAAATATAAAAAAGATGACATATATGAGATACATTGAGCTACACCATTGTGTTCACATTTTCGAGCGTTGCCACAAAATCAGTCATCAGCTGATGTAGTAAGCTATGTAGTCCGTAGCTGTAGTACAACATTCTGGGCAAGCAGTCACTCATGAGGATGCAGCTGCATGAGTGGCCTCTGAGCGTATAAACAACAGGCCGCACATTAGCGTGAGCGGCAGTAGAGTGTGCAGCCAAGATGAGGCACGCTAGTAGCGTTGCCTCTCCTCAGCTGGCAAATATGGTGGTAGAAAACTCTTTGGCAGCGCTTTTATGTTCGAAATCGAATAACGAAAGCCCGTATGACACCACTATTTCTCTGAATTTTTCTTGTATTTATTGTTTGAAAAATCTACCGAAAGTAAAACTACAAAAACAATTCTCCTGTAGGTTGAAAAAAGATAAACTATCCCTCAAAGAACAATTTGATTGTCATTTAATTTTAAACCGAGAACCATTTTTTTTTAATTTGAATAATAAATTACTAAAATAAAATAATAATGAAAATTAAAATAGAAGGATGGCTATGTACTGAGTATATTTGGAACAATACGCTACGCAAATAGGACTTCTTCATTCCCTTGATTCAAAAGCGGAAGTTAGATAGAGCCTGCTAAATTTACAACTTGTACCTATTTCCATTTCTTTTTTATTTCAAGATTATTTTATTTTATTGTTGTCAAGATAAAAAATATGAGAAATAGACTGTTAATGTCAAATGCCAAAAAAAAAACTATCGAAATATAAGCTGGCTGGATCATTTTAACGGCCTAGTTTGTATTTTGTTTGTTTTTCGTTAGCTTTTTTAAATACATATGTATGTACGTAGTAGACATATACGCCGCCGATTGACGCCGCCGCGCCGATTACCTTCATAATCGGCCGCCGCCGCCATAATCCGTGAAATCGGCGTATCGGCGCGGCGGCGTGCGCTGGCGCGCCATACCCGTATGGAGCGAGATGTGTACATATTTTCCTAGTTTTGCTAACTTCTAAAGTTCTTCAAAATTAAAAAAAGGAACCAATCGACGTGTTTTGACCTCAGGAACACGAACCTGAATGCGGAAATGTTTTATTTTTTGCCCGTTAAAAGTTATTAACAAAAACATGTTACATAATTTTTTCTCAGATACGGAACTTTTCTGGGATCTCTTCCATTTAGTCCTACTTCTCGAGGTCTGTTGCTAATTGTTCTACTCAAAATTGAATAATTTAAACCCTCCTTGATATCATTAGATGGCGATTTATGAATGCAAATGATCCCAAACATGCCTCCAGAATCGAAAACTCATGGTTTGAACGTAAGAAAGTTGCTGTTTTGGAGTAACCCTCACAGTTGTCGAACCTCAGCCCTATAGCGAATATTAAAGAAGACGATGGGGGATCAAAAATGGAAAAATAAGCAAGAGTTATGGAAAAAAAATTAAAGAATCTTGGTACTTAATACCAGTTGCAAATTGCGCTGATTTGGTCAACCCTATGCCACGAAGAAGTAAGGAAGTTATAAAAAATAAATCTAGCTGCAGCAGTAATATTGTAGTTTATTTGAAAAAACAATCGAATTTAAAGTTTGTCCCTATTATTATTTCCAACTTAAATTATACATTTCATTATTTTTATTCATAATAATTTAATTATTATACAAAAACCACCCCAGAGTCACTGCATGCTTCCTCTCCGTGTAAGCATCAATATATGGTAATTATTATTTGTGTGTGTATCACCAACGCCGTCGGCGGCACCGAAATGCCGAAAGCCACGGCGCCGAACTCGTCGAAAATGGCATCAGCAACCCCGACGGTTCGAAGTTCAGTGTAGCCAAATTTGTGAACTGTGTTCGAATCAGTGTTGCCAAGTACTGATGCGAAATTCAAGACAGGTAGGCGCAGCGGCGAATTCAGAAACTACTTTTTTTATTTAGAAAGGTACAGTGTAATGTCAAAATCAAAGCAAATTCACACTATGGCCAACAGGAATGGGCGAGTCCCAAGCGAATACAGATTTTAACCAAGGCGAAACATTATTTTGACATTAAACTATACCAATTACAGTATTAAAGTTCTGAATTCACGTATGCGCCTACCTTTCTAAATCTGGCTGGCGGAATTGAGCGGGATTCTCTGACGTTTCTTATCTTTTTGATAAAAGCAAATACATCGTTAGTTTATTTTACTAAAAACTATTTATTTAAATAATAAAATAATGAATTCTATTAAGATAGCAGATATATTAGTGGAGGAAGAAGAGCAAAGGAATCTGATAAACGAGAGAAAGTTTTTAAGGGATCATAGCAATCCTTTTACATTAAGTAAACAAGCGTAAATTTAATTAGAGGCTGAAAATAAAAAAAATAGTCTTAATTTCGTGTGAAAGAAACCTTTACCTTGTCCTTTTTTCTGTTTTTCATAGAATTATTTTGAACTACGTAAAAGCAAATTGTATACAAAAACAGGGGCAAATTTCAATAACAATATACCCGGCACCGGAATTTTCGTTTCTTTTTTTTGGCGACAGATCACTAAAATACAAACGAAATCTTGCGGAAACTTTTTGCGTAGAGCACCCTTGTGCACTGCGCCGCGCTTTGAAAAGTAACCCTCAGCCGACAGAACTCCCTTTCTGGAGTTAGATCTGGAGAGATTTACAGTAATTTTGCGTAGTCGGGAGTGTTATAACTAGTAAAATTATAGGTCTGTTCGATAAACGCACTATAGTACTCTAGTGCAGAAAAAAGCGTTCGATGAGCATTTTTTTGCACTAAACTGTTCAGAACTCAGTTTTTTGAGTTAGCACCAACTTACACTTTACTGCACTAAACTACACCACCTTCATAGCTAGTGTAAGTTAGTGCAGCATATGAAAACAGCTGTTTTTAAAAGTTAAGGAGGCAAAATAATAGAAAACCAAAACTAATGGCGTTTTCTTTTCTCGAAATAATGTTGCCCTGTTGGACTTTCTTAGCCATTTCGTATGTCTGTCTGGTAATTTCACCGAATATTTACTTCTAACTAAGTAAGAGAGCAACATTATCTACAAAATCAGCCATTTTATAGAAAGTCACGTTACGTAATTCGCTAATAAGGATATAGGAGGGCAACATTTTTTTGTAGAAAAGAAAACGCCATAAATTAAAAAAATATGGGGTTTTCTTCTCTGTATGGCAGATTATTACGCATATTGTCACTTGCGAAGCGAATATATTTGGCGAGTCGAACAGGTTAGCGAACACATTTAAAATTTGCATTGTGAGTGGCGAATGAACTTTTTCGACTGCCTTGTGATGTTGCCATTCAAACAAATTGAATAAGTTCATCCGAATTTGACGTTTCTGTCACTTACTAGAGGTGGGAAACTATCATTAGTCCCACCATCGATAGTTTTAAAAAAACTATTGATAGTGTTCGATAGTCTGAAAAAAATAAACCATCGATAGTACTATCGTATTGAAATAAATATAGATTTGTTCACTGAATCTCTTATAACATTGTCATTTCTCTACTGAAAACAGCTATTAAATCACAGTGTAAAATCAGGATGATATTTAATATTTCGTTAAAATAATGAAAAAAAGAAGATGAATGCCGGAAAAATAATTAATAAAAAATTACAAAGAAAAAAATGTTTGGTTCGCCATAACTCCGTCACTTTAACGTCGATTTAATTATTTTTGCTTTGGTGGAAATGATATTTCATCCTCTGCAAACGTAACATAAAAACTGGTAATAGCGAAACTGAAACTTTAAAATATTTCGAAAACTGTTTCTTTCAAAAAAACTACAAAACTGGAACGCCCTTTTATTCAGTCTGCAAATGTATAAATCAAAACATTTTGTAAATATGTACACACTAAGGGCCTTTTCACATTACTCGGTACGACTTCGGATCCACATTTTTAGCTTACCGAAACGACTCCGCGTTGCTGTGTTTTTCACACTTCTGGGAATACTTTCGGTGCGTAATCTTCAGAAACTAAGAAAACAAACATCGAAATTCACATATAAAATTTTAAAATTGAACAAATCACTCAATAATAACAATAATGTCTTCTACATAGTAAAGACGAAGACATTATAACTTGCTACATTTATAGCCGAAACGAGTTTTTTTACTGACTCTGTTCTTCTTCTTTTATCACGCCGCAAAAATGTATGCAGTAATTCCTCAAATTTTACTGACCGGTCTTACCGCGTTGCGGTATACCGAAATCAATCCGCTCCGATTTCATGTATGCAACACTAATGTGAAAGTGCCAATTGAAATACATGTGGTCGGTAAGCTCTCTGTATACTTTCGGTAAAAACCAAAAATGTCGATCCGATACCGCACCGAGTAATGTGAAAGCGCTCTAAATTCATACAACTTTCAATAGCTGGTACTCTGAAATAGCAATGTGCAATAAGGAGGTGTGTAAAGGTTGTAAAACTATCGATAGTACACATTACCATCGATAGTTTTTGATAGTTTTGAAAAAAACATCGATGGTCTTCGATAGTCTGAAAAAAAATAAAATATCGATACTATCGATAGTGCCATCAATAGTTTCCCAACTCTATCACTTACTACATATGTTTTGATTTGTTTACAATATATGTATCTATTTATTTATGTATAAACAAAAGTTTAAGAAATTAATATAAGCGTGATAAATAAAATAAATAGTTTTCTTTAATGCTATTAAATACTTTTAAATAGTTTCTACTTTCTTTTTTTAGTGTTTTTTTACCGAAATAAATGCAAAGACGTGCAAAGCGAACCAATTAGACATTCGCCAGATTTTGACAGATCTAGCGAAGCGAATTAAATTTTTTCGCTACCGGCAATTCGCAAAATTGCGCAAAATTCATTTTCGTCACTCATTCGCAATTTGTCGGCGAATTCGCTGCAGATTCGCATCCCACAATTCGAGACCGCGAAGTTCGCCTAAATTTTCATTCGCTTCGCAAGTGACAATATACGTATATATTCATTGCGTGGTCAAAGCCAAATGGGTAGGCAACCAAACGAAATTGCTCATACATTTTTTGAAGGAGCGCAAAGCGCAATTGGGGAAAAGTTTACGAGTGAAAACAAAGCAAAGAATTTGGCAAGTTATCCGATCAAAAATAGAAAATTTGTGTAAATTGAATAGCTATAAATTTGATCATTGAGAATTGTTTGTTTACATAAATCAGCTGGTTTGCACTAAATCAACATTTTCGTTAGTTTTCGTTCGTTGAAGCCTTTGCACTAAATTGCTCTGACAACTGTCAGATGTTGTTCTGCCCTACACTGTTCTACACTTTCAGTGCACTCACCGAACAGACCTTATCATTCGCAGAACTTTTCCTGAAGGATTCATTGAAACATTCTTAGTGGTTTGAAAATAAATATGGCGGGCGCATTATACTGAAGCCGACCTTTGATTTCAAATCAACTTTCAAATAAAGAATCAACTTGATTCGTGATTCAAACTATTTTCAAATCAAAGATAATTTTTATTTGTGATTCATTTCTCAAAAGAATCAAAAATACCCTTTGATTCGTGATTCAAACCATTTTCAAATCAAAGATAAATTTGATTTGTGATTAATTTCTCAAAAGAATCAAAAATACCCTTTGATTCGTGATTCAAACCATTTTCAAATCAAAGATAAATTTGATTTGTGATTCATTTCATTTCAAAAAATATCTTTGATTCGAATCAAAAATTTTATTCGAATCAAAAATACTGTAGCATATCAGAAATATTCAAGTACATTCTCGGTAACTTAAAACACAAAAATGTATAAAATGCATCAAAAGTGCAACAGCCAAATTGTATGCTGACGCCAAATATGTACATGTGTATGTATGTATGTACATATGTATATACCCTGCAAAAAATGCGATTAATCCGGGTCGTGTCCGGGATCAATCGCAAGGGAGCATGCGACTAATACAATTTTACATTCCTTTATATGGAGTGAATTGTTCGCATTTGTTCGAGCATGTCCTATGAAGAGACTAATTGTTCAACTTGTATACCCGAACGGGTACATATGTAGATCAATCGCTTTCATCCCGAACGGGTACAAATGTAGATCAATCGCCTACATCCTGAACGGGTACAAATGTAGATTAATCGCTTTCATCCCGAACGGGTACAAATGTAGATTAATCGCTTTCATCCCCAACGGGTACAAATGTAGATCAATCGCTTCCAGCACGAACGGGTACAAATTTAGATTTTTCCAAGTTGTTCGCCAAGGCAATTTTTAATAATAATGTTTAAAAAATTGTAAATGTTCATGCATATAGTATACATAAATAAAGATTATATAATGTTTTACTTTTGAAAAAAAATCTCAATAAATAAATTTAAAAAATTGTAAGTTTTGAGTATGCATTATATGAGCGTAATGTAAAGGATTTTTTCATAGAATATTTTAGGCAACATTTTGTTAAAATTATTATTCATCATTGTTATTAAAAGAAAGGGCGTTCAATTCGTTTTACCGGTTGCTCTACAATTTTTTAAATACATTGCATATTTTTGTAAAATTTCAACATTTAAAGAATCTAGATTTGTAGCCGTTCGGAATGAAAGCGATTAATATACATTTATACCCGTTCGGGATGAAAGCGATTAATCTACATTTATACCCGTTCGGGATGAAAGCCATTAATCTACATTTATACCCGTTAGGGAACAATTGGTCTACAATTAGTCTACATTTATACCCGTACGGGAACAATCGGGGACTAATTGTGGACCTATTGTTCTCGAAAGATATCAATCCGGGACAAATATCTCGGTATGAATCGCACATTTTTTTGCAGGGTACATATGTATTTCTGATTGTCGTATTTAGAGCGCTTTCACATTACTCGGTGCGGTATCGGATCGACATTTTTGGTTTTTACCGAAAGTATACCGAAACCTTACTGACCACATGTATTTCAATTGGCACTTTCACATTAGTGTTGCATACATGAAATCGGAGCGGATTAATTTCGGTATACCGCAACGCGGTAAGACCGGTCAGTAAAATTTGAGGAATTACTGCATACATTTTTGTGGCGTAATTTTACAAATTTCGATGTTTGTTTTCCTATTTTCTGCCGATTACGCACCGAAAGTATTCCCACAAGTGTGAAAAACACAGCAACGCGGAATCGTTTCGGTAAGCTGAAAATACCGAGCAAAAAATGTCGATCCGATGTCGTACCGAGTAGACATATACGCCGACAGTGATTCCGGCGGCGGCGGCGCTATTCCAAAAACATTTCGGCGGCGGCGGCGACGCCGGCGTGCTTTTTTACAAATCACAATCCTTATTCAAATATTAATTTTATTTAGTTACCTTAATATCGCTGGCTGAATGGAATAAATAAACTAATTTCCACTTTAAATTGTTGAAACTTTTTTATTAACAGCAAAAAACAATTGTTACATAAACTAAAATATAAAATAAAGAAAATCTATATATTAATAGGCTAACATTTTTCCCATACAAACAATTGCCAGGCTGTTTAGCACATTTAACATACTCATATCTACATAAAATTGATATGGATGTGTTCGTATGGGTCAGGAGCAGTGCATAGGCATATAATTTTTTCTATAAATTATTTAATTTCTTTATAATTAATAAATAAAGTTTTTAGTTTTGTACCATTTTTGATTTACTTCGTTTTTGCTTCGTTGGCAAATGTGCCCACTATCTATATATTAATAGGCTAACATTTTTCCCATACAAACAATTGCCAGGCTGTTTTGCACATTTAACATACTCATATCCACATAAAATTGATATGGATGTGTTCGTATGAGTCAGGAGCAGTGCATAGGCATATAATTTTTTCTATAAATTATTTAATTTCTTTATAATTAATAAATAAAATTTTTAGTTAAGATAAATAGATATCGTAAATGTGTTTACAAATATCGTAAACACAGTTGAAGAGTCGCTTTAATTTAAAAGCGCTCACCACCGGGCCTACCTTCCTAGATCTGCCTTGATTTTGACCATGATTTCGCGTCGGACCGTGATCAAAAGGGCAAATCAGTGTTGCGGTACAACTGGAATTTGGAAAGTGTTGCTTATCTCCGCGAAAAGGAATAATTTTTGTACCAATACAAAGTTGAAAAAATAAATTGCATGGTCGAATTTCGACCACCGGCGATACTAGTACATATTAAAGAATATACACAAATCCATATGTAAGGGTAAATTAAATTCATTTGCTTATTTTGTATGATAATAAACATGCATACATATATTTACATATGTACATATTTATATATATATATATAAGGCACTTTAAAAAAAAATATATGTATATAGTGTTGGAAAAAATAATAGGGACAAAATTTTGCAATTCTCCATTTATTTAATTTTAAGACCAAATAATAATTACCATATATTGATGCTTACACGGAGAGGACATGCTTCAATGACTCTGGGGTGGTTTTTGTATAATAATTTAATTAATAATTTATGAATAAAAATAATGAAATGTATAATTTAAGTTGGAAATAATAATAGGGACAAACTTTAAATTCGATTGTTTTTTTCAAATAAACTACAATATTACTGCTGCAGCTAGATTTAAACTAATGTTTAGTTGAAGCTCCTTTATTTTTTATAACTTCCTTACTTCTTCGTGGCATAGGGTTGACCAAATCAGCGCAATTTGCAACTGGTATTAAGTACCAAGCTTCTTTAATTTTTTTTCCATAATTCTTGCTTATTTTTCCATTTTTTATCCCCATCGTCTTCTTTAATATTCCCTATAGGGCTGAGGTTCGACAACTGTGAGGGCTACTCAAAAACAGCAACTTTCTTACGTTCAAACTATGAGTTTTGGATTCTGGAGGCATGTTTGGGATCATTTTCGGCATCTAATGATATCATAATAATAATAATACAATGGCGCTATTATAACTCTGACGAGTTTTATGGCCGAGCTTCTCTCCCAATTCAAGGTGTGCTCCTTTTCGTTTTTCCTACTAATTGGGTGGACCTACAGTTTTATGCCGGCTCCGAACGGCGAATGCATTTTTTGTGAGAAGCTTTTTCATGGCAGAAATACACTCGGAGGGTATGACGCCCACTGCCGAGAGGTGACCGCTGCTCTTAAAAACCCCAATAATTGGATTTTTACTAATTAGAAAAATTGTTTTGGTGTTTGGCTCGGACCGTGGTTTGAACCCGAGACCTCTGGCATAGCAGGCGAGCACTCTACCCACTGCACCACAGCGGCCACAATATCAAGGAGGGTTGAAATGGTGCAGTTTTGAGTAGAAGAATTAGCAACAGACCTCGATATGTAGGACTAAATGGAAGAGATCCCAGAAAAGTTCCGTATCTGAGAAAAAATTATGTAAGCCAACGAACTGAAATTTTCCCGTAGCTTAAATTCTTTAGGACTGAGGCTAGTAAATTAGGGAACAGCCAAAGTTTTTGTTAATAACTTTTAACCGGCAAAAAATAAAACATTTCCGCATTCAGCTTCGTGTTCCTGAGGTCAAAACACGTCGATTGGTTCCCTTTTTTTTTATTTTGAAGAACTTTAGCAGTTAGCAAAACTAGGAAAATATGTACACATCTCGCTCCATACGGGTATGGCGCGCCAGCGCACGCCGCCGCGCCGATACGCCGATTTCACGGATTATGGCGGCGGCGGCCGATTATGAAGGTAATCGGCGCGGCGGCGTCAATCGGCGGCGTATATGTCTAGTATGTATATACCCTATAAGGCAGTAATAGTCATTTGATATATCATTTGAGGTGCACGTTTGATGGAAATTTCTGTCACACACTGCCTACAAGTTTCCATCATTTTTATATGGACGGTGAGAAAAATGTGATGAAAACATTTGTGTCCGTGTCTCTTTCCATCAATCGTGGTCTCCAAATGATGTATCAAATGACTATCACTGCCATATGTTTTAGTGTTTGTTGAGAATGTGTTGGAGTTTCCATCATTCTTGTCTTACAGGGTATGTACATATGTATGTACATATCTACATAGAAGTAACAATTAGAGTAGATATACATGTATTATAGTAAATAAGTAGTACATAAGACATTTTGTGTATAGGTAAATAAGAATCAATTTTACCAATAAATTCACTGATTGAATTGCTGTTCGTAAAGCAATACAACAACCCTGCAGGCAAAACAACTAGTTGCATACTACAATTCTACCAGTTTGAAAATGTCGGCATCTAGTTGCCCAACTATCCATTTTACTTGAAAGCAACTGGTAGTTTTAACGTGGTGATGGCCTACGAGATGGCAATTGTCTTCCCTTGCATAAGCTTCATACTAGAAAAATACCACTCAGTTTCATACCAGTAGACAACATATCAGCTTCATACTAGAAAAATACCAGTTAAAGGTATACTAGAAGAATACCAGTCAGAATAATACTAGAAAAATACCAGTTCATATAGGTGAAAAAATAGCATTTTAGTTCATTTAATAAAGCTCACTTTAATTAGCTCAGTACTTTTTTAAAGTTACATTTAGTACATATTATATACAGTACACGCAAAGATGTATAGTAAGGTAGAATAATGGCTTCGTGTTACTGCGGCAGTTGGCTGATAGAATCTCTGATTTGGATGAAACCGCTGTGGTGCAGTGGGTAGAGTGCTCGCCTGCTATGCCAGAGGTCTCGGGTTCAAACCACGGTCCGAGCAAAACAACAGAACGATTTTTCTAATTAGTAAAAATCCAATTATTGGGTTTTTTAAGAACAGCGGTCACCTCTCGGCAGTGGGCGGCAAACCCTCCGAGAGTATTTCTGCCATGAAAAAGCTTCTCACAATAAATGCATTGTAGGTCCACCCAATTAGTAGGAAAACAAAAAGGAGCACACCTCGAATTAGGAGAGAAACTCGGCCATAAAACTTGTCAGAGTTATAATAGCGCTATTGTATTATTATTATTAAATCAATTAACTAAACTCTCTTAAACTCTTCTTGCCACCTGCTGCAAACATATATGTATGTATGTAGTTGTTCTTGTGTACCCTTGCACAAAAATAAATGAAAAGCCTTGAAAATATTTATTTTGTGCGAAATGATTGTTTCTTTTTGGCAAATTGGTAATAACTATCCTTACCCTTTTGTTAAATAATAGCGTAAATTTACTTCAAAGTCGCCAATAAAGCTTAGTTTGTGATAGAATTGCACAAACTGCTATATTCAGTTAATAAATAAATTGGTATATTACTAGTAGAATACAAACTAGTATCATTTTGTCTTTTTAAAAGCGGTTGGTCAACTAGTAGAAAACCAACTAGTTGAATTTTTTCCTATACATACCAGTCGATCAATTAGTTTATTTTCATACTAGTTTAATTTTGCCTGCAGGGAAACCACTTTCGTTTAATTTGAACGGGTTTAAAATATACATATGTATGTACCTATAGTGAATCCAAAATATATTTCAAATAAAATATACTCTTAGTACGAGATCATTTTGGGTAAATGCATTATTATTATTTATTTTTAAATTTTGTTATTTTATTCTTTTATTTGGTTCATTCAATGTATGTAAAATATTTAAAATATAAGTACATAAGTAAGTACATATGTGTGGATATGTATAAGAGAAATTTACATATGTATGTAGGTATATGCATTTACATATTAAGGGGTAAGTACATATGTACATATATCATACATAAGTACTATGTATGTATGTGTTAGATTACATCTGTATTTTATATGGAAATGAAGTCAGGAGTTAAGTGTTGGTCCCCATGCGAAAAAAAAGTTATAAAAGTCCGCCCCTAAATTTTAATCTAATGTTGAGAGGGTTAAGGAACAAAAAAAGGAATGGGAGTTGTTTTTTTTTAATATTTTCGTTTTTCAACAAAACCACAACAACGACATCAAACACTTATATACATACATTATTAAAAGTCGTTTAAGTGACAATGAAAAAGAATGTAAAGAGATAAAGTTAAAACCACTGGTTGAATTTAAAAGAATATGGGTTACTATACTTAAAACAATTCTACATAGCAGCGTTGCGTGATTCGAATCAATTTTGATTTCAAATCAACTTTCAAATAAAGAATCAACTCGATTCGTGATTCAAACTATTTTTAAATCAAAGATAATTTTTATTTCTGATTCATTTCTCAAAAAAATCAAAAATACCCTTTGATTCGTGATTCAAACCATTTTCAAATCAAAGATAAATTTGATTTGTGATTCATTTCTCAAAAGAATCAAAAATACCCTTTGATACGTGATTCAAACCATTTTCAAATCAAAGATAAATTTGATTTGTGATTCATTTCTCAAAAGAATCAAAAATCTTTTTTTATTCTTGATTCAAAAAATATCTTTGATCCGAATCAACAATTTTATTCGAATCAAATATTTGATTCGAATCGAAAATTTATTACGAATCTTGATTCAAAATATATTTTTGATTCGAATCAAAAATTTTATTCGAATCAATAGTTTTATTCGAATCAAAAATTTATTTAGAATCAAAAATACTGTAGCATATCACAAATATTCAAGTACATTCTCGGTAACTTAAAACACAAAAATGTATAAAATGCATCAAAAGTCCAATAACAGCCAAATTGTATGCTGACGCCAAATGTTTACATGTGTATGTATGTATGTACATATATACATATTTCTGATTGTCGTATTTACATTTGTGCTACGCCGTACGTACATACAGACATACGTATGTACATATGTATGTGCATAGGCACATTATTTGAAATAAAGTTTTGATTCAAAATAATTTTTTGATTCGAATCAAAAGTTTGATTCGAATCAAAAATTTTATTCGAATCAAAAATTTTATTCGAATCAAAGATTTTATTCGAATCAAAAATTTGATTCGAATCAAAAATTTATTAAGAATCTTGATTCGAAATCAAGTTTGAATCAAGAATCAAAAAAGATTTTTGATTCTTTTGAGAAATGAATCACAAATCAATTTTATCTTTGATTTGAAAATAGTTTGAATCACGAATCAAAGGGTATTTCTGATTCTTTTGTGAAACGAATCATAAATAAAATTTATCTTTGATTTGAAAATAGTTTGAATCACGAATCAAAGGGTATTTCTGATTCTTTTTTGAAACGAATCACAAATAAAAATTATCTTTGATTTGAAAATATTTTAAATCAAGAATCAGAAAATATTTTTGATTAGTGATTCAGTCAAATCAAAATCACGCAACCCTGTTCCACTGTCATCTTATTACAACGTCAGCGCTCAGTACTTACATCAGCGCTCACACACCGTCATAAAGATAAGTTTCTATATAACTTTAAGTATGAGTAAGAAAACAATTTCAAACCTCTTCAGCAGGGAAAAAGCCATTTTTGAAGCCTCTGTGGCAAAGTTCCGCAGGATGAATGAGCCTGAACAAGAAGTTGGAAATGAAATAGCTAGTAATAGTAGTGCGGTTGATTTAAGTATGTATGACAATATACCTAGTACGAGTAGAAATGTAATTTGTTTTAAGCATGTAGAAGAAGATGATGATGAAGAAAGCGGCGGCCGTTATTTTTTGGAAGATATAGATATTGTGGAGGAAGTTGAAAAAGAAGAAGTTAGAGATAAGGCTGTAAATTTATTAAAAGACTGGGCAATTAAAAAGAATGTTCCACACGATACCGTAACAGAGT
Organism: Urophora cardui; assembly: GCA_960531455.1. Classification (NCBI taxonomy): domain Eukaryota; kingdom Metazoa; phylum Arthropoda; class Insecta; order Diptera; family Tephritidae; genus Urophora; species Urophora cardui. The sequence continues at coordinate 86,453,931 of OY482670.1, read as the reverse complement.
TGTTGCATATTTTGCCCGAAATCGGTATTAATGGCTTGCCATTATCTGCAAAAACTCTGATGGGTACAAATAGAGATAAAGTGGAAATTGATAGCTTAGCAGAGGGGCAGTTTATCTACATAGGTATAGAAAAAAATCTATGTTGTAGCCAATATGATTTTCTAGAGAGTAGTAATAAAGTAGAAATAGACGTAGGTATTGACGGCCTTCAAATATGGAGGGCTTCTAAAAGTTGTCTTTGGCCCATTTTAGGAGCATTAGTAGGATATTCTAATGCAAGTCCATTTTTAATTGCTTGCTTTCAAGGGCAAAATTTTATTCAAAAATTTGATTCGAATCAAAAATTTATTAAGAATCTTGATTCGAAATCAAGTTTGAATCAAGAATCAAAAAAGATTTTTGATTCTTTTGAGAAATGAATCACAAATCAATTTTATCTTTGATTTGAAAATAGTTTGAATCACGAATCAAAGGGTATTTCTGATTCTTTTGTGAAACGAATCATAAATAAAATTTATCTTTGATTTGAAAATAGTTTGAATCACGAATCAAAGGGTATTTCTGATTCTTTTTTGAAACGAATCACAAATAAAAATTATCTTTGATTTGAAAATATTTTAAATCAAGAATCAGAAAATATTTTTGATTAGTGATTCAGTCAAATCAAAATCACGCAACCCTGTTCCACTGTCATCTTATTACAACGTCAGCGCTCAGTACTTACATCAGCGCTCACACACCGTCATAAAGATAAGTTTCTATATAACTTTAAGTATGAGTAAGAAAACAATTTCAAACCTCTTCAGCAGGGAAAAAGCCATTTTTGAAGCCTCTGTGGCAAAGTTCCGCAGGATGAATGAGCCTGAACAAGAAGTTGGAAATGAAATAGCTAGTAATAGTAGTGCGGTTGATTTAAGTATGTATGACAATATACCTAGTACGAGTAGAAATGTAATTTGTTTTAAGCATGTAGAAGAAGATGATGATGAAGAAAGCGGCGGCCGTTATTTTTTGGAAGATATAGATATTGTGGAGGAAGTTGAAAAAGAAGAAGTTAGAGATAAGGCTGTAAATTTATTAAAAGACTGGGCAATTAAAAAGAATGTTCCACACGATACCGTAACAGAGTTGTTGCATATTTTGCCCGAAATCGGTATTAATGGCTTGCCATTATCTGCAAAAACTCTGATGGGTACAAATAGAGATAAAGTGGAAATTGATAGCTTAGCAGAGGGGCAGTTTATCTACATAGGTATAGAAAAAAATCTATGTTGTAGCCAATATGATTTTCTAGAGAGTAGTAATAAAGTAGAAATAGACGTAGGTATTGACGGCCTTCAAATATGGAGGGCTTCTAAAAGTTGTCTTTGGCCCATTTTAGGAGCATTAGTAGGATATTCTAATGCAAGTCCATTTTTAATTGCTTGCTTTCAAGGGCAAAGCAAGCCCAGTAGTCCAGAAGACTTCTTAAAAGAATTTTGTAATGAAGTAGGTTACTTGAAAACAACCGGTATAAAAATAGGTAGTAAAAGTATAATTAAAGAATTCAACATTCGCTGTTTTACCTGCGATACACCTGCTCGGGCATTTGTAACGGGGGTAATGCATCATAGTGCGCGAAGCTGTTGTCCGAAATGTGTCTGTTCCAGTCAACATGGTAAATATAGGATTAGTTTTTCTGTATATGCAGGATTACGCCGTTCAGATGAATCTTTTAAAATAAGGCGGGATATAGAGCACCATAGAATAGAGTATAAGTATAAGGAAAGTATATTAGAATCTGCAAATTTTAACATGGTTTCTCAGTTCCCTTTAGACCCAATGCACTTAGTAGATTTGGGGGTGACAAGAAAACTAATAAAGTTAATGGTTTCCAAAAAAGAAATACCCCGTATCAATGAAAAACTACGTTTCTTAACTAAATTTGTTCCCGCAGAGTTTTGCAGAGTACCACGGGAATTTAATGAATTCACCAATTGGAAATCTACTGAGTTTAGGCAATTTTTATTGTATACGGGGATATTTGTTTTAAAAGGCTGCATTGACGATACACGGTTTTATCATTTTCTTTTGCTTCATACCGGTATTCGTCTTCTTTCTTGCAATAGATCTAATGATAATGGCATTAATATAGCAGATAAACTTTTAACAGATTTTGTAAAAATATTTGCGGAATTATACGGTTCTCACTTTATTAGTTTTAATGTACACGATTTATTGCACCTAGCAGATTCGGCATACAAATTTGAAAATTATATGCAAACTCTTAAAAAAATTATAAAAAAGCCAGACAAAATATTGCAGCAATTAAATAATAGATATTTCGAAAGAAAAGATTTTATTGCTGATCCTAATAAAGTATCTAGACTAGGTTCATTTATTTTAGATTATAAGAAAGATAAGGATAGTTTTTGCTTTAGTTATAAAACAGGGCCTATAAAAATTATCAGCAAAAGCTTAGACGCCGATGCTTTTATATACCATGTTTTAATAGATACAATAAGCTATTTTAATGAACCTGTAGATTCGTCCGCTGGCTTAGGTATTGTTTTGGCTAAATTATCGACTAATGAAGTAAGAGTAAATAGAAACGATATTAAGTATAAGTATTTTTGCTTGCCATTAGATGATAAGTTTTTACTTATTCCCATACGGGACCATTTATTTAATGATTTTTATTAGGCAAAACTTTTATGGTGGAGATGAGAAAATATGTAGCTTTAAGTCACAATAGGTATAGCATAAGCTCAAAGTTAAGTCAGGGCCACTTCTGCATACAGTTTCGGACAGAACATAATTTAAAATATATGTAGCTGTATGTATAAATGACCCTGGCTTAACTTTAAGCTTATGCTCATTTCCAGGTTAAGTATGTAAATATATAAAATAGAATTATAAAGCTGTTAAAATGGGAAAATTGTATGAAAATGTCACCTTATATAATTGTTAAAATCTAAATTATTTTTTATGAATATAAAATAGTAATAATAATATAAAATATGTAGTAATAACTACACATATGTACAAAAACACATATACACATACATTCAGAAAAGAAAAGAAAAGAAAAGAAAAGAAAAGAAAAGAAAAGAAAAGAAAAGAAAAGAAAAGAAAAGAAAAGAAAAGAAAAGAAAAGAAAAGAAAAGAAAAGAAAAGAAAAGAAAAGAAAAGAGAAGAAAAGTATATAAAAAGTACATATAAGAAGTAATAAAAAAGGAAAACTCGAAAGGTAAAATAATATGTCTTAAAAATGAACAATAACAACAACCAATATTGATATACATAATATTATGTGCGTATGTATACATGTATTTCATTAATTTATGTAATACATTATTTCGATATTTTTTTCGACATTTCGACATATCATACTAGGCCCTTACTTTTATTATATGAAATATATGTATGTAACTATGTTATTTATTATTTATGTATATTGGTGAAATAGGCCTCCTGGGGAACCGAGCACCCAAAATTAACTTCGGTAACGCGCCAATAGCATACCTCTAAGGTGGTGCGGAAAATGCGAACCTATATTTATCATTTTGTTTTTTTTTTTGTTAAGGATTTTTTAATGCTTGAATACTAAGTTTTGTAACCCAATACAAAATGCTTATTTACTATTTTTCAGGTGTGTATATAAGACTTGCCATCCGCTGCAATCAATTGACACTACCACAGTAGGTAAAACGAAAACATTTATTGGTGTAATTTTACCACTGATTGTAGTAGTGAAATTATAAAAGATTGATTAAAACTCTAATATTAATCACACTATTTAATTTTCTCTTATTTTCAGAACAATTAATTATTATTAAATCAATTAACTAAACTCTCTTAAACTCTTCTTGCCACCTGCTGCAAACATATATGTATGTATGTAGTTGTTCTTGTGTACCCTTGCACAAAAATAAATGAAAAGCCTTGAAAATATTTATTTTGTGCGAAATGATTGTTTCTTTTTGGCAAATTGGTAATAACTATCCTTACCCTTTTGTTAAATAATAGCGTAAATTTACTTCAAAGTCGCCAATAAAGCTTAGTTTGTGATAGAATTGCACAAACTGCTATATTCAGTTAATAAATAAATTGGTATATTACTAGTAGAATACAAACTAGTATCATTTTGTCTTTTTAAAAGCGGTTGGTCAACTAGTAGAAAACCAACTAGTTGAATTTTTTCCTATACATACCAGTCGATCAATTAGTTTATTTTCATACTAGTTTAATTTTGCCTGCAGGGAAACCACTTTCGTTTAATTTGAACGGGTTTAAAATATACATATGTATGTACCTATAGTGAATCCAAAATATATTTCAAATAAAATATACTCTTAGTACGAGATCATTTTGGGTAAATGCATTATTATTATTTATTTTTAAATTTTGTTATTTTATTCTTTTATTTGGTTCATTCAATGTATGTAAAATATTTAAAATATAAGTACATAAGTAAGTACATATGTGTGGATATGTATAAGAGAAATTTACATATGTATGTAGGTATATGCATTTACATATTAAGGGGTAAGTACATATGTACATATATCATACATAAGTACTATGTATGTATGTGTTAGATTACATCTGTATTTTATATGGAAATGAAGTCAGGAGTTAAGTGTTGGTCCCCATGCGAAAAAAAGTTATAAAAGTCCGCCCCTAAATTTTAAGCTAATGTTGAGAGGGTTAAGGAACAAAAAAAGGAATGGGAGTTGTTTTTTTTTAATATTTTCGTTTTTCAACAAAACCACAACAACGACATCAAACACTTATATACATACATTATTAAAAGTCGTTTAAGTGACAATGAAAAAGAATGTAAAGAGATAAAGTTAAAACCACTGGTTGAATTTAAAAGAATATGGGTTACTATACTTAAAACAATTCTACATAGCAGCGTTGCGTGATTCGAATCAATTTTGATTTCAAATCAACTTTCAAATAAAGAATCAACTCGATTCGTGATTCAAACTATTTTTAAATCAAAGATAATTTTTATTTCTGATTCATTTCTCAAAAAAATCAAAAATACCCTTTGATTCGTGATTCAAACCATTTTCAAATCAAAGATAAATTTGATTTGTGATTCATTTCTCAAAAGAATCAAAAATACCCTTTGATACGTGATTCAAACCATTTTCAAATCAAAGATAAATTTGATTTGTGATTCATTTCTCAAAAGAATCAAAAATCTTTTTTTATTCTTGATTCAAAAAATATCTTTGATCCGAATCAACAATTTTATTCGAATCAAATATTTGATTCGAATCGAAAATTTATTACGAATCTTGATTCAAAATATATTTTTGATTCGAATCAAAAATTTTATTCGAATCAATAGTTTTATTCGAATCAAAAATTTATTTAGAATCAAAAATACTGTAGCATATCACAAATATTCAAGTACATTCTCGGTAACTTAAAACACAAAAATGTATAAAATGCATCAAAAGTCCAATAACAGCCAAATTGTATGCTGACGCCAAATGTTTACATGTGTATGTATGTATGTACATATATACATATTTCTGATTGTCGTATTTACATTTGTGCTACGCCGTACGTACATACAGACATACGTATGTACATATGTATGTGCATAGGCACATTATTTGAAATAAAGTTTTGATTCAAAATAATTTTTTGATTCGAATCAAAAGTTTGATTCGAATCAAAAATTTTATTCGAATCAAAAATTTTATTCGAATCAAAGATTTTATTCGAATCAAAGATTTTATTCGAATCAAAAATTTGATTCGAATCAAAAATTTATTAAGAATCTTGATTCGAAATCAAGTTTGAATCAAGAATCAAAAAAGATTTTTGATTCTTTTGAGAAATGAATCACAAATCAATTTTATCTTTGATTTGAAAATAGTTTGAATCACGAATCAAAGGGTATTTCTGATTCTTTTGTGAAACGAATCATAAATAAAATTTATCTTTGATTTGAAAATAGTTTGAATCACGAATCAAAGGGTATTTCTGATTCTTTTTTGAAACGAATCACAAATAAAAATTATCTTTGATTTGAAAATATTTTAAATCAAGAATCAGAAAATATTTTTGATTAGTGATTCAGTCAAATCAAAATCACGCAACCCTGTTCCACTGTCATCTTATTACAACGTCAGCGCTCAGTACTTACATCAGCGCTCACACACCGTCATAAAGATAAGTTTCTATATAACTTTAAGTATGAGTAAGAAAACAATTTCAAACCTCTTCAGCAGGGAAAAAGCCATTTTTGAAGCCTCTGTGGCAAAGTTCCGCAGGATGAATGAGCCTGAACAAGAAGTTGGAAATGAAATAGCTAGTAATAGTAGTGCGGTTGATTTAAGTATGTATGACAATATACCTAGTACGAGTAGAAATGTAATTTGTTTTAAGCATGTAGAAGAAGATGATGATGAAGAAAGCGGCGGCCGTTATTTTTTGGAAGATATAGATATTGTGGAGGAAGTTGAAAAAGAGGAAGTTAGAGATAAGGCTGTAAATTTATTAAAAGACTGGGCAATTAAAAAGAATGTTCCACACGATACCGTAACAGAGTTGTTGCATATTTTGCCCGAAATCGGTATTAATGGCTTGCCATTATCTGCAAAAACTCTGATGGGTACAAATAGAGATAAAGTGGAAATTGATAGCTTAGCAGAGGGGCAGTTTATCTACATAGGTATAGAAAAAAATCTATGTTGTAGCCAATATGATTTTCTAGAGAGTAGTAATAAAGTAGAAATAGACGTAGGTATTGACGGCCTTCAAATATGGAGGGCTTCTAAAAGTTGTCTTTGGCCCATTTTAGGAGCATTAGTAGGATATTCTAATGCAAGTCCATTTTTAATTGCTTGCTTTCAAGGGCAAAGCAAGCCCAGTAGTCCAGAAGACTTCTTAAAAGAATTTTGTAATGAAGTAGGTTACTTGAAAACAACCGGTATAAAAATAGGTAGAAAAAGTATAATTAAAGAATTCAACATTCGCTGTTTTACCTGCGATACACCTGCTCGGGCATTTGTAACGGGGGTAATGCATCATAGTGCGCGAAGCTGTTGTCCGAAATGTGTCTGTTCCAGTCAACATGGTAAATATAGGATTAGTTTTTCTGTATATGCAGGATTACGCCGTTCAGATGAATCTTTTAAAATAAGGCGGGATATAGAGCACCATAGAATAGAGTATAAGTATAAGGAAAGTATATTAGAATCTGCAAATTTTAACATGGTTTCTCAGTTCCCTTTAGACCCAATGCACTTAGTAGATTTGGGGGTGACAAGAAAACTAATAAAGTTAATGGTTTCCAAAAAAGAAATACCCCGTATCAATGAAAAACTACGTTTCTTAACTAAATTTGTTCCCGCAGAGTTTTGAAGAGTACCACGGGAATTTAATGAATTCACCAATTGGAAATCTACTGAGTTTAGGCAATTTTTATTGTATACGGGGATATTTGTTTTAAAAGGCTGCATTGACGATACACGGTTTTATCATTTTCTTTTGCTTCATACCGGTATTCGTCTTCTTTCTTGCAATAGATCTAATGATAATGGCATTAATATAGCAGATAAACTTTTAACAGATTTTGTAAAAATATTTGCGGAATTATACGGTTCTCACTTTATTAGTTTTAATGTACACGATTTATTGCACCTAGCAGATTCGGCATACAAATTTGAAAATTATATGCAAACTCTTAAAAAAATTATAAAAAAGCCAGACAAAATATTGCAGCAATTAAATAATAGATATTTCGAAAGAAAAGATTTTATTGCTGATCCTAATAAAGTATCTAGACTAGATTCATTTATTTTAGATTATAAGAAAGATAAGGATAGTTTTTGCTTTAGTTATAAAACAGGGCCTATAAAAATTATCAGCAAAAGCTTAGACGCCGATGCTTTTATATACCATGTTTTAATAGATACAATAAGCTATTTTAATGAACCTGTAGATTCGTCCGCTGGCTTAGGTATTGTTTTGGCTAAATTATCGACTAATGAAGTAAGAGTAAATAGAAACGATATTAAGTATAAGTATTTTTGCTTGCCATTAGATGATAAGTTTTTACTTATTCCCATACGGGACCATTTATTTAATGATTTTTATTAGGCAAAACTTTTATGGTGGAGATGAGAAAATATGTAGCTTTAAGTCACAATAGGTATAGCATAAGCTCAAAGTTAAGTCAGGGCCACTTCTGCATACAGTTTCGGACAGAACATAATTTAAAATATATGTAGCTGTATGTATAAATGACCCTGGCTTAACTTTAAGCTTATGCTCATTTCCAGGTTAAGTATGTAAATATATAAAATAGAATTATAAAGCTGTTAAAATGGGAAAATTGTATGAAAATGTCACCTTATATAATTGTTAAAATCTAAATTATTTTTTATGAATATAAAATAGTAATAATAATATAAAATATGTAGTAATAACTACACATATGTACAAAAACACATATACACATACATTCAGAAAAGAAAAGAAAAGAAAAGAAAAGAAAAGAAAAGAAAAGAAAAGAAAAGAAAAGAAAAGAAAAGAAAAGAAAAGAAAAGAAAAGAAAAGAAAAGAAAAGAAAAGAAAAGAAAAGAAAAGAAAAGAAAAGAGAAGAAAAGTATATAAAAAGTACATATAAGAAGTAATAAAAAAGGAAAACTCGAAAGGTAAAATAATATGTCTTAAAAATGAACAATAACAACAACCAATATTGATATACATAATATTATGTGCGTATGTATACATGTATTTCATTAATTTCATTAATTTATGTAATACATTATTTCGATATTTTTTTCGACATTTCGACATATCATACTAGGCCCTTACTTTTATTATATGAAATATATGTATGTAACTATGTTATCTATTATTTATGTATATTGGTGAAATAGGCCTCCTGGGGAACCGAGCACCCAAAATTAACTTCGGTAACGCGCCAATAGCATACCTCTAAGGTGGTGCGGAAAATGCGAACCTATATTTATCATTTTGTTTTTTTTTTGTTAAGGATTTTTTAATGCTTGAATACTAAGTTTTGTAACCCAATACAAAATGCTTATTTACTATTTTTCAGGTGTGTATATAAGACTTGCCATTCGCTGCAATCAATTGACACTACCACAGTAGGTAAAACGAAAACATTTATTGGTGTAATTTTACCACTGATTGTAGTAGTGAAATTATAAAAGATTGATTAAAACTCTAATATTAATCACACTATTTAATTTTCTCTTATTTTCAGAACAATTTCAACACGAATACATACAAACATGGGGAATAGTGAGTTTTTCAAGAATAATCGCATGATTAATATGCCCTCGCGTCGCACTTTGGAGCGTTATTTGTTGGACATGTTAAAGCATTTAGATGAAGAAGTAATGCATTGTTTTTTCGCTTTTGAAGTGAAACCTTTTAAAAAAATTTACTTATTTCAGCCAGAATATGTATCTCTTGAAAACTTTATAACATTCCTTTATGCAATTTCGCTTTTTTGTGCATAAAAAATTCAATGATTTTCATTAATAAATCTTCTACAAAATTTTGCAGAAAAACGAGATCGACGTCTTGGAGATCAGCGAACAGCAACAGGAGTCTGGAAACCCTGGCCATAATCAATCCCTATGAAGTTAATATGGAATGGTCTGGCATGTTAAAGATACATACCGCAAAAGCTGCGGGAATACAATGGTAAATTAAATTTGAAACGAAATCACTAAAAAAATTCTAATAAACTCTCTACTCACAGCTTCCTCCGATCACATCAGCATCGATACCCAAGCACGAGCTCAGGACCAAATACACCCAAACGTCAACAAATTGAAGTCCAAACGATGAAAGCCTGCGAAAAGGCTTTACGAGCGTTGATCGAGCAACAACCAGCAGAACCACTGGATGAGTCAAATGCCGATGCCGATGACACGGATGAAATTAGTTCGGTGCAAAGTATGCGTGAGGGCAACAAAAACTAAGTTATTTATTAAAATATTACTTTATTTATAAGAAATATAAGAAACTAAGTTATTTGATAAAATATTAGTTTATAAGAATTAGAAACTGTAAGTTATTTAATAAAATATTAGTTTATTTATAAGAAATAATGTAAACAATAAGAAACTGTAAGTTATATGATAAAAATTAGTTTATTTATAAGAATTACAAACTGTAAGTTATTTAATAAAATATGAGTTTATTTCTAAGAATTAGAAATATAAGTTACTTAATAGAATATTAGTTTATTTATAAGAAAAATGTAAACAATAAGAAACTAAGTTATTTGATAAAATATTAGTTTATAAGAATTAGAAATGTAAGTTATTTAAAAAATATTAGTTTATTTATAAATATACTTAGATTTTTATAAGTTCTAAATTTGTAAAATAATTTATATATTAAAATAAATAAATTTATTAAATTTAAAATATGTCTTTCATTTGAAAAAAGAAGAGGAAGATTTGGGTAACCGATACATCGGTTAGCTAACCAACGTATCGGTTACCCCGTGTTGTTGTTGTTGTAAACATATGTTAGCAGTGACGAATATATATCCAACCTAATAACTAAAACAAAGAAAAAATTTAAACAAACCAGAAAGAGAGCAACAGTCTAATAATACAATGGGTAAGAGTGAGATAGAGCACTCACACGTACACGGTGACCGACGGAGAAATTGGTTACCTTTTTCCCGTCGCTTTAACAAAACTAATTGAAACAAAGCCACATCGACGAGTGAGCAGTAACGAATTGATAACTGAAAGAGTAACGAATACCCGTCTAGCAGGGAAGTTATTGATTTCCTTGAAAACGCTAAAATCGATAATAAAAAAAGAAGAGGAAGATTTGGGTAACCGATACATCGGTTAGCTAACCAACGTATCGGTTACCCCGTGTTGTTGCTGTTGTAAACATATGTTAGCAGTGACGAATATATATCCAACCTAATAACTAAAACAAAGGAAAAATGTAAACAAACCAGAAAGAGAGCAACAGTCTAATAATACAATGGGTAAGAGTGAGATAGAGCACTCACACGTACACGGTGACCGACGCACATTGGGGTATTTAATCAATCTGGGCGGCCAAAACTCTTTTTTTGGCTTTAAATTGTTAATTATGTTACCCATGGTGATTTCAATTCAATTTAACATAAAAAAAAATGTGGCTTTACATTTTTAAAAAGTGATGTAGTGAGACCAAACCGACCTCAGATTTGGATTCAGAACGTCGAAATACATGTTAGTAGGTTAGGTCGATGAAATGTGCCATTTGGGGTTTTTTTAGCTTTTCGCAAGTTTTGGGGGTATATTGGACAAGCGGACTTTGGATTCGGAGCATGCCGATGTATATGTTGCTAGATGGGTGTTCTCGAATCCACAAACAACTAATTTTTTTGTGTGTGGCGGGGTCATTTTTCCCAACGTGAAAAATCGCCTGTTTTTCTTAAAACCGGAAAAAACCGGGACCGACCTTTCTTGAACTCAAAATAACAGGGAACAGACTATCTAGAAAAAAAAGATTCAGTGCCGGACAATGCCGGGCACCTAAACAAAAACCCTTTTGAAAACAAAAAATTGTGAAAATTTTTTTTTAATACATCATTTTTTAAAAATGTAATTAAGAAGACGCTAACAACTAACTAAATCTCAATAAACATGAATTTTGTACTCGATTACCTGTATTATAAGAATCCAGTATGAGGTTTTGGCCGCCCAGATTGATAAAATACCCCTATGTGCGACGGGGAAATTGGTTACCTTTTTCCCGTCGCTTTAACAAAACTAATTGAAACAAAGCCGCATCGACGAGTGAGCAGTAACGAATTGATAAGAGTAACGAATACCCGTCTAGCAGGGAAGTTATTGATTTCCTTGAAAACGCTAAAATCGATAATTTTGTTGGATACACTTAATGGCGGCTAGGGCTCAATATGTAAACATACTTACATATATTATATGTATAAAAAAATAAAATAAAATAATATCTATTATATTAAAAAAAATACTATTTTTACAATTGTCTTGAGGTTAACTTAAATGCGTAAGTATTTGCTTCAATGGTGCCCGTTTTCGACCAAAAACTGTTGCGGTTAATTCAAAAGAAAAAGTTGTTAGCTTAAATACGAAAAGTATTTGAATCAACAGTGCTCGCTTTTGGACTAAAATTTTTTGTTGTTAATTCAAAAGCAAAAACTGTTAACTTAAATGTAAAAGTATTTCATTCAACAGTTTTCTTTGTTAACTTAAATACGAAAAGTATTTGAATCAAAAACGCTCGCATCTTTGAAACAACAACGGAGCGTTGTTGGGCACATTTCAACTGCGGAAAGTTGTTCATTTAACTGCATAAGTCTTTGTATTTAGAACGTTTTTTTTTCAGAGTATACATTCGAAATGGAAAATATCATTACCCGCATTCCATTATTGAATAGACATACATATGTGCATGCATTAATATTATATACATACATACATATATACATATGTACAATTTAATAAAATCCGAACTTGTATTTTGAACGTACGCTCAGTTGTTCAATTCCAGTTTTAAAGTAAAATCTAAAGATGTAGGTACCTATGTTAAATAAAATATTTATATAGACTACATATCGACGGCTATTTCAAAAATTGTTTGAAAAACGTCTTATTTCAAAATTTTTTTCAATAACGTCCTATTTCAGAAAATATATACATATGTATGTATGTGTCGAATGAACACAAATATGTATGTATGTAAACTCATACATATATAAAATTTTTATTAGATTGAATAAATACATAATAATAAATTGTTAAAGTGCAACTTCAATATACATATGTACATATATATCGCTATAAGACCTCAGGCTTTTTAAAATATTATAAATATATACATACATATGTACATACTAGGGATGGGACTATTCGAATAAAAATTATTCGAATAAAAAATCCTTTTATTCGAAAGCTATTCGTAATTCGAATAATATTTATTCGAATAATTTATTCGTATATTCGAATAAATACTATTCGAATAGTACTATTCGAATATCACTATTCGAATACCACTAGTCGCGAATATCTATTGAATGTATGTATGTATGTTTTTGCTTTTGTAAGTACATCCATATGTATGTACATATATATACGTACTCTGGCTTGCGCGAAGGCAAGTGGAATTCCCAAATTACGCATGTACATACATACATAATACTATTCAAATAGTATTATTCGAATAGTGTTATTCGAATAGTATTATTCGAATAGTACTATTCGAATAGCACTATTCGAATTTTTTCCCACGAATATTATTATTCGTTTATTCGAATAATATTTATTCGAATATTATTCGAAAAAAGTCCCACTACTAGTACATACATATATACGTACACAAATGCATTCAAATGTATGTACATACATACATGGCTTTGTTCAGAAACTCAGTTTGAAGCGCAACCTGGTTTTGTAGTAGAAGCAAAGCGTTCATAAACGTAAATTTTGCATGAAGCGTCGCTCATCACAATCATCAAAAAAATAATTACTGCCACTGTTGCTTTTCATGCTGCGTTTCTGAACATAGCTCATATATCATATTTATGATCTAATAAACGCACGCCATCATCTAAAAACTGCGCCTTCACAATGCCATTAGCTGCTTAAACCTCACAAAAAACCCTTGTGAACGCATAAAATGATAAACTCAAAGAGCGATCAAAAAATGATAAACTCAAAAAATGATCGCTAGCGCAAAAAATTATAAAATAAACTCAAAGAGTGAATTTACCAGAGAATTTGTACGATAATTAATTTTTGAGTGAATTTATGCATTGAGTTTATCGCCACCGCTATGAGCGATCGATTGCTGTTGTGCGTTAGTTCGCTCGCTATTTGAGTGTTTATACATTTTTCTTTGAATATTTGTTTGTGATATGAGAAGAATGTATTTTTCATGAGTGAGTTTTTCCGTACCCTGCTTTTAGCATACGGTGCAAGTAATTTTTGGGGACTTTTTTTTCAGAACTTTTGTCAGTTGGTGCATGGTGTTTTTGATGTCAACATTTAACAGTTTTGTTGATAGCGCAAAGTACTTTGTCAGTATATTAATGATGATTTACATCAGGGCTGCTCACCTCATAGGCACTCAAAGCACAATTGTTTTTGTTTTGTTCCGAATCATAGGCACATATACATATTTTCACTTCAAATATGAAAATAAAATCTTCTTTGCACTCCCATAAGCACTCAGATATAAAAAAATTTTATATGTATGTGCCTATGATTCATATTGAATGTGCAGAGCAAAGGCACTTTGTATAGGAGCTCGAGCACTGCCGTAAGAAATCGAAATTTACAATAACAAATGTCTAATGAAAAAAAATTTAAAAAATTATAATATATACTGTAAAAAATTTGTATTCAAAAAATTTTCATATAAAAAATTAAAAAAATTTTTATGTATGTGATACTACCATTTGAAAATAAATTCTAAAATAATATTTTATTGGAGTTCATAAAAAAATTTAAATGAGCAAAAAAAATTTTCAGTGCATATATGTACAAAATTTGTAGATGTATTGAATTTTGTACTTTCAATACGAGAGCGTTGAGCAGGACTGATTTACATGCTCTGTTGGAACGAGTAAGATATATTAGTTGGTTATCTATATATATAAAAATGATTTGGTATTTAATTGTAACGCTAAAACTTGAAAACGGCTGAACCAAATAAAATACTTTCTTAGGGGGGTTTGTTTGTTGTTACCCCGCGAAGGTTTAGTCGAAGAAAAAATTAAAAAATGTTAGGGGGGCGTGGCACCTCCCATACAACCTTAATTTTTCAAACTGAATATCTATAAAACAGTTCAAGGTAGGGAGCTGGTATAGAGCTAAATGATATCAAAACCATTCCCACACATAAAAGTGGGGGTTACCGGAAAAAGGGGCGTGGCACCTCCCATACAAACTTAATTTTTCATGCTGAATATCTCTAAAATTGTTTACGCTAGGGGCTTGGAAATTGGTGTGGAGATAAACGATAATAATTCCATATTAACGCAAAATAATAGGAGTTATACGAAAAGGGGGCGTGGCACTTCCCAACAACACTTAATTTTTTAAGCTGAATATCTTTAAAAGCATTTAAGTCAGGGACCTGGAAATTGGTACAGAGCTATATGATATCAAAACAATTTTTGCGCATAAAAGTGTAGGTTATCGGAGAAGGGGGCGTGGCACCTCCCATACAAACTTAATTTTTCAAGCTGAATATCTACAAAAGCGTTTAAGGTTGGGACCTGAAAATTGATCAGGAGATTAACGATATCAATAGCGTGCTTATGAAAAAAAACAGTAGTTTTGGGAAAAGGGGGCGTGGCACCTCCCATGCGTTCTTAATTTTTAAGTTAAAAGCGTTCATGGCATGTACATAGAAATCACTATGCAGATATACGATATCAATACCATGTTCACCCAAAAAAAAAAAGATTTATCGAAAAATGGGGCATTGCACCTCCCATACGTACTAAACTTTTGCGGCTGAATATATCTAAAAGGGTTGGAGGAGGGGCCTGAAAACCATTGTGGAGGTATACTATATCAATCCTCTTACTTACTTAGTGAAAATAGCCAATACTCAGTGAAAATAAATATCCGGAACAGAAAACTAAAAATGTTGTGTATCGTGCAGCCTTAAACTGAATACTAAAATTATATATTTTTGAAGTTGTATACACAATGAAGTAGTGAAAAATCGTTAATTTTCTATTAAAAATAATACCGGTGTAATAACAATTTTTGAAATGAAATTAATAAAAAAATCTAATTTGGGTAGAACGAAGTTTGTCGGGTCAGCTAGTGTGAATATATAATTAGTAAAAAAGAGATGGCGTATAAACTAAGTCTAGTATTGTATGAAAAATCGTTTTATTGAAACATCCTAACGAGAGTTATGTAGGTACTTCGTGGACGTATTTATTTGCGTTTTCAGTTTATTAAAAAAACTTAACTTCAGTTAGGAATTATAATTTTTTTTTATCAATTTTGTTTTCATAGCCTAAGTGGAAATAGGTTATTTTGTGATTTTTTTTTTTTACACAATTTATCTCGAGCTAGGTTTTTTTGTTAGAATATGTTTCTCATTTCATGCGTTATTATCTTCAATTAGGTTTTTTTGTTGGAAGCAAATGGATATGATAAACTGAGATAAGAGATTTTTCGAGGATATATATTAGATGCGTTTTTTTTCGGCAAAGTTTCTCAGATCTTCCCTCCGGCCACACAATATGAAAATAGGATATTGTAGGATAACTAAGCTGATTTTTATTTTTTTTTTTAGAAAGAAAACTGAGTGGGCTACTCCAAAAACAGCGATTTTTTTTTTTTAATTTCATGATAGGTTTGGATTCATATATGAAGAAACCACAGAATTAAAAATAAAACAACAAGAGGTATATATATTTTCATATAAAATTAACGGCTTAATCGAATGGTGTACTCAGTTTTTTAGTGCGAGACATAGGGAAGGTACCAAGATTGCCTAAAGTGGAATTTTATTTTTTTTAGTCACGGATTTTCAACTTTGGACCCTGGTATTTTCAAGATACCTTAAAGTTCTTTCTAATAAAAATATACATGAATCTGCGCAAATTAATGCAGTTTTCAGAAAAGTTTATTTCATCGAAATCAAGTTTTTTTTGTCCAAGCTACATAGGTTCAAATGAAACATGCCAAAATCATTTTCATATTAAACATTTTTTTTTTACATATGTAAATAATAAATTTTCGAATTTTGTACTTGCAACAATGAAAAAAAATTTGTTGTTTTATTTTTAATTCTGTGGTTTTTTCATATATGAATCTAAACCTATCATGAAATTAAAAAAAATCGCTGTTTTTGGAGTAGCCCACTCAGTTTTCTTTCTAAAAAAAAAAATAAAAATCAGCTTAGTTATCCTACAATATCCTATTTTCATATTCTGTGAACGGAGGGGTATGTAAGATCAAAAAAAACGCATCTAATATATATTATAGAAATTCTATTATGTATTATATACATATTACACCTTTTTTCATCAATTAAACTTTAATGTGGCCGCTGAGGTGCAGTGCGTAGAGTGCTCGTGTAACCTTTTACAAGGTATGGGTCCTGGTAACATGGAGGAAGAAGACTTTCTAAATATGGATTATAGTAGCGACGACTCAATTATGGACTCATTTTTTAACGATAGTCAGTCGGACACGAGGTCAGATAGTGCTGATTAGCCTATGCCTTCCTACACCTTTTTGCGATCTTCTGAATATTTTTATAAACGCTTTATACACTTTTTATTTAACTGTACATGACTGTGTTTCCGGACAACCTACGTGTTATATGTGTCATGAGACCCTTGCATATCGTGGTGGCAATGGAATAGCATCGTGCTTATTCAAACACTTAAATAGTTTACCATTCAATATTAAACATGTCGTTTTTATAGCGATTGCTGTCCTGGCCAAAACCAAAACTCTTTTATTAGTACTATGTTTTAAATCTTCATGCAAGGTGAAACTAACACTGAGAAAATTTATCACAAGTTTTTGGTTCCTGGTCATACGCATTTGGAGTGTGCTGTAGACATGCCTTAATTGAACGAAAAAAAAAAACAAGTAAGGAAGCCTAAGTTCGAGTGGAATTGAACATTAGATACTCAGCTATATGCTTTCATTGTTTGTTTGCGTTTGATGGAAACACGGCGTATTTTATACATATAAAGCGAGTGCCGCATAAAGTGGGCGTAGCCACGCCCATTTTCAACATTTTTATCAGTCATCCAACTAAGCATATGAATATTATTCTTTGTGCAAAATTTCATTCCTTTTTGACTTCTAGTTACAAAGATGTCACGTTACACATTCCTAAAGGGTATTCCAGAAATATCTTCGTTAAAAAGTAGGCGTGGTCATAAACCGATTTCAATAAATTTCTTGCATGTCTATTAACACAAGTTATAAAAGTATATAAACCAAGTTTCGTCATAATATCTCAATTATTTGTCGAGTTAAAGGCTAAGAAATCTCGTATATTCCTTTGTCTAAAAGGAGGCGGTGCCACGCCCATTTTCCAAAATTTTTCTATTTTTTTTTTCCAGTCTATTGTGGAACTCATGCCACAAAATTTCAATGAATTATCTTTGTATTTGACAAAGATATCGCTTAAAATGTTTTTATTAGGTCACTTTATAATACACATATATAAAAGTGGGCGTGGTCGTCAACCGATTTCGCTAAAATTTTCAACATGTATTACCACAAGTAATAAAAGTGTACACACCAAGTTTCGTCATTATATATAAATTATTTGTCGAGTTATGGGTTCAGAAATCTCGTATATTCCTGTTTATAAAAAGAGGCGGTGCCACGCCGATTTGCCAAAATTTTTGTGTTTTTCGTTTTATGTCCGCAGTTGGACTCCTGCTATAAAATTGCAATGATATATCTTTATATTTGACAGAGATATCGCTTAAAATGTTTTTATTAGGCCACTTTATAATCCGATTTTGGTAATTTTTCGTCCAAACATTTGACTAAGTATGTATATCACGCGTACCGAATTTCAATGTTTGCCCTTAATAAGTGGGCGTGGCACCGCCCATTTTCCAAAATTTTTGTGTTTTTTATTTTACGTCCATAGTTGGACTCATGCGACAAAATTTCAATGATAGATCTTTATATTTGAGAGAGATATGGCTTAAAATGTTTTTATTAGGTCACTTTATAATACACATATATAAAAGTGGGCGTGGCCGTCAACCGATTTTAACTATTTTCCGTCCAAACGTTTGCCTAAGTAAATCACGCGTACCAAATTTCATCGATATATCTTCAATGATTTCTGAGTTATGACATATAAAACTTTCAAGGTTTGATCCTTAATAAGTGGGCGTGGCACCGCCCATTTTCCAAAATTTCATCAAATGTCTTCCTAGGGGCCTGAGCTTAACACGTGGGTAAAATTTCATCATATTAGTGACTGAGATACCAAACTTCATCAAAATATCTCAATTTTTGCGCGAGTTAGAGTGTTTACAGACGGACGGACGGACGGACATGGCGCAATCGATTTCTCTTTTCACCCTGATCATTTTGATATATATAAGTCTAAATATATCTCGATTATTTCATTCTGTTTCAATCCACCGTTATGTGATTAAAACTATAATACTCTGTGTACTAGTACAGCTGAGTATAAAAACAAACGAATATAAAGATTCATCACTGGGTTTAAAAACATACATATGGGCTAATCCTGAAAAAGTCAACCAAGAGCATGAAATTTAAAATGGTCCGAACTTTTTTTTTTTGTATTTATTAGTAAAGATAATACATGTATATCTTAGAAAAACATAAGCATTTTCTATTAGTTCTTAAACTCGAGCTGAGAAAAATCGCCAAAAAATAATTTTCACTAAGGCTTTTTTATTAGCAAAGTATCATTTTTTTTCTTCGCGGGTTTAGTTTATTGAAAAGAGAGTTATATTATTGTTACACGCTCTAATCATTCTACATAGAACGTAATTTAATTTAAGAGTATACAATTTGCGAAGCTAGTAAGAATAAAGGAGTTTTTTTACTTTAAAAATTCGCTTATCCTTTTGTCGCGTGCGTTACCAAAAAACTATATAAATAGTTATTAAATCTAGGAAACCACGTGAAATAAAAAGAAATTTCAGTGACAAAGTAAGCTTGTGTACCTTTTTCCAAAAACAAAGTCAGTGTTGTCCGAAAGCTGAATGTTACAACTTTATGTGGGTTTTAAATTTGTCGCGTGCGTTACCGTAAGTGAAAAAATTCAATCTATATATGTATATAAAAATGGATCACTATTTCCTTGGTTATCGCATCACGCCTGAACGGATGGAACGATTTCGATAATTTTTTTTTGTTGTGTTCAGTATTGTCTGGAGAAGGTTCTATTGGAAAATAATTTCAAAAAAGTTAAAAGGGCGTGGCACCTCCCATACAAACAAAACGTTTTATACTGTATACGTATTTCTGAAAATATTCTTTGTAAGGCTTAGAACAAAGGGGCGTGGCACCTCCCATATACCCCAAATTTTTTATACTCAATATCTCTGGAAGTGTTCATGGTTGGACACTGGGAATTGGTACAGAGATAAACAATACCAATACCATACTTACGAAAGAAAAGGGGGCGTGGCATCTCCGATACAAACTTAATCTCTCTAAGTTATGGAAAAGTGTTCCAAACATTATCGGAATTAAAAGTTTGCATTGGGTTCATACATCGATGGCGACTTTATTGAGGTTGCTCGAACAGCTTATTCGCCGAAGAAGAAAATTAAAGTACAACGTACCTAGTTTTAAGTTATCTTTTATTTATTCTATCAAAATACTTTAAATGTACTTTTTTACTCATTGTTTGCTAAAAATTCATTAAAAATGAGAATTTAAAAAAATTTGTTTTATATTTTTTTCATTGGGAAATTTTGTCGCGTGCGTTACTGTCGCGTGAGTACTACTATTATAGTTCATAAACAAAATTAGAGAAATACTTTTAAAATTTCGTAAATCTACGAACCTCGGGTATTCTTCGAACTTCATTTCCTCATTTTAAGTAAATATGTTATCGTGCAAAATTCGCAAAATTTTGCATACTTCCAGACGCTTTAAAAAAAAGCTTCTATTTTTTGTCGCGTGCGTTACCGCTATAAATTTGCGTATATATCAGAACTTAACTGTTACTCCAGCTTAAATTTTCTCGTGAATGTAGTACTCTGGTAGTGCTTTGCATTAAATAAAATAAACATGTAATCCTCTCGTTGTTTCCCTCCTTTAGCATTGATTATATGCGTACGAATGTCGCGTGCGTTACCCAGGATTAGCCCATATGTATTTTGCACATGACTCTATATGTCGATTCCATCACAATTACCAGCTGTTTTCTATCAAACAGTAGTGCTACCGCGCCGCTTTTTTCGGCGGTTCCAGCTGTTATAGCTTTGAATCTCTTGCTTGGGAGTCTTCATTAATCATTTCCGGAAAAACCAAGCTTCTTGTGGTGATTTCCCTAGTACCATGCCTTTTCCAGTATTCGGTAAAATAAAACGCAAATTCTGTTCGGGTTGAAAACGATCCGCGGCGTAGGATTATGGATTATTTTTTTCAGGCCCAAACAACAATGATTAGCGAAACGATTTTTATTTTATTTCATTCATTTCAAACAAAAAATAAAAGTCAAAAACTCTAAGACTTCTAATTCCACTACTTAGTTAGTTATATCCACTTAAATGGTCGTTTCGGGTCGTTTTCGACCCGAACGTAGGTCTACGCTTAAAAACACTTAACTCGAGTTAAATGGAAATAAAAACCTTATTGGGAAGAATTCAACACAATAAAAGAACTTAACTAGAGTTAATTCTGCTTTTCGTAAAAATTGCATCCAATAAAAGCACTTAAATTATAAAAGACATTTTTTTGCAATTAACCTTGCTTTAAGATTTCTGGTTCACAACTATTCCTTCTCTAACACTACAAATCCATTATTTCCCCTTTTAAAAATCCGAATTGGTCCAATGGTTTGAATTTTGACAAAAAATTGAGTTTTCTCCGTTCACCATATTTTGAGTTAGGCTACTTTAATTTGCGGGCACAGATTTGTACCCGGGATGTGAGCGATTGATCTACATTTGTACCCGTTTGGTATGTTAGTGATTAATCTACATTTGTAGCCGTTCGGGTATATGAATTCATCAATTAGTCTCTTCATAGGACATGCTCGAACAAATGCGATCAATTCACTCCATATAAAGGGATGTAAAATTGTATTAGTCGCATGCTCCCTTGTGATTGACCCGGACACGTCCCGGATTAAACGCATTTTTGCAGGGTTCTTACTAGCAGCTTAAACTGAACACACACTCAACCACTGAATGCACATAGCTGTCAGCTGATTACTGCGAAGAAAGAGACGGGCGACAAGAAATTTAATGGAAATGTAACTGTATACCTATACATGTATTTCAAAAGAATGTAACGACTATTCTTGGAAATGAAATACCGCAATTTTCATTGAACACAAAATGGTGTTCTACTCAAAAGCAATGTGGATCCATCTTACATTCTACTCCAGAAAAAGAACTCTACCGACCAGGGTTGCGTGATTTTGATTTGACTGAATCACTAATCAAAAATATTTTCTGATTCTTGATTTAAAATATTTGGGCTCATACATCGGTATTTCTAAATATACATAACTTATTGATAAAATAATTGTGTCGAAAAAAAATTATATAAAAAACGTATATGTGTGTATGATCAGCTTTCAATGCAATATCCGCTTTAATTTTTATATATGTTACAGTTTACTAAATTATTAAAATATAAATTAGAAATAATCTTACTGAAATTTTATCTGATTTATATGTACATATATATGCATTCAAATATATATATGTATTAGCATTTCTTAATTTTAATTGTATACGTATTTTATTATTATTTATAATTTCTTTATTTAGTTATATAGGTTGGTAAAAATTATTTGCCACCATTAACCCTCTCGTTTTATAGAACTGGGTGTCTCTGCAAGTCCTTTCACTTTAAGGCGATCAGCAGTTTTCAAAAATGCCGGCAGTTGTTCTTGTGAAACATTCACTTCGCCGGCATACATAAATTCCAATATAGCTTGCAGATGTATATAAGAGACATCTTTCAATATGATAATGGGGTGTTTTGAAGGATTTTCCTAAAACATATCAAGTAAATACTTTATTTAAGATACTGCTTTATGTATTTATAACATATCGTCTTACCATACGAAAACTAGAATACGATTTTTTGTGACTGACGAATACAAGTACTTTCAATTTTTGGCTGATGAAAAGTACCAAGTTCGACCTTTGGCTGACTAAAAGTAGAAATTTCGTTAAAACAACTTATGTAGATACACGTACATATTATATATGTATGTTTACATAAGCATTTATGCAAATATTAATTGTTATTATATCAATATATACCCCATAAAGAGCAGACATCGCACTTGAAAAAATTTTCACATTCGTGTTTCTGGCAGAGGGCCGACGATATGTATTTATTGCTACTTTTCGTCAGTCAAAAGTCAAATGTGCTACTTTTCGTACTTTTTAATTGCCAGCTTTCGTCAGAAATTTTAAATGTGCTAGTTTTCGTATGGTACGACGATATGTGCATACCTCTAAAAGAGCTTTAAAGTATGGACTGCATGCAGATAAAACCATTTTGTGCGCCTTGCACGTTTGTCCCTCGCAGGCCAAAGTTACCTATAATTATATAAAAATGCACATACAATATTATTAATGGTGTGGAAGAGAATATTCATTTCCTTATTTTAAAATATTTAATTGAATACGTAAAAAATTAAGCGATTCTTGAGAATTTTCTCCAATTTATTAAAATTATAGCGTTGGTGAAGACTTTCAGAATCTAAAGCATTTCTTGTTTATACATACATTTAGCAAACCAGTTTAAAACAAGTTTGTCATGAATTTACAAGTACTTTGGTGAAACAAAAATGATACTTATTGTACATACAATTCGGCTAGCTGGCCTAACTATGTGAAAACGTCTTCAGATCTCAAAAGGACATTGGAAGTATATATAGAGCTTCCTACGCCGAAAAAAATTTTGATGTTTTTAGAAGGAATAAGTTGAACCGAAATCCTATCAACATAAGCTTGAAATGTAGAGGCGGACTTTTGTACCTTTTTTTGCTGGCTCAGTCTGGAGATAGGGATAAATTTTGTATGGGAAGTAACTACTGCGCGCCATTGTTTTTTTTTATTAAAAAATATGCCTATAACCTTCCCGGGTAAAAGTAAGTATGTGTGTATAATTATGTGCGATTTCGTCAAGCAGTTTCAAGTTATAATACACTAAAGAAAATAAAAAAATCCACATACTTTTTATTGGAATGCAGGAAATACGCCCGAGTGGATAAAGTTAATCTTTATGGCACTTGCACGTTTGACCAAAAAGGCCCATCATACTTCAAAATTAAATACATAACTTGGTCAGCCAATATTCATAATATAATTTTCGGAGGGCCTGCCCATTCAAAATCGTTTTTCTTTATTTTCAACATAAAAATAAAAAAAAACAAACACACAAGAGAAATTACACATTTTTACCAACACTTGAAATACAAATACGGAGAAGAAACATTCATCACATTGAAATGCTACAGTCAACGAAAGCAGAAACTCACACAACAATAACAACAACACTTATCTATATATATAAAAATGATTTGGTTTTTATTTGTTGGGGTAAGTGGAAAAAAATTCAACAACTATTTACAGCGAAGGTTTTTCCACTTACCCCAACAATTAAAAATTGAATTAAATAAAAATTTTCGTGCTAAGCACTAAAAACTCTTTCAAGTAAAATTGTTAACGTTGTTTGGTATATACATAAAATAAATACCAACAACAATGTTCATTGCGAACTGCCTACAACAAAAATTCAGCATGTTTGTGGAGAATATATGCAAAGGCATATACACACTAACGTTAATGTTGAAAATGAAAAAGGCAAAAGTGGGGAAAATCCAACAGCTTGCACAGAGTCTCAATGGCCGAGTGTGTTTATGCGTTGGGTCATTGCGGCTGAAGTTGGAATGGACTCGGGTTCAATCCCCGGTGCATCCACTTCCGAAAAGAGTGCTGATGATCGAAAATGGTTTTTCGTGAAATAGCTATACACTCAACCTTCGCTGTAAATAGTTGTTGAATTTTTTTCCACTTACCCCAACAATTAAAAATTGAATTAAATAAAAATTTTCGTGCTAAGCACTAAAAACTCTTTCAAGATTTGGTTTTTAATTGTAACGCTAAAACTTGAAAACGGCTGAACCAAATCAAATACTTCCTTAGGGGGGTCTGTTTGTTGTTACCCCGCGAAGGTTTAGTCGAAGGAAAAATTAAAAAATATTAGGGGGGCGTGGCACCTCCCATACAATCTTAATTTTTAAAGCTGATTATCTCCAAGAGTTCCAGGTAGGGAGCTGAACATTGGTATAGAGGTAGGTGATATCAAAACCCTTCTCACGCAGAAAAGTGGGGGTTATCAGAAAATAGAGCGTGGCACCTCCCATACAAACTTAATTTTTCATGCTGAATATCTCTAAAATTGTTTAAGGTAGGGACTTGGAAATTGGTGTGGAGATAAACGATAACAGTTCCATATTAACGCAAAATAATAGGAGTTATACGAAAAGGGGGCGTGGCACCTGCCTTACATAGCGTTGGAAGCTGAATATATCAGAAAGAATAAATGGCAGGATTCTGAAATTTTCTATAGAGCTAAATGATATCAAAATCATTCCCACGCATAAAAGTGGGGGTTATCGGAAAAGGGGGCGTGGCACCTCCCATACAAACTTAATTTTTCAAGCTGAATATCTATAAAAGCGTTTAAGGTTGGGACCTGAAAATTGATGAGGAGATTAACGATATCAATGCTTATGAAAAAAGTAGTTTTGGGAAAAGGGGGTGTGGCACCTCCCATGCATTCTTAATTTCGAAGGCTAAATATCAAGGCTGCTCAACGAAATGAACAAAATAATTTTGTTTCAAAAAATATCAATAAAAAATATCCAAAAAATTTTGTTCATTTTTTTTGATAACAGTTGAAACGAAATAGATTTTGTTATGCTTTTTACGTTTATAAAATCGAATATTTCAACAGAAACAAAATTTTTTTTGTTTATTGTTAAAATAACGTTATTTTGCAGCCTTGCTAAATATCCCTAAAAGCGTTCATTGCGTGTATATAGAAATCACTATGCAGATATACGATATCAATACCATTTTCACCCAAAAAAAAAAAAGGTTTATCGAAAATTGTGGCATTGTACCTCATACGTACTAAACTTTTGAGGTTGATCGCGTTGAAAATGAAGACGAAGTAGTAAATTACCCAGTGGAGTTATTAAACTCTCTGGATTTGCCTGCAATGCCTCCCCACCATTTGCGACTCGAAGTTGGGTTTTTGTTATTATTCTAGGCAATCTTCATGCTTCCAAACTGTGCAACGGTACACGACTGATTGTTACGAAGCAAATGGACAATTTAATAGTGCAAGCATTTTTAAATGCCCGTTAAGGGAGAGGAATGCTTACTTCCCCGGATTCCCTTATCTTCATGGCAACAGATTTGCCCTTCCAATTCAAACGTATGCAGTTCCCAGTTAAATTTGCATTTGCGATGACAATTAACAAGTCACAAGGGCAGTCATTGGAACTATGCGGCATAAACCTAGAAATGCCATGCTTTTCACATGGTCAGCTCTATGTGGCGTGTTCCCGTGCTGGAAAACTAAAAATGTTGTGTATCGTGAAGCCTTAAACTGAATACTAAAATTATATATTTTTTAAGTTGTATACACAATGATGTAATGAAAAATCGTTAATTTTCTATTAAAAACTAGCTGACCCGGCAGACATTCTGCTAAAATTTATTCCTATGAAGCCTAAAGAAAAGTCTTTGATTACCGTATTGCTAACCATTATCTTATAGTCCATCTTAATGACTGCGAATAAGGAAAAATTGTCTATTCTCTGAATAAAAGTTATAGTTACATATATTCGCCGCGACAAACCTACTTCCCCCGATCCCTATCTCTATCTCAATCCCTATCTCTATTTCAGTCTCAATCTCAATCTTAATCTCAATATCAATCTCAATCTTTATCCCTATCACTATCCATATCCTTATCCCTATCTCTTTCCCTAACCCTATCCCTATAGCTACCTACCTTTACCTTACCGGGACCGTCTATCACCATCCGGGCAAAATACTTTAGCCATCTCTGGGAAACAGCCTTAGAAATCACAATGAAAATATCTGTATGTGGAAGCCTGCTCAACGCTTTTCATTTGCTACCAATATCGCTCGAAAACATTCAGGGGTTATCCGGGTCCACGCTTTGACCCAAATCTTTGAACCCGGCCTAGGCATCACTATTTAAAAAGCTCTTTGTTGAAGTCCTCCTCAACAGCTTTCATTTGATACCAATATCGCTCAGAAACTTTCCAGGGTCACTCGGTCCCACGTTTTAATCCATATCTGCGAGCCCGGCCTAGGTATCGCAATGAAAATAACTTTATGTTGAAGGCCTGTTCAACACCTTTCATTTGATACCAATATTGCTCGAAGACTTGATGGGTCGGTCTGGGTCCTCATTTAGGCCTGTATTCCGGGAAGCTTCCACTTTTTAGAAATTCTATATACCCTTCTATGTGCACTAACACCACATGAATCTACTGTGAAAATTTCATAAAGAACGGTTGGGTACTTTGGGAGTGTATTAAGGACACACATCCACAGATTCACACATACACACATACACACAGATTTTTCCAATTTTCGGACTTTTCCGTACGAACCATCTCCTCGAGAATACGAACTGACAAAAAATTTTACAGAAATCGGCCCAGCCGTTCTCATCTGATGAGGTTAGTAACATTTTTTACACCATTTTTATATATATAGAAACAGAGTTGTAATTATTATAAAAGAAAAAATAAAAATCAAAAAATAATTACACTGGATCACAAAATGAAATTTTTTGTCTGTACTTTCAACGTGACTATCCTACCTATATGTAAAATCGGTCGCTGATTCCGAAAATCGGGTTCATTTTTAATTCTATGGGAAGGTTTTTGAGATATCGGCAATTTACCGTTATTTGGCCAATTGCTCCACTTAATCCTGTATACCTCTTTAACGCAGTGAGCTATCTTCTTCTATAACATTTTTCCCTAACTCTTATAGTCTCTGAAATATTAACGATTCAATTTGATTTTTTTCGATTTTTTACGATTTTTTGAAGAAAAAATTGACTTTGTCAGGCAATATCTTTAAAACCAATGTTTTCACCTTCGGTTTTACTCCTTTACGTGAAGCTCCATTCTATTGGGAAAAAGATAAGCTATCAACGAAGAAAATCCATGGTAAAATGGAAAAGTTATAGGCGATCAAGTAAATACACCCAAGTCGCGCAATGCCTCTGCACGGGTATATTCTATGCATATTATACCAATACCTACACATCTGCAGTAGCAGCACATTGGCAGCGCAGTAGGTAACAGCGCATTTACGGGTATAACATGCATAGAATATACCCGTGCAGAGGCATTGCGCGACCTGGCTGTATTTACTTGATCGCCTATAACTTTTCCATTTTACCATGGATTTTCTTCGTTGATAGCTTATCTTTTTCCCAATAGAATGGAGCTTCACGTAAAGGAGTAAAACCGAAGGTGAAAACATTGGTTTTAAAGATATTGCCTGACAAAGTCAATTTTTTCTTCAAAAAATCGTAAAAAATCGAAAAAATTCAAATTGAATCGTTAATATTTCAGAAACTATAAGAGTTAGGGAAAAATGTTATAGCAGCCATGAAAAGGAAATTTAATTTTCTTTCGTTTGGTGTCACTCCAAGGAAGATAGCTTACTGCGTTAAAGAGGTATAAAGGATTAAGTGGAGCAATTAGCCAAATAACGGTAAATTGCCGATATCTCAAAAACCTTCCCATAGAATTAAAAATGAACCCGATTTTCGGAATCAGCGACCGATTTTACATATAAATAGGATGGTCGCGTTCAGAGTATTTTTTGGCTGTAGAGCAGTGTTATTATTAAAAGAAACATATTTTAAAAGTCATTCCATAATAGTTATTTCTGAGATATTTTTTTAAGTCTTTTTGTAATTATTATGAATGAGAAATTTTGTTTTATATCTTCAAAGACTTTTATATTGAGACAAATTTGAAAAGTCCTTGAGTAATTATTATCCATAACAAATTGTTTTTTGAGTCTTCAAAGACTTTTTCATTGAGACGAATTTCAAAAATATCTTTAAGAATTTATTTTGAGTAACAA
This sequence comes from Urophora cardui, assembly GCA_960531455.1. Taxonomy (NCBI): domain Eukaryota; kingdom Metazoa; phylum Arthropoda; class Insecta; order Diptera; family Tephritidae; genus Urophora; species Urophora cardui. The sequence continues at coordinate 86,425,037 of OY482670.1, read as the reverse complement.
ATTTATTATTTATATCTTCGATAAAAATCTTTCATACAATTTCAAATTGGAAATTTGCTTGAATTTTGAAGTACTTATATGAAAGTTATTCTTATTTTATACTTATGTATATGAAAGTTATTGAAAATTTTCTAAAACTTTTTTGAACTATGTCTCAATGAAAAAGTCTTTGAAGATATAAAAAACAATTTGTTACTGATAATAATTACGCAAAGACTTTTTTCAAATTTGTCTCAATATAAAAGTCTTTGAAGACTTAAAAAATATATATTTGAAATAACTATTATGGAAAGATTTTTAAAATATAAGTTTCTGAAGATTTTTATCATTTTCATCAGAAAAAAAATATTGACAAGTCTTTTATGATTCTGGAGGAAATTTGTGAGACTTTTTTTGTAATTTGAAAATGAAATAATTATTTATTTATTTAACTCATTAACGCCCAAATCAAATCTGCTGGTAGAAAATTGTTTTCATTGTTATTTATTAAATCATTCTTAGTCAAAAAAGAAGTTACAAAGAAAAAAAGTGGAAATTTTTATTTATTTTTTGAGAAAAGTGGGTGTCCTCATATGGGGACAATGGGCACTTGTAGTAAAAAATTTAGCAAAGAAGTTGCGTTCAACCCAAGTAGTTTTTGGGCACAATCCAGACCGCCAGCGGCTTTTAGAGTGAAAAACTATGCTGTGCAATTAACTTTTAAAAGTTCAGGATTGTGGGCGTTGGTTTTCGACACCTTATCAACTACTGCGGATGAGGAGCCAGGTTGCCTGATTAGGTTAAAATTGTTTTAGTTGTTTTGATTTTCGTAAATAACGCCAAATATCATTATAAGAATATGGATTTTTAATTTTCTCAAAAAAGTCCGTAGGAGTACGACAAGTTATTGTATTAACAATATTTCGTATCAATGGAGTTATATTTGACACTAAAGTTAGATGAAAACCGTCTCCAAGTTGTCCCTTCGAATTCAGTCCCTTTACACTTAGCACAGCGTGAAGGAGGCTTGAACAACCTCAAATCTTCTATCTATTTCATACCAAAGCACCCTGATTTATCTACTATTCATCACCAACAATGGCAGGAGGGATAATACATACATATATCATATTCGAGGGCACCATATTCATTAGAGTGCATTTATGTTGGAGCTAGGCTAGAAAGAATGCCACGAAAATTATAAATGGAAATACCGTATAGCTTTTATATCGCAGCTGCGATAAATGCTAAGCTCAGCACAGACAACGAAGAAAATATCTACCTTATGGAAATGGAATGTACATATAGTGTTTATGTTGAAGGGAAGCGCGAAAGAAAGACAGGAACGAAAATTGTTAACGGAACTCCCGTAAAGTTGTATAATGGAGTTACGCTGTAAACGCATAATATAATAGAGTCGCACTAGTCAAAGCTATGTTTCTCTTCGATGTGCTCGCTGTCATATAAACACTCACAATATATCCAATAGTTGATATCACTATCGATATTAGCTCCAACATAAATGTATGCATATGTATTATCCAAGCAACGGCCTAATATAGTGATAAAAATTATTCTAGTCCTTCAGAAATTTACGATATGCCACAGTTTTGCCTTCTAAAACAACTGCTATAAGTTGAAAAAAAAGCTAACGCTTATGCACATTGTCCCCATATGGGGACACTACTATAAAACTAAAATTTTTTAATACTATTTAAAATTTTTTCAACACAATTTGACTTCCTAAAGCTTTTTAACTCTCCATTTTATATTTAAGTCAACTTAGTTTAGTTTAGTTCAACAATATATCCAAAAATATATATAAATACTCCACAAGAATTAGCCCAACGAAATTTGGAATTTTTAAGGGCTTGAAATTATTAAATTAAGAAATAGATGTTACACTTTTTTAAAATAAGTATTGTGTCCTTGATGCTATCTGGATTTACATTTTTAAGCAACTTCGGAAGGTAAATTTCATTAAAAAGGGCAATCTGCGTATTGTTTACTACGTTACAATGATATATAAGATGTTCAAACGTGAGTGTATTGCTGGAACAGAGGGGGCAAATTGGTGGCGGTGTCCTCTCCATTATGTGTTTGTGCGTAAGTCGTGTGTGACCAAGTCTCAGGCGTATATATTTTTTGAGATCACTTCTTGAAAAATTGTATGGATATGTTATGGCTATTCCTTCTTTATTAAAAAGCTTTTATCCATTGGTGGAATTGTTCCAGCGTTCACTAGAATTCCTTTGTAAAAGTTTTTAACGACTCTCATCATGTCTGTTTTATTAATACATATTTTTGAAACGATAGGTGCAGTAATTGCAAACTTAGCCGCCTCAACTGCTAACTCGTTCCCAAGGATTCCGACATGGCATAAACCAGACCATACTTTCCTCAAGGTATTCGATGCGCTGAATTCAAATCTGGACGCAGAATTGCTCTATCACGTCAGGATTTTGAGATATCCTAACCTAAATGTGCAAAAACACCGTTTTTGCCTATTTTTGAGGTTATATATAAACGACAGATTTACAAAAAAAAAAGCACACATAGCATCTTAAAGAAGAAGTCTTTATCTTTCGAATGGCGTTGAGTTTGCTCAAATATCTTTTTTTTCGCTAAGATAGAGCAATTTAAAGTTTATATGAATTAACGTAGGCATGATGCAGTAGAACACATACCTCTTACGATAAGTCTGCAAATTTCAATTGCTCTATATTAGCGAAAAAAAAAGATATTTGAGCAAACTCAACGACGCCATTCGTAAGAGAAAGACTTCTTCTTTAAGATGCTGTGTGCTTTTTTTTTTTTTAAAATCTGTCGTTTATATATAACCTCAAAAATAGGCAAAAACTGAGTTTTTTGCACATTTAGGTTAGGATATCGCAAAATCCTGAGGTGATAGAGCAATTCTGCGTCCAGATTTGAATTCAGCACATCGAAAACCTTTAGGAAAGTATGGTCTGGTTTATGGTCAAAAAAATCGGTCCCATTTTGTCGGCCTATGTAATTTTTATTGATCCTATTTGATCCAACTTATTTATGTTCTATGTGAATTTTATATGAGCTATTGGCCAGTTTATAATTAAGAAAAATTGAAAAAATTTTTTTGGTAGAAGTTATGGATTCATTTCGGAGACCACCACATCCCCTCATCAGACTTCTTCCAGCGGCCTCAACCGAGAATCGAACTTAGGTCGTTTCGATTGGTAGTCCAATGTCTATGCCATTGAGCTACCACCGCCGTCAGCTTTGTTTCGCTTAATTCTCAATTTTCCTTATATTACAATCCACATACCAACAACAGTAGCTTAATGACACTCTGTCTTTGCTACCTAGTATGTTGGTGCGATTGTGTGTTTGTTTTGTACAAAGTTCTAAACCTATTTAACACAGAAGAAACTCACAGAAATCAAAACACAACACGGCTTATTTAAACTCAAATATATATTAACGATTATTATTGTTTCAGAAAAAAGTTTGTTGTTCTTGATTTTACATACCTCCATTAATATTTTCCATTTTATAAACACATTTTATTCAAATTCGTTAGCTTTTTATCACCACTTGAGATTTTTATATAATTTGAGTAAAAACCGAGACTTTGAAAGCTTCCTGATAAACAAGTGATCGCTAGCTGACATTATTTTTTTATTTTTTATTTCCTACAGTAATGTATAATAAAAGGTATTCATTTTTTTTTGGGAAAATCAAAAGTCGATAATTAGGTTTAATTCCTCAATATTTCGATTTTGAACCATAGTGAAATGTTGCAAAAATACTTCCATAAGGATAGCTGATGTGGGGTTACCCATTCTTTTTTTGTGTTTTTTTTTCTTTTGACCAATGTTGATTTTTCATTATTATAATAAAAACGAACACACATATGCATATATTATAGATAAAGTTGTGTTTTGAAATAACAATAAAATAGGAATTTTCTGCAACAACAACAATTACACAGAAATTTTCCAACGGCGATTGTGCACTAGAAGGGTGCACGAATGGATTCGAAATGGCCAACAAAATATTCGCGGCCGTCCAATTACAGTACCTACTTGTTTCTGTCGTTTTAGAATAAACGCAAGTAGAGCACAGCCATAAACAGAACCAATACAATTACTTATTCGTAGCGACAATTACATGACCTTAAAAGGGTTCTGCAAATAGTGTACACTACTTGCGAATACTTCGAATATAATCGAAATATATGTATGTACATACATATTTTCATAAACACACATCCAGACGTTGTGTTCAGCAAAATTACGCTGCTAGTGTGAGTGTGTGTATGTGCATATGCATACACACTAGGGCGGGTCGATTGGTAGGGGCCAAAAAAAATTAATGGACACATCGCAATTATAAAAATTTGGGTAATTTCAAGCTTTTTTGCCCAAGAAACCATATGTCTAAAATAAATTTCGAACCAGAGCTTTTTACGATCTACATATTTCCAACTGTTCTATATATTTTAAAATAACTCGGTAACCAATACTTCGATTCTTTTGATTTTTTCGGCATTAGTTAGGAAACTTATTTGGCATATTAAGGTGGTTTTATGAAGGAAATAAAGTTCTCCCGAAATTCGCGGAACAACCCGATTTTCATGCGAATATAATACGGAAATCTATACCTAAAATTTTTCCTTAATATATTAAAATTTAGAGGTCGTGCAAATGCCTCCAAATTTCTTTCTCCTTTTATATCAGTGATGATAGATAATTTTTTTCAAAGTCCTTAATGAACAAGAAAAACATTTCTTATCATTAAAAAATGGAACATATGTTTGTTGGACTTTTATTTTTTGGTCCACCTTAATGCCATATGCACATTAAATAAACAAACAAACCAAAGAAGCAACAAGGTCTAATAAAAGTAATGCGTTCATGTTCCGAGTGAACATAGAATTGATTTTCTTTATTGATTTTCACTTTCTTTTATACAAAAATTCTTACGCTAACTTACACTAATACATATTCAATAAAATGTGTGTTCAACATATGCTGTGTCAGCATATGTGAATCATAAATATTTCGTCGGTGCACATTGACAAACTGACGCGGTCGCTCAGTTGGTCATTGTGACCGCTCGGGCAATGCACTTGACAAAATGCAACAAATGTAACTGGAGGCGCCGTATGTGGCGGTGTATATATTTGATGTTAAACTCCCGCTGGGGTTTAACGGAATTTATTTGGGTCAATCTGTTTTGACAATGTGTGTGGTACATGTGTACACAATAAATTATGTGTACATGACAACAACTGTAAGTGTGGTGTATTTATGTAATGCTACACCTTCCCCCTAAAAAAAAAATAGATATATATATTTGTATTCAACTATATATATCTATTTGAATGACTTAGTGACCCACTTAACGTTTGTCTGAGTTGACAAAATTTATTATTAATTGCTTTTCGGCTCATATTGCCAGTGGTGCATAAAATTTTATTATATATTTTTTTTGTTACATTTGTTTTTCATTTGCCTTTATTGTATTCACATTTTTTTTTTGAACTGAAATTTGTTTCTTATTGTATGTTTATATTACATTTGATTTTGTTTTTCTTTGGCATGTGCCTATTTATTAAAGTGAGTAAACTGGAATGCATATGTATTTACGTTATTACTAAATTATTATTATTGGATAAAGTGCAGTGCCTAATTTTAAATTGGTTTAAGCCTATTCTTATGAATTATGATTTCCTTATTGTTTTTATTGTTATCTCCTATGCTATTTGGAATTAAAGTATAATTGTTATTCCTATCAATACTTTTAACTTTATAATACCCTGTATATCTATTTTCTAACTTATGGGAGGCCTCTTCTCTAACTAAAACTAAATCTCCTATTTTAATTTCCTTACTATAACTATTTTTGTCGTAATTGGTTTTTTGTTTTTCTTTAGTTTCTACCTTTCTCTCTTGGCAGTGTTTTCACATCAGCCGTATTCCTATTTCTCTCTCTTGGCAGTGTTTTCACATCAGCCTTGGCAGTGTTTTCACATCAGCCGTATACCTGTTTCTCTCTCTTGGCAGTGTTTTCACATCAGCCTTGGCAGTGTTTTCACATCAGCCGTATACCTGTTTCTCTCTGTTGGCAGTGTTTTCACATCAGCCTTGGCAGTGTTTTCACATCAGCCGTATACCTGTTTCTCTCTCTTGGCAGTGTTTTCACATCAGCCTTGGCAATGTTTTCACATCAGCCGTATACCTGTTTCTCTCTCTTGGCAGTGTTTTCACATCAGCCTTGGCAGTGTTTTCACATCAGCCGTATACCTGTTTTCTCTATTGGCAGTGTTTTCACATCAGCCGTATTCCTATTTTCTCTATTGGCAGTGTTTTCAAATCAGCCTTGGCAGTGTTTTCACATCAGCCGTATACCTGTTTTCTCTTTTGGCAGTGTTTTCACATCAGCCGTATACCTGTTTTCTCTATTGGCAGTGTTTTCACATCAACCATATTCCTATTTTCTCTATTGGCAGTGTTTTCACATCAGCCGTATTCCTATTTTCTCTATTGGCAGTGTTTTCACATCAGCCTTGGCAGTGTTTTCACATCAGCCGTATACCTGTTTTCTCTTTTGGCAGTGTTTTCACATCAGCCGTATACCTGTTTTCTCTTTTGGCAGTGTTTTCACATCAGCCGTATACCTGTTTTCTCTATTGGCAGTGTTTTCACGTCCTAGTTGGTCTATTATCTTATTTAAGGCCTCATAATCGAAGTCGTCTGGCAAAGCACTATCCATGAGGGATATGTATTTATACCGAATTAAAAATAAACTAGCATTCAAATTTACTCAATTTATGGTGAGATTGTTTTATTTAAAATGAGATCCTAATGTCAGAAAAAAAAAGATATACATATATAAAAATAATGTCCCTAAGCAAAGTTAATTGCTGTTTGTTGTAGCGGCCGTTAGGCTGCTAAATTCATTAAAACTTAATATTAAAGTTATACTTATGTTGCTCCTCTTTATTCGTTATTTGTTGTTGTTGTGGTGGTGGCTGTAGTAGACTCGATATTGAACCGAATAGTGATGATGAAGCTGAGGTAGAAGGCGCATCAAAGCTAGCATTAAAGTTACTGTTGCTATATTCCACTAGAATTATGCTTCATAGTCCTTTGTCCATCCCAAAAATACAGGAACTATTTGTTGCTGCTAATAGTAGTGATCTTTCCTGCAAACCGGTACGCTGCACTAACCATCGAATTAATTCTGCCGACTTTTCTAATTTTGCTGGGTTCAGTACAGATATGCAGCGATCATCGTTTTTCGTCGCGAAATCTTGACGTGTTTTATCCAAAACCTTGGTGCGTGGTAATAGGTTTTTTTTGATTTTCGAACATCTAACGTCTTGACTAATAATATCATTCAATCCGAAATACCATATGCGGTCAGTTGTTTAAACCAATTTTTTATTTCTTCATAAGCAGTTGTCTTGTATGTATCCAGATCCGTAGTTGTAGCCCGCGGAACTGGTTAGTCCTTATGAACTATTTCGCTAGTAAGCAAATTTTTGTTCATAAGGATTAACTTTGAACTGGCGGATCGCCATCTAATAAAAGTAATGCGTTCATGTTCCGAGTGAACATATAATTGATTTTCACTTTCTTTTATACACAAATTCTTACGCTAACTTACACTAATACATATTCAATAAAATGTGTGTTCAACATATGCTGTGTCAGCATATGTGAATCATAAATATTTCGTCGGTGCACATTGACAAACTGACGCGGTCGCTCAGTTGGTCATTGTGACCGCTCGGGCAATGCACTTGACAAAATGCAACAAATGTAACTGGAGGCGCCGTATGTGGCGGTGTATATATTTGATGTTAAACTCCCGCTGGGGTTTAACGGAATTTATTTGGGTCAATCTGTTTTGACAATGTGTGTGGTACATGTGTACACAATAAATTATGTGTACATGACAACAACTGTAAGTGTGGTGTATTTATGTAATGCTACAAAGGTTTTGCGAATACTTCATAACATTGTTATTATTATGTTCTATTCTATCGTGGCGAATAGTGTACACTAATCGCTCCAACAGAGCAAATAGAAATAGTATTTGTATTCCAAATGAAAAGTATGGGTGGGTTTACCACGTTATCCCCAAAATCAAAATCCCCAAATCAAAATCCCCAAAATCAAAATCCCCAAAATTAAAATCCCCAAAATCAAAATCCTTAAAATCAAAATCCCCAAACACAAAATCCCCATATTCTGTGTGAAATAAATTAAAATTAGGTTAGAAATCGCGGCGATTTCTAACCTAATTTTAATTTATTTCACACAGAATATGAGAATTATACATTGGACATTATTTCTCAAACTGAAACTCAAAAGAATTGTATACGTGATGATTTCACAAATGTTTATTAATAAATTCATCTCAATAACTTATGATTACATATTTACATAGGGTTGGGTACGAAATGTCGAAAAAAAATATCGAAATAATGTCAAATTAATGATGTGTAAAATGTGCGCGAGTAGAAAATTTTTTGCATTGGAATAAAACGTATAGAGCAATCCACAGTACTTTTGAGTAGAAAACTTTTTGCACTGGCGGCCTTCCGCCGCGCTTATAAAAAATAACCCTGGGCTACGCCATCCAAGTCCGGTCGTGTGCCATAACCGTGGCGGTGATGTCCTTATGCGTAGTACACATTTCAGCGCAAGCGGCCTTCGCCTTTATTTATTCATTTCATTTATTTAGATGAACATATTTTTTATAAAATATGGAATCTCTTAGATACCCTGTAGGGCGCATTATATCGAAGCCGACCCACCTACCGAAAATAAAGAAAAAACACGCCAAGTATTTGTCCACATATTCTACATTTTTCGACATTTTGCGACTTTTTTATTTCGGTAAATTAAAATTCGACATTTTTTCGACATTATTAGCGAGAACTCCATGAATTAGCGAATGGAGTACTCCGAATTTTTGCAGGGATATATATGTATTTTATATGTATGTATACATATATGTTATTACGTATCAGAGCTCAGATAAGACTCGGCATGCGGTTTTTTAAATATGATCTTCATCGTTGTTTATTTAGTCATCTTTTGGGGATTTTGTGACGCTATCCCCGAAAAAATGTGGGGATTTCGTGTTTGGGGATTTTGATTTTAAGGATTTTGATTTTGGGGATTTTGATTTTGGGGATTTTTTTTTTTGGGGATTTTGTGCGTTGGGGATTTTGTTTTTTGGGGATTATGTGGCACTCCCGTATGGGTTATATTCGTATCTGCATTGAAATTGTGCTGTGACTAATTGTACAATGCATAGAGTATTCGAAAATATAGAAGAGGCAAATGGTATTGCGCAGAGGTCTATTGTGCACGTGTTTTCCAACCGATTTTAATAAAAATCAAAATGGACCTATTCTAGGAATTCCCTTTCTAATGACGGTCTAACTTTTAAAATCGGTTCAGTAGAATCTCCAGAAGGTCGCGGACAAAATTCATGTTAGCGTATTAATATATAGATAGATATTAATAAGAATAAGCCATATACCTTGGTTTTCTTCAATCCCACTCTCCCATCACTCTGTTTTAGTTATAAACCGCGTTTTAGCGGAAAACACATGTATTATAAAATTTTAATTTTAGCTAATAAGAATTAAAAAAATAAACACTGCTACCAAGCCATACTATGTTGGTGGTAAAAATTTGGTTGGTTTTGTTGCATTTTCAACCATCTTTTAATCTCTATGTCGATTTTACAGGCGTTTATTTAGATACAATTCGGATGAAACGTGAGTTACCGCCAATTTCTTTAATATCTTTGAACAGAATTAAGTTAGGATTCTAATTTTGTTATATAATGGATAGAGCAAACTTGGTATAATTCCCAAGGATAATTTAATCCGCCTCTGTACTTTTACCTCATTATCATCATGAAGCCGAAATCACTATCACGCATGATCTTAATTGCGAAGGTGAGACAATAGCAAGTTGCAAGAAGTTATAGGGGCGTAAGAATGAATACTTTTCTGTCCATCCAGCAATCCGTTTAACTGACAGCAGAGTGGAAGAATTACATGTATGTATTTGAATGATGATCTCAGTACACACATTCCTGGAAGATACCGAATGCTGGCCATTCCCACAACAGCGACAAGATTACTTTCGATTCATTTTGAGCTAACATTGTGGGCTTAGTTTAAGTAGGTGAAATAAAAGGGCAGAATAAAATCGATTGTTCAAGCAAACGTGTTGGCGTCCAACGTGAGGCCTGTCGCGAATTAACTCAATTGTAAGCGGATTCCCTAAAAAGAATAATTCCAAAGTGCACGAGACCCGGCAGGCTAAGGACCACATTTATCAAATGATATCAATAACTGCATAGACTATCACCTACATATAATCATCCTTAAGAAATTTCATAAAGAATATTTGTAAATAATTATTCAAGATTATTTCTTGTAGCGATTTTTTATGTGATACGAAGCAAGATTGAAAAAAAAAATTTAAAAATATAGATTCGCAATTACGATTTAATTGCTTTAAATAAACCATAAGAAAAAATTTAGATAAGTGAATACATATTTCTAACACTACTATAAATTATCTACATAATAACTTAAAACGTGTGGTGATATATTATGATGTTTTTTTTGCTGTACCAAATTGTATTAAAAATACGTTCCTAAGTATTTACACCTTTTGAAAAATTTATCAAATTTAATTGGTAATATTTTCCCAATTCCTTTTTGAATATTTTTTATGAATGCGTTGCGTCCCCAATAAGAAGACGTGTTTTTCCCAATTTTCTTAATTCTAGAATTATAGAAACTACAACAATACAAATATATGTTAAAATGAGTTTGATACGAAAACAAGTGTTAGAAATAGTAAAAAGAAAAAGCAATGAAGAAATCAGGAAGGGAATATCTGATGAAATTGATCGCATTTCTCAAGTTCTCAACCGGTTAGTGCCTCCCAGCGCACATTGGTCCCAAATTCAAAATTTTTGGCATAAACCCAATTTATAAACTTTCTTGTTCAAAAAAGGCATGTATTTTCCAATAGTACATATACTATTGCACCTAAAACCCAGTTTAATTCAATACATCTGGCTACCATTAGTTTCTGACAAGCCATCAAAGTCAGCTCTTTCGCCACAATAATAGTTTTTTCGCATTTTTTTTTTTGCTGTGAACTTTTTAATATTGGAAAATTAAGCACATTTTTATGGATAACATAGGGAAAAGTAAGTAGAATTTACTCTTACCAAGTTTTTCCATGTTTCTAAGTGTATTAGGGTAGCTTTGAAGTGCTTTGCAAAAGGTATATTATGTTAAAGAAAATTTATAATTTTTGAGTTTCTTAGACAAAAAGTTATATAACTACACAATTCTTCATAAAAGTAAAGACGCTATATTATTAAGTAAAGTGTATTTAATAAAGCCATGCAAAAATATTATTGCCGTTTATTGCCGTTTTTAAAAAATTCGATATTTTTCCAGTGAATTTCTATCTCAGCATTAGTTGAATTTATGCAAAAAAAAATGGAATTGGGACCAATGTGCAGCGTAGAAACTTATAGGGAAGCTAAAAATATGCCCGAAAAATAACTGAAATATGCTCAGAAATATGCACGAAAAAATCTCATTATATACATGTATGCCTGAAAAATACCTGAAATATGTCCAAAAGATGTACATATATATATTAAAGCAATTATCGGCACGGCCTGGCTCACTGAGCTGATGCTGAGAACAAGCTTCTCACACGTATTTAATACGTGAGTTTCATGCGAGCGCAATAATTAAAACCGAACAAAGTGCTTAGTATCATTCGATTTGCCATTCTAGCAGCATAGATAACTAGATACGAAACTCTGTTTCGTGAGAGCGCTGAAAAATGCGCATTTTTTATAACATTTTCCATTGGTGCCACTGCGCAAAAAAGTGAATGTGGGTATTTTAAAATAAAAATTGGTGGTATTTCGTTATTTCTTGAAAATTAATAATATTATGTAATTTTTGCTGCAAAATATGACAGTTACTACGTAATTATACCTAAGATATGATCTAAAAATAATCTTGACTATTTTAGATCATGTAGAATGGTTTATTTGTTATTAAACCAGTTAATAAAATTTACACCATTATTTCTTTAATATTTTGTTGTATTCTTAACGCTTTTCGCCATTAGCGATAACATGTTATGCCTAACTCATGTCTACGTTAGCGCTAACATGGTATCCCTATATGCATAATGAGCAATATGTTAGAGGGAGAGCACAGTTTGTTGAAAAATCATCAAAGTTAGCTGCGAAACGAAAAACGAAGAAGTAAAACCGAAACATCAAACGCGTCATTTTCATTGTGATTAAAATCAGAGTGAAAAATATTAAAATATATTTAATAAGCTGCAAATGGTAATAAACAACTTATCACGTATGTGTTAATGAAAGTATTTATTATTGTTACTATATCAGAATCAAGAATGCAGAATAGGAACTGTTATTGTCCCCCAAACAGACGGTGAGCTGAAATTGAAATGGAGTTACAAAATACAGAAAATTGTAATGAGGACGGTAATGGAGTTATATAAATTTAAGACATGCATTTTCTTTATTTAAGTTTTGTATTGTAATATAAATAAATATATAAGAAATATAAATTTTAAAGCTAAAATTAATACTGTTATGCCTGACTCATTTTTGCGTTAGCCATAACATGTTATGCCTAACTCATTTCTACGTTAATCATAACGTGTTATGTCTAACGTATTCGTGCATTAGCCCTAACATGGTAAGTCTAACACATTTATATGTTAGCCCTAACGATTAGAGCTAACATTTTGGTTCGTTATTCCTAACGTGAGTGAGTGAGATGGATGGATCGAAAATGCATTTGCTAAAAAGAGATGGAAGTGCGTTAGTTTTGTCATATCCCTAGAACAAAACTAACGCACCCGTTGTATGGCGGACTAACGCGTCCGAACGTTATGACTGTGCGTTATATAACGCATTAGTTGACGAGTAGTGTTCTCACTGGGGTAGCATTAATTTTAATGCAAATATTTTATATTCATAGTATATCCTACTTCTCATATCTACATATTTGTTACATATTTTTCATTAAAAATGCTAAATATCAAAATAATTTCATTATCGCTCCTTTTCAAACTTTATCATACATTTTTAATTCACTTCTCGATTAATATAATAAGTAATTTCATGAATTGGTGGGAAATATCAGAAATCCCGAATTTTTTTTTTATTTATGGCGGATTTGATGTGGTTTTTGGTATCAGCTGATTTTGCGATCAGCTGTTCCCCCTGACTCGTCAGTGTTTGAAAGTGAAAATACAGTTCAGGACGGGGTGAGAGCAGATAAATTTGAGTCTCGTATCTAGTTATCTTTGCTAGCAGGTCGATGGCGGATCAAGCAATGCGTGTATGTTTCCTACATACGTATATATGTTTGTTTGTAGGTATGTAAGCACATATGCGTGTTTTCATACGTCGCCCGCACATGATTGGACAAACGTCTGTTGTCAACAACAATCTGACATCAACTGATCGAATGCTAGCGGCTGCCGACATTGCCCGACAACGCTCTCTTACTAATACACATGCAACTAATAATTTCTTTGCATGTATTGGAATGCCGATAACTGTATTAAAGTACTGCAAAGTTCAACATTTTCTGTAAATTGTCCTTTTCAAAAATTTCTTACATTGTCATACCATGTCATCACAAACATGCTGTCTTGCCATGTTGTTCGAACTCAAACATACTGTTGTAACATGTCAATGTTGTTGCCTATACTGTTGTTCGATTTTGTTTTCTATAACATGCCTCTGCAGTATGTTTTCATGCTGTTGTATGAAAATATATGTACGTATGTACCAGACCTGTAAAATACTCAGTATATACTGGTACTAAGTACCAAATAAGTACAAGTAAAAGTACTTATCAATGTAGACGCAAGTACTTTTTTGACAAACTATTTCAGATGGTTTCAAACAAAAAAATATCTGTCTGTAATCTTCAGCCAGGCTCGTAGGTAGGATTTTTTTCTGGGAGGAGATTTCTGAACAATGTACTAAATTTTAGTCTCCTTAGGCAATGCTATTTTTATTCCATTTCTGGTATGGATACAAATGAAGGGGAGCCGCGAACGCCATTTTTGCGTATTACATTTATACGCATATTGTCACTTGCGAAGCGAATATATTTGGCGAGTCGAACAGGTTAGCGAACACATCTAAAATTTGCATTGTGAGTGGCGAATGAACTTTTTCGCGTGCCTTGTGGTGTTGCCATTCAAACAAATTGAATAAGTTCATCCGAATTTGACGTTTCTGTCACTTACTAGAGGTGGGAAACTATCGATAGTCCCACCATCGATAGTTTTTGATAGTTTTAAAATAACTATTGATAGTGTTCGATAGTCTTAAAAAAATAAACCATCGATAGCACTATCGATAGTACTATCGTATTGAAATAAATATAGATTTGTTCACTGAATCTCTTATAACATTGTCATTTTTCTTCTGAAAACAGCTATTAAATCACAGTGTAAAATCAGGATGATATTTAATATTTCGTTAAAAAAATGAAAAAATAAGATGAATGCCGGAAAAATAATTAATAAAAAATTACAAAAAAAAAATGTTTGGTTCACCATAACTCCGTCACTTTAACGTCGATTTTAATTATTTTTGCTTTGGTGGAAATGATATTTCATCCTCTGCAAACGTAACATAAAAACTGGTAATAGCGAAGAAATTGACAGACTTGTAAGCGTATTTTTTTTTCTTAGCTCAAAAACTGAAACTTTAAAATATTTCGAAAACTGTTTCTTTCAAAAAATCTACAAAACTGGAACCGCCTTTTATTCAGTCTGCAAATGTATAAATCAAAACATTTTGTAAATATGTACACACTAAATTCATACAACTTTCAATAGGTGGTACTCTGAAATAGCAATGTGCAATATGGAGGTGTGTAAAGGTTGTAAAACTATCGATAGTACACATTACCATCGATAGTTTTTGATAGTTTTGAAAAAACCATCGATGGTCTTCGATAGTCTGAAAAAAATAAAATATCGATACTATCGATAGTGCCATCGATAGTTTCCCAACTCTATCACTTACCACATATGTTTTGATTTGGTTACAATATATGTATCTATTTATTTGTGTATAAACAAAAGTTTAAGAAATTAATATAAACGTGATAAATAAAATAAATAAAGCGATGATCACCCCGCTCCTCCTGGTGGACCCAAAATTCTCCTGCCCCCTTGCGACGTATGGATTGTTTTTCGTAAGAGCAACCAGCTTTTGGAACTGCTGTGGTGTTGTGCGTTTCATCCTGAAGTTTAAAAAAAATGATACACTCTCTTTTGTTTTCTTTAATGCTATTAAATACTCACTTTTAAATAGTTTCTACTTTCTTTTTTTAGTTTTTTTTTTACCGAAATAAATGCAAAGACGTGCAAAAGCGAACAAATTAGACATTCGCCAGATTTTGACAGATCTAGCGAAGCGAATTAAATTTTTTCGCTACCGGCAATTCGCAAAATTCATTTTCGTCACTCATTCGCAATTTGTCGGCGAATTCGCTGCAGATTCGCATCCCACAATTCGAGACCGCGAAGTTCGCCTAAATTTTCATTCGCTTCGCAAGTGACAATATACGTATTAATATCACTTTCTCGTTCGATTATTAATTGCATATTATACTAAAATTGTTAAAATTTTAGCATAGATCAATTAAAGAAACATTTTCTGATAGAAAAGGAGAGGGGAGGGTGAGGGAGAGGCAGAATAAACATTGATGTTATTTACTTATTAAAGCGGGCGGAGCCGAATGTAAAAGCTAGTATATACCATACCAATAGTCTAAATGGCACCCAATGAGATGTAAATACCAAATAAAATTGTTCTAGTAGTTTAAAAGTTGAATCTGCGCAAAGAATGTGCCATGAGATTTTTATATATATAGATATATATTAGGGCGGGTCAATTTAAAAATCGGTCATTGCTCTGTGAAAATCGTATTTTAGGGATCAAAATAAGAAACTTTTCCGAAGGAACCATACCTCTAAAACGAATTCTGATGTCCCCCAATTCGGGTCGAACTTTTGGGTAGGAAATTTGGTATCTCAGTCACTAATATAGCTGGAGGGATGAAATTTTACCCACGTGTTGATCTCAGGCCCCTATGAAGAAATTTGATGAAATTTTG
Source organism: Urophora cardui (assembly GCA_960531455.1). NCBI lineage: Eukaryota > Metazoa > Arthropoda > Insecta > Diptera > Tephritidae > Urophora > Urophora cardui. Next base: position 86,408,815 of record OY482670.1, on the reverse strand, counting down.
GAAAATGGGCGGTGCCATGCCCACTATTAAGGGTCAAACAGTGAAAGTTTTATATGTCATAACTCAGAAACCATTAAAAAAGATATATCGATGAAATTTGGTACGCGTGATTTACTTACTTAGGCAAACGTTTGGACGGAAAATAGTTAAAATCGGTTCACGAGATATGGCTTAAAATCTTTTATTAGGTCACTTTATAATACACATATATATAAAAATAGAGAAATTCCAATTTCGAACGCACGATATAGGTTAGTAAATCGCCGTGGCCTAACATACATACACATATGTATGTACATAGATAAAATTACATAAAAATTTCCTCAACAGAACAAATTTATTATAACTTTAAAGTTGGAGAGGAGGGCTGTAGCTCCCAAAATCACCCCCCAACTACGTGCCCCTTTACGATTAAAGACAGATTCCTTCATTTTTGTGTCATTTGAATTGTCGTCAAATTATTTTTATTAATTAATAATTTTTAATATTGAAAATATTTTAAAATTTCAGATTTATTTTGCTTCAAATGCAGTTTTCGAAGAGATCATCTTTACGTTTTTATGCATATGTATTTATTATTATAACGGATACTGAGTGTGACCATCTGGCGGCCCCAAAACATTCACAAAGTGCAAGGATATTTCAATATCTAGTTCAGAAAACTTAAGTGCGACGCCGAGTATTATATACCCGACTTCGCGTTTAAGTTACTCTTTTGTGATAAGCGGAACTTTTGTATCAATGATTGAAATAACCTTGACTGGAGAAGCTGATCAGCCGAGACAACATTTTAATAAATAATTTAAAAAATCGTCTGATTTTTACACAGAGATTATACAAATGAAAACGAAATATTTAACGCAATTAAGTACCACTTAAGATTTCAAATGTATAGGCGAGTGTTTTTGCCAATTTATTTTTTATTATGACCTTTTTTGCTTCAATATGGGAACCTCGACGTACGAAAGAGCCCCTAAAAGGCGTATTTCTTTTTAAGTTATATATTATTTTTTCTTCAATATATGTATGTGAGTTTGGAGAATTTTTCCACCATAAATTTTGTTATGCTCACTTGAGATCCACTCAGTCATATTTACATAACAGTTGTGCTCAACGGATGCGACTTCTGATCCCGCCCATTGTGCTTCATGTGGATCTTGAGCCAGCATACATATGTAGGAACATATGTATATACTCGTATGTAAACCACTGATACAATTTTCAAGGTCGCCAAAGTCGATTATAAAAATTTAAAATTTAAATTCTTCTAAATACATAGCTCTTTTAAGGAACACTATTTATCCAAGGGATATTGGAAATTGCTTATTTAAGGGGCCGTACGAATTGTTTACTGATTTTCTGTGATTTCCGGGACTATGTAAACGTTCATTTAAGGAGCCCTAAAGTGAATTTTTCACACATTTAAAAGACACTTTTATCCACCGCTGGAGCTTCTGTGCCGATGAAACCGTGTTATAAGCTACTATTACGTGATAAAACCCAACAAAACCCTGCGTATTCGCTAACGAAGGGTATACTCACAACTTGGTATTGATTTTGATTCCAAATTTTTGTTTCAATCAAAACATTCAGAAAAGCAAAACAAAAACCCAGATATGTGTAAGTACTTAAAAAGTACTTATCAGTAAAGTACTTGTACTTGTAAATTTCAAGTACAAGTACTGAATTACTTGTACTTGTACTCGAATTTCGAAGTACTGAGGTACTGGTACTTGTACTTGTACTGGTACTTGCACTTTACAGGTCTGGTATGTACATACATACATACATATACATATGTAGATTATTATTTTTTTATTAAGAAAATATTTATCTACTATGTATGTATATAAAAACGAAATGGGATAGGGATAAGGATAGAGATGGGATAAGGATAAGGTTAGCTTAAGCTTTTTACGTGGGATTAGTAATCTCTATTTATAAATAAAACTATTTTGTTTTTCATAAGAAAATATGTATGTTGTGTGTAATTGATCCCTGGTCCAGATAACAACAAAAAGTTTTCATAATAGCGTTCACTCTTCACAAGTGGCCCGCAACCCTCCGAAAAAACTTATCATATCGAATTCATCTGCCTTGGTAAATGCCGTTTGAAGTAGGCATAAAACTCGTTAGATTTATATCGCGCCAGTATCGAATAGGTGTTTCCTTAAATGTTAAGCTAAGCTATTATAATGATCTTAAACTACATTCATATGTACAATGTACCTACATATGGAACAGTAGCTTAAGTGTACTTAAGGAAAAAATTAGTTAGCTTCCAAAAAGTTGAAATAATGGGTACAGTGAAATAACGCCCGTGGCGCTTTCTTCACTAATACACCATATTAAAAAAAAAAAACCCGTATGCGGGCTTAATTGCCCTTTCGAAAGGGGAATAAAGCCCACATCGCCGAATAGGGCGCGCGGGCGTTCTTTCCTCTTCTGAATGGAAATAAAACCCACGGGTATAATTGCGTTTTATTCGCAGGCGCTATTTCTTTTTCAAGAAAGGAAAAAAGCGGGCGTTATTTCCACGGGCGTTATTTCACTGCACCGAAATAATGCATGTCAGAGAGTACATTCTGCAGGTTTGTTTAAACTCCTTCTCGGGCTTTAAACCAGCTTCAGTCTCAATGATTTTACTTAATAATTCTGTGCGGGGAACTTCTAGAAAATTACACAAATTTACGAGTATTTTGAAAATTTGCCTTTCGCTATCATTCACATATAAATTTGGCAGAGGGAAATTTATAGCCAGCAGAGAAATTGTGAATCGGAAGCGGCTAATATTATTTTTACCATCTTTTTGATCCCGCGAAATACCACCGAAAAATATTTTTATTGTAACTTTGCTAATTGACCTCTAAAAAAAGGATAATTTATGGACGTACAACTAAGATAGCTGAACCAGCTACATATGTACATATGCATGTGAAAACGACTTCAGAATTTAAAAGAACGAAGAAAGGAAATATAGAGCTTCAAAGAACCAAAATAATGATATAATTGTCGTTTTCGATTCGCCATCACACAAGCGAGGTCGGATCGAACAAAAATGTTTGAATCCATAATGAGTAGTAGCCTTACTCGCTAACTAGTCGATAAAAATTTCCCTCTGCTCGCTATCATTCACATATAAATTTGACAGAAGGAAATTTATAACCAGCAGAGAAATTGTGAATCGAAAGCGGCTAATGGCCGTTTTCGATTCACAGTTTCTCTGCTCGCTATAAATTTCTATCTGCCAAATTTATATGTGAATGGTAGCGAGCAGAGGGAAATTTTTATCGACCAGGGCCCTATTCCACAAAACAACTTATCAACTTTTCACTTTGCACTTTGCAAATTTTTCGTCAATTTGCAAAACTTTGTGTTCCACAGAATTGTAAAATTTGATAAGTTATAAGTTGATTTGAAAAGTGTAATTTGAAAAGTCTTTGCAGTTTTTGTACTCTCTTTTCGATTTCTGTTCCACGTACGTTCTCTTGTGCAAAGTGCAAAGCTACTACTGAAAAGTGTAACTTGCAAAGACTTTGCAAATAAATGCGCTCTTTCGTTCCTAAAAAACTGTAAATTCTATGTTTGCAAAGGCGAATTTGATAAGTTTGTCAAAAATTTGCAAGGTAAACGATCGCTTTGCAAATTCACATTTTTATTACTAGTGAAGTTTTTCAAAATGTTAAGACGTGAGTTTTTGTTCGACGTAGTGAAGACGCGGTTATAGGAAGAAATTATAGAGACCGCATTAATTGTTCAGGACTACAAAGCTTTAATTTTAATGAGTGCTTCCGTTTAAACCAAACACAAGTTGATTTCATGTTAAATAAAGTTGGTGAATATGAAAAAAAGCAAATATATGAAGTTCACATAATGTTTATTTACAAAAATACTATATTATAATAATAATAAACAAAATAGCAAGTGATACCAATAAAATTATTTGCATGTATAGGCAATAAATTGTTTTACTTACGAATGTTCGACTATTCCATTGCCCAAACAACACTGAAATAAATTTTGGTATAAATTTTAAACTTTTTTGGTCGATATATAGGACACGACCGATAAATTCTTAAAATTTAAACTTTGAAGAGTTTAAAAGATTTTTAAACTTTTAAGGTTAAATTTTATTCCAAATTAAGATTTATTTTAAGCCTTTCAAAAGTTTAAAATGTAAACCTTTTTATACTCAGCTGTACTAGTACACAGAGTATTATAGTTTTAATCACATAACGGTGGATTGCAACAGAATGAAATAATCGAGATAAATATACACTTCTATATATCAAAATGATCAGGGTGAAAAGAGAAATCGATTGAGCCATGTCCGTCCGTCCTTCCGTCCGTCTGTAAACACTCTAACTCGCGCAAAAATTGAGATATTTCGATGAAATTTGGAATGCAAGTTGGTATAGAGACTGGGACGGTTGGTATTGAAAATGGGCGAAATCGGACCATGACCACGCCCACTTTTGCTATATAGAAAAAATCGGAAATTTGGTATCTCAGCTACTAATATAGCGATGAAATTTCACCCACGTATTGAGCTCAGTCCCTTATGAAAAAATTTGGTGAAATTTTGGAAAATGTGCGGTGCCACGCCCACTTATTAAGCGTCAAACATTGAAAGTTTTATATCTCATAACTCAGAAACCATTGAAGATATATCGATGAAATTTGGTACGCGTGATTTACTTACTTAGGCAAACCTTTGGACAGAAAATTGTTAAAATCGGCTGACGGCCACGCCCACTTTTATATATGGGAACTATAGAGTGGCCTAATAAAAACATTTTAAGCCATAACTCTGTCAAATATAAATATCTATCACTGAACATGAGTCCAACTTTGGACATAAAACAAAAAACACAAAAATTTTGGAAAATGGGCGTGGTACTCCTTTTAGAAGTAGGAATATACGAGATTTCTTAGCCTATAACTCAACAAATAATTGATATATAATGACGAAGCTTGATGTGTACACTTTTACTACTTGTGGTAATACATGTTCAAAATTTTAGCGAAATCGGTGTGACGACCACGCCCACTTTTATGTATGGGAACTATAGAGTGACCTAATAAAAACATTTTAAGCGATATATAAAGATAATTCATTGAAATTTAAAGATAATTCATTGAAATTTTGTGGCATAAGTTCTACAATAGACCGGAAACAAAAAAATAAAAAAATTTTGGAAAATGGGCGTGGCACCGCCTCATTTTATACAAAGGAATCTACGAGATTTCAAAGCAAATACCTCGACAAATAATTGAGATATTATGACGAAACTTGGTTTATACACTTTAACAACTCGTGTTAATAGACACGCAACAATTTATTGAAATCGGTTTATGACCACGCCTACTTTTTAACAGATATTTCTGGAACACTCTTTGGGAATGTGTAACGTGACATCTTTGTAACTATAAGTCATAAAGAAATGACATTTTGCACAAAGATTCATATGCTTAGTTGGATGACTGATAAAAATTTTGAAAATGGGCGTGGCTACGCCCACTTTATTCAGCACTCGCTTTATATAAAGTACATCGTGTTTCCATCAAACGCAAACAAACAATGAAAGCATACAGCTGAGTATCTAATGTTCGATTCCACTCGAACTTAGGCTTCCTTGCTTATTTTGGTTTAAATTAAAAAAAAATTTCTGCTCCCAAATCCTCTTCATGCTTTTCCCTATTGTATCTTCTTTCCTACCTTATTTTTCTCCTTTTCTTCCATATTGTTCTGCCCCCAACATCCCCTTCATCCTTTTCCATATTTCATCTTTTTCCTATCCTCCGTTTCTCCTTTTCTTCCTTCTTCATTTTATCTGTTTCCATAATTATTTTGTTTATTTTTTTCTCCATTCAAACAACGCCACACAGTCGTTCATTCAAATTGTCTAATAACTATAATAGGCGCGTTAGAATGAATACTTTTCCGGCAATCCAGCTCCGTTTAACTGACACATACTTCAATTTCATATATTTTTTACGGCAAAGTTGAAGTACTGAATGTGTCGATCGGCATTCAATTACATATAATTCCACTCTGCTGTCAGTTAAACGGATTGCTGGATTGACGGAAAAGTATTCATTCTGACGCCCCTATATGTGAGCCTTTTATATTGTTTATTTCTCGAAAAAGCAAGTTGGAATTTCAAATCAAAAATTAGAATTTTTTCATTGAAATAAAAACTTACGACCAATAAAAGTTTAAAATTTAAACCTTAAAAGTTTAAATGAGAAAAAATGTAAGATTTAAGCCAAAAAAGTATGAAATTTATTCCAAAAAATACTTAGAAGTATTTAAATTTTTGTAAGTTTTAATTTTAAACCAAAAAAGCATAACAAACTTTTAAACTTTCGAAGGTTCAAAATTTAACCCAAAAAAGTTTTAAATTTCTTTCAAACCAAATCAAAGTTTTAAAAATATTCCAATATTTATAACAGTGAAGCTATCCCTCGCATAAATCCATGTTTTTTGGGCCGACGCCAGTTGCAGTGACTGGGCTTTATTTAAAACTTCCTCCCAAGCTGCCTGCTTATCTAATATATTAACCTTCAAAATGAAATATAAGCTTAAATATGTTCTAAATACTCACAATAATTTTATAAAAACATACTTACTTTATTGTTTCGAAAGCTAGCAAATAAAATATCTTTTTTTCTTTAATTACATAGCTTTAGTACGGCTAATTTTTTCTCTATTTTTATTTTTCGGCTTATAAACACACAATGCAAAGTGAAAAGAATCAAAACAAATGCAAAGACGTGTCAATGCTTTGTGGAACACCTTCCACGCTCACTTTTCAATAGAACGCAAAGACTTTGCAGAGAGTGAAAAGTCTTTGCAAAAATATGTTCCGTTAGCAAAGACTTTGCAAAACTAAGCGCAACGCATAGTGAGATTTGCAAAGAATATTGTGGAACAGAAACACTTTTCACTTTGCAATAAAATCGATAGTGCAAAGTGCAAAGTTGATAAGTTTCTTTGTGGAATAGGGCCCAGGGCCCTATTTAGAACATATTGAAGCTTATATTTCATTTTGAAGGTTAATAAATTAGATAAGCAGACAGCCTGGGAGGAAGTTTTAAATAAAGCCCGGTCACTGCAACTGGCGTCGGCCCAAAAACATGGACTTATGCGAGGGATAGCTCCATTGTTATAAATATTGGAGTATTTTTAAAACTTTTATTTGGTTTGAAAGAAATTTAAAACTTGTTTTGGGTTAAATTTTGAACCTTCGAAAGTTTAAAAGTTTCTTATACTTTTTTGGTTTAAAATTCAAACTTACAAAAGTTTAAATACTTCTAAGTATTTTTTGGAATAAATTTCATACTTTTTTGGGTTAAATCTTACATTTTTTCTCATTTAAACTTTTACAGCCTTATTCACAAAAAAATATCAAAGCTTTATAAACAGTTTATCAATCAAATAAGCAAAATCATTATTCATAAACGCTTTATAAATTAAAAATTCTCTTAAAAAGCAGATAAAATGGAAACAAATTTATGACAAGCTTTACCCTTGTATAAGGTCTTTATAAAACAATTACTTCAAAATAAAACAAAATTTTCAATTCCAAAAAAAAAAAAAATTAAAGAAGCGCCCAGTATAGAACAGATGGAAAACAGCACATATTTCCTACCGAATATTCAGTATAGATTGCCGCTGTGGTGCAGTGGGTAAAGTGCTCGCCTGCTACACCAGAGGTCTCGGGTTCTAACCCCAGTCCCAGTTAATTTGGTGAAAGTTGATATCTCAATGGATAAACGAGGTTTAGGGACTTCAGCAATATTGCAGGTACTAGTGGCTTTGTCATGTTAGGGTCGACGAGTGAGATATATGTGTCATTAAAATCTATTTGAACTGCTACATATGTTTGCATGTATTCTATAATCCCAACATATTCAAGACGACGCAGGTGATCCCCACGGGCTAAGTCGGACTACTGTATCCCGTATTGTATTTTGTACAAATGGATTTTAAATGACCAACAAAACATTAGCCACCGTCCAATTACATTATCTATTTGTATCTGTCGTTCGCTAGTAAGCGCAAGTAAAACACGACCATAAACAAAAAAAAAATACAATATTTATTTTGAGCGAAAAAGGTTTTGCAAATAGTGTACACAGCTTTCGAATCTTCGAGATTTGCGTAAACACACTCCAAGTAGGTGAGATTATCTTCTCTACTTTTAGCGTGACGAGTAGTGGATTTATCCGTAGCGGCATCTGAATTGTGCTGTGAGTATTGTACAATGCAAAGAGTATTTTCAAATTCAGAAGAGGCAAATGGTATCTACTTCGCAGAGCTTTAAATTGTATAAGGTTGGCGGCGGCACTTGCTAAGCAAGTCCATTTGTCTCCTCTACTGCGCCTTTTCTTCTGTATTACACTTTTATATTCCACATCCATTTTTGTATTGCATATTTGTTAATTTTAAAATTGTAATTTTTTGTCAAGTTGACATTTTTTGTAACCAACATTGCCACATTTATTTTGAATTTGGACAGCAAAAACCTTATAAATCAATGATAGTAATAAAACCTTTATAAAGCGTTTATGAATAATGTACATTATAACTGCTTTATAAAGTTAAAATGAGTTTTTACTATTGAGCGTTTATAATGTATTATAGGTTTTTTTATGAATAAGGCTGTTAAGGTTTAAATTTTAAACTTTTATTGGTCGTAAGATTTTATTTCAATGAAAAAATTCTAATTTTTGATTTGAAATTCCAACTTGCTTTGTCGAGAAATGAACAATATAAAAGGCTCACTTATAGTTATTAGACAATTTGAATGAACGACTGTGTGCCGTTGTTTGAATGGAGAAAAAAATAAACACAAAATAATTATGGAAATAGATAAAATCAAGAACGAAGAAAAGGAGAAAAGGAGGATAGGAAAAAGATGAAATATGGAAAAGGATGAAGGAGATGTTGGGGGCAGAACAATATGGAAGAAAAGGAGAAAAATAAGGTAGGAAATTAGATACAATAGGGAAAAGCATGAAGAGGATTTGGGAGCAGACATTTTTTTTTTTAATTTAAACCAAAAAAATTCAGGAAGCCTAAGTTCGAGTGACTTCTAGTTACAAAGATGTCACCTTATACATTCCCAAAGAGTGTTCCAGAAAAATCTTGGTTAAAAAGTAGGCGTGGTCATAAACCGATTTCAATAAATTTTGGGTGTATATTAACACAAGTCTTAAAAGTGTATAAACCAAGTTTCGTCATATTATCTCAATTATTTGTCGAGTTATGGGCTCCGAAATCTCGTAGATTCCTTTGTCTAAAAAGAGGCAGTGCCACGCCCATTTTCCAAAATTTTTCTATTGTAGAACTTACGCCACAAAATTTCAAGCAATTATCTTTATATTTGAAGAAGATATCGCTTAAAATGTTTTTATTAGGCCACTTTATAGTTCCCATATATAAAAGTGGGCGTGGTCGTCAACCGATTTCGCTAAACATCATGAACATGTATTACCACAAGTAATAAAAGTATACGCACCAAGTTTGGTCTATTATATATCAATTATTTGTCTAGTTATAGGCTAAGAAATCTCGTATATTCCTACTTCTAAAAGGAGGCGGTGCCACGCCCATTTTCCAAAATTTTTGTTTTTTGTTTTATGTCCATAGTTGGACTCTTACCATAAAATTTCAATGATATATCTTTATATTTGACAGAGATATCGCTTAAAATGTTTTTATTAAGTCGCTTTATAATAGACATATATAAATGTGGGTGTGGTCTCAACCGATTTTGGAAATTTTACGTCCCATCATATGCATAAGTAAGTATGTAAATCAAGCATACCAAATTTCATCGATATATCTTCAACGGTTTTTGAGTTATGACTCATAAAAGTTTCAATGTTTGCCCCTTAAAAATCTTTTAAACTTTTCAAAGTTTAAATTTTAAGAATTTATCGGTCGTGTCCTATATATCGACTAAAAAAGTTTAAAATTTATACTAAAACTAGCTGACCCGGCAAACTTCGTTCTGCCCAAAATAGATTTTTTTATTAATTTAATTTTAAAAATTGTTATTACTCCGGTATTATTTTTAATAGAAAATTAACGATTTTCACTACTTCATTGTGTATACAACTTCAAAAATATATAATTTTAGTATTCAGTTTAAGGCTGCACGATACACAACATTTTTTGTTTTCTGTTCCGGATATTTATTTTCACTGAGTAAGTAAGAGGATTGATATAGTATACCTCCTGGTTTTCAGGCCCTTCCTCCAAACCTTTTAGATATATTCAGCCTCAAAAGTTTAGCACGTATGGGAGGTGCAATGCCCCATTTTTTGATAAATCTTTTTTTTTTTGGGTGAACATGGTATTGATATCGTATATCTGCATAGTGATTTCTATGTACATGCCATGAACGCTTTTAAGGATATTTAGCCTTAAAAATTAAGAGCGCATGGGAGGTTCCACGCCCCTTTTCCCAAAACTACTGTTTTTTTTTTTCATAAGCAAGCTATTGATATCGTTAATCTCCTGATCAATTTTCAGGTCCCAACCTTAAACGCTTTTATAGATATTCAGCTTGAAAAATTAAGTTTGTATGGGAGGCCGCTGTTGTGCAGTGGGTAGAGTGCTCGCCTGCTATGCCAGAGGTCTCGAGTTGAAACCACGGTCCGAGCAAAACACCAAAACAATTTTTCTAATTAGTAAAAATCCAATTATTGGGTTTTTTAAGAGCAGCGGTCACCTCTCGGCAGCGGGCGGCATACCCTCCGAGAGTATTTCTGCCATGAAAAAGCTTCTCACAAAAAATGCATTCGCCGTTCGGAGCCGGCATAAAACTGTAGGTCCACCCAATTAGTAGGAGAAAACAAAAAGGAGCACACCTCGAATTGGGAGAGAAGCTCGGCCATAAAACTCGTCAGAGTTATAAAAAAAGCGCCATTGTATTATTATTATGGGAGGTGCCACGCCCCCTTTTCCGATAACCTACACTTTTATGCGCAAAAATGGTTTTGATATCATATAGCTCTGGACCAATTTCCAGGTCCCTGACTTAAATCCTTTTAAAGATATTCAGCTTAAAAAATTAAGTGTTGTTGGGAAGTGCCACACCCCCTTTTCGTATAACTCCTATTATTTTGCGTTAAGATGGAATTGTTATCGTTTATCTCCACACCAATTTCCAAGAACCTAGCGTAAACGATTTTAGAGATATTCAGCATGAAAAATTAAGTTTGTATGGGAGGTGCCACGCCCCTTTTTCCGATAACCCCGACTTTTATGCGTGGGAATGGTTTTGATATCATTTAGCTCCATACCAATTTTCAGCTCCCTACCTTGAACTGTTTTAGAGATAATCAGCTTTAAAAATTAAGGTTGTATGGGAGGTGCCACGCCCCCTTTTCTGATAACCCCCACTTTTCTGAGTGAGAAGGGTTTTGATATCTCCTACCTCTATACCAATTTTCAGCTCCCTACCTTAAACTGTTTTAGAGATAATCAGCTTTAAAAATTAAGGTTGTATGGGAGGTACCACGCCCCCTTTTCTGATAACCCCCACTTTTCTGCTTGAGAAGGGTTTTGATATCACCTACCTCTATACCAATTTTCAGCTCCCTACCTTGAACTGTTTTAGAGATAATCAGCTTTAAAAATTAAGGCTGTATGGGAGGTGCCACGCCCCCTTTTCTGATAACCCCCACTTTCTGAGTGAGAAGGGTTTTGATATCTCCTACCTCTATACCAATTTTCAGCTCCCTACCTTGAACTGTTTTAGAGATAATCAGCTTTAAAAATTAAGGTTGTATGGGAGGTGCCACGCCCCCTTTTCTGATAACCCCCACTTTTCTGAGTGAGAAGGGTTTTCATATCACCAACCTCAATACCAATTTTCAGCTTCCTACCTTGAACTGTTTTAGAGATAATCAGCTTTAAAAATTAAGGTTGTATGGGAGGTGCCACGCCCCCCTAACGTTTTTTAATTTTTTCTTCGACTAAACCTTGGCGGGGTAACAACAAACAAACCCCCCTAAGGAAGTATTTGATTTGGTTCAGCCGTTTTCAAGTTTTAGCGTTACAATTAAATACCAAATAATTTTTATATATATAGATTTATTTCAGTGTTGTTTGGGCTATGGAAGATTCGGACATTCGTAAGTAAAACAATTTATTGCCTATACATGCAAATAATTTTATTGATATCACTTGCTATTTTGTTTATTATCATTATAATATAGTATTTTCGTAAATAAACATTAAGTGAACTTCATATATTTGCTTTTTTTCATATTCACCAACGAAAGATCGCATTTATTTGCAAAGTCTTTGCAAATTACACTTTTCAATAGTAGCTTTGCACTTTGCACAAGAGAACGTACGTGGAGCAGAAATCGAAAAGAGAGTACAAAAACTGCAAAGACTTTTCAAATTACACTTTTCAAATTCAACTTATAACTTATCAAATTTTACAGTTCTGAGGAACACAAAGTTTTGCAAATTGACGAAAAATTTGCAAAGTGCAAAATGAAAAGTTGATAAGTTGTTTTGTGGAATAGGGCCCAGATAGCGAGTATGGCTACTACTTATTATAGGTTCGAACATTTTTGTTCGATCCGACCTCGCTTGTTCGATGGTGAATCGAAAACACCAAATAATTGTCGTTTTCGATTCGCCATCACACAAGCGAGGTCGGATCGAACAAAAATGTTTGAATCCATAATGAGAAGTAGCCATAGTCACTAACTGGTCGATAAAAATTTCCCTCTGCTCGCTATCATTCACATATAAATTTGACAGAAGGAAATTTATAGCCAGCAGAGAAATTGTGAATCGAAAGCGGCTAATTGTCGTTTTCGATTCGCCATCACACAAGCGAGGTCGGATCGAACAAAAATGTTTGAATCCATAATGAGAAGTAGCCATAGTCACTAACTGGTCGATAAAAATTTCCCTCTGCTCGCTATCATTCACATATAAATTTGACAGAAGGAAATTTATAGCCAGCAGAGAAATTGTGAATCGAAAGCGGCTAATAATAATAGCTGTAGCGGGGAACTGCTAGAAAATTACACAAATTTAGGAGTATTTTGAAAATTTGCCTTTCGACATAAGCTACTGCGGCTAATAATACAATGGCGCTATTATAACTCTGACGAGTTTTATGGCCGAGCTTCTCTCCCAATTCGAGGCGTGCTCCTTTTGTTTTTCCAACAAATTGGGTGGACCTACAGTTTTATGCCGGCTCTTAACGGCGAATGCATTTTTTGTGAGAAGCTTTTTCATGGCAGAAATACACTCGTATAGTATGCCGCCCACTGCCGAGAGGTGACCGCTGCTCTTAAAAACCCCAATAATTGGATTTTTACTAATTAGAACAATTTTTTTTTGGTGTTTGCTCGGACTGGGGTTTGAACCCGCTACCTCTGGTATAGCAGGCGAGCACTCTACCCACTGCACCACAGCGGTCACAATAATGATATATCAATTTTAAAAATCGGATTCAAACAACAAAGTTACAAAAAAAAAAAACAAATTCGGTGGTTTTTCGCGGGATCAAAAAAAAAAAAATGTTGTCCGGAGACCTCCTCAATATTAGCTTCATATTTAGGGACGGACTTTTAAAGATTTTTCATGGCTAGTCTAGTGTACATGTGAATTTGACTCTTCTGGACTATGTATCCATACATACATACATAGGTGCATAATTACACTGTCCAACAGTGATTTCTCAACACGAACAAACGCTATTAATAGGGCATGGAATTTCATGTACTAAAAAATAAAAAATATGCGCATAAAAAATGCAACAAAAACTGAGAAATATGCATGAAAAATCAAAAAAAATGCATTAATTCAAATTTTTTCAACTTCAGATAATTCATGTTTATTGAAGTTACAATAGTTAAATAAATTAGGTACAAATATTTTTTTAATTCCATTTTGCTCTTACGTTGTACGTTTATACATATCGTTAGCTTAGAGTGCAAACTGTGTAAGTCCACTTTTTATGAAAAACTGTATTTTTATGTAGAACGCTACAAAAATCAAATACGCACCACGCTAAACAAGTCTGTGATACTTGTCATATTTCTAATCGTTGTTATTCAGCGATACGCAAATTGTGTAAGTCCAAAAAGCGAAAAAAATTGTGTAAGTCCAAAATATTTACATGAACAGAAATTTTTTTTTTTTTATTTCGAAATTTGTTAATTTTTGTCTCTCCTACAATGTTTGAAAAAAGCACTTACAAAATTTGCACTCTAAGCTAGCAATATGTATGTATTTTTTTATAGATATGTACATAAATTCAGTCTTGAACATTTCATAATTTGTAAAGGTTAATCCTTATTTAACGATTCATTAGCATACACAATGAAATATTTTTTCATATTCTCTAAAAGAAAACTTTGCCGATTCGGTCGAAAAAAGCTCTTATACATAGAAAACGAACGTTGTACATCCACAGAGGTAATAGGAGCATGTTTGAAAACGGCTCTTTGTCGACAGGTATGCACCGTATCGAAGATACTAATAATAGCCGTGTTCACACGAAACTCTATTCGTCGTCAGATGACTGTTATGCATGAATTTCGTTTGTATAAAACTGTCAACTAGCAAATTACAAAAATAGGCAATATAATGCGAAATATGTAATAAAAAAATGCAAACAACGCAAAATATGTAAAAATATGCATATATGACCAAAATATGCAAAATATGCAAAAACATTTGAATGCCATTTTTAAGACAATTTCACGATTCGCAAAGATTGTTTATTTATTTTGCTCTACCTAAATCTAAGAAAAACATGTATTTGCATAGATTTCCATGCCCTAGCTATTAATTATGAAAGAGGATGTCTCCCAGACCAACTTTGGCGAACAGAGTACTAGTCCAGAGGGTCTGAGTTTGTTTTTAGAGGGGGTTAAAGTTTTATGGTTTTAGCTGGAGGTGCAATTACTTTATCGAAAATATCTTATAAAAAATGACCTCAATTGAAGTTTTTGAGCTCGGACTTCTTCTACAGAATTTAATAAGGACCCAGTCAGACACGACTAACGCATTCACCAATTCATTCAAACCAAATTTCCATTTTTACCAACACTGAAAGGTATCTGTCAATTTTTTTGTCTCTTTCTTCTTTCTTTCTCACTCTCTTTTCACTAACATGGTATTCTTAACACTTTTCGCCGTTAGCGATAACATGTTATGCCTAACTTATGTCTACGTTAGCGCTAACATAGTATGCCTATATTCATAATGAGCAATATGTTAGAGCGAGAGCACAGATTGTTGAAAAATGAGCAAAGTTAGCTGCGAAACGGAAAACGAAGAAGTAAAAACGAAATATCAAACGCGTCGTTTTTATTGTGATTAAAATCAGTGTGAAAAATATTAAAATATTATATTTAAGCAGCTGCAAATGGTAAAAACAATTTATCACGTATGTATTAATGAAAGTATATATTATTGTTACTATTTCAGAATCAAGAATTCAGAAGAGGAGCTGTAATGTGTCCACTGATGGGCCCACAACCAGACGGTGGACTGAAATTGAAATGCAGTTACAAAGTCCAGAAAATTTCAATGAGGACGGTAATGGAGTTAGAAATTTAAGTAATGTATTTTCTTTAAGTTTTGTATTGTAATATAAATAAATATAAATTTTAAAGCTAAAATGAATACTGTTATGCCTAACTCATTTTTGCGTTAGCCATAACACGTTATGCCTAACTCATTTCTACGTCAATCATAACATGTTATGTCTAACGTATTCGTGCATTATCCCTAACGTGGTAAGTCTAATAGCATTGACAGACAGCAGCGATAATCCGGAATATCTAGCTAATTCGGACTTAACTTGAGAATTAACTGGAGGTAATCCGGAATATATCTTGAGTTAGTCCTCAAAATTTTAGCGGATTAGAGCATTTTGTAATGACATCCCTGGTGAAAAATGTCTATTGTGAATGAAAGGGAGGAAAAAGAAGAACCCAAGGCAGATCTAAAAAGGTAGGCGCATAAGTGAATTCAGAAATTTTGAATGTAATTTGTTATTGTAATTGGTAGAGTGTAATGTCAAATGATATTTCGCCTTGGTTGAAATCTGAATTCGTTTGGGACTCGCCCATTCCTATTGACCATGATGTGATTTCGTTTTGATTTTGACATTACCCTACATTTGGAAATAAAGCAAGAAGTTTTTGAATTCGCCACTGCGCCTACCTTCCTTCAACTGTTTTGTTAATCCGCAATACTTGCCATCTGTCAGGGTAAAATTTTAATCGAATTAAGTGTTGCGGTAATCGGGATTATCGCTGCCGTCTGTCAATGCTATAACACATTTATATGTTAGCCCTAACGATTAGAGCTAATATTTTGGTTCGTTATTCCTAACGTGAGTGAGTGAGATGGATGTAATCCAGACAAAATCTTTGTACAAATAACGCAAAAGACCACAGGATATAATAATCACAAATTACGCCATGAAATATGCAACAAATTTTATATGTACCTCAGTGAAATATTTATATGTGCACTTCATTAATTCAATTGATCTCTCTAATTTAAGACTCTATTTAGTTATCTTTGGGCATGTAAATATTATATTACATATTTGGTAATTCGTTTATATATAATGATTAGTTTTAATCCGCTGATAATATATACGGTATATAAAAACTTGTGGTATATGCCACCTTTCTTAGGAAAAATTTATATGTGCAAAACGCATTTTCCCTGCTTCAAATGTCAACAAGTAAGATAAAATAACTTTATTCATACAAATCGCAAGTGAAGCAAATATAAATTTTTTTGCAAACGGATATTGAGTGATTTCCAACTTTTAGAAAAAATGCCACGCGGATCCACCTTGACAGAAACAGAGCGCGGTTTTATAATTGGACAAAGGGATGGTGGTGTACCATTGGTCGAAATTGCAACGAAATTGGGACGCCATAGAAATACGATTACTAATTTCCTAAAAAAACCCGGAAAAATATGGGACTATCAAACGCAGTGGCAGAAAATCAGATATTGATGAACGTTGTAAGCGAACAATTCGGCGTCTAGCTGTTGAAAAAGGTATGAGTTGCAGTGAAATTCAAGCCCATCTTAATCTTAAGGTAACAAGGAGACGAGTCCACCAAATATTATCCCAAAACAAAAATGTCACATATACTGCGCGAGTATCTCAACATATGCTTTTAAAAAGACATATGACATCCCGTTTGGCCTTCGCCGATAAATATAAGTTCTGGGATACAGAGTTCCAAAAAGTTATATTCAGCGATGAGAAAAAGTTTAACTTGGATGGTCACGATGGCTGTCAAAAATATTGGCGCGACTTAAGACACCTAAGGCAGAATCGTCTTAAGCGAAACCATGGTGGCGGCTCGTTAATGGTTTGGGGGGCTTTTGGGTATGCTGGAAAATCTCCACTCTGTTTCATCCCATGCAAAACCAATTCCCAAATGTACATTGAGTTATTGGACAATGTACTTATTCAATTTGCTGAAGAAGTTTATGGAAATGAGTGGATATTTCAACAGGACAACGCCCCAATCCACACCGCTCGTACAACAAAAGATTTTTTTTCGTCCAAAAACATCCCTTTTTTGGATTGGCCAGCCATCAGTCCTGACCTCAACCCCATTGAGGACCTATGGGGAATACTCTCGGCTAAGGTTTATAAGAATGATAGACAGTTTCAGACCATGAAGCAGCTTAAAGAAACGTTGGTAAAGGAATGGGACGAAATAAGCATCCAAACCTTACAAAAATTGGTAGAGTCCATGCCAAGGAGATTGACCCAGGTTCAGTTGAAGAAAGGGAAGCATATAAATTATTAGAATTTATAAAATATTGTTATCTAGCCACATACATGTTACAAATCCTTTGACGCACATATAATTTTTTCCTAAGGGAAAATTAAATAAAAATTAAACTAAAATCACCAGTAAATAAAGACAAATTCATTTGCTATTGTATTAGTTCATATCTAGTCATATATGTAAAAATAATATTTAAAAAAATATAACTTTAGTTTTTTATAATTTTTATAAAATATTATTCCATGCACATATAACTATTTCACTGAGGTATACACATTATGTGCATTTTTTGTTCTTTGGATCCTCCCTCCGGCACCGGAATATGAAAATAAGGTGTCGTAGAGTAAGATAATTAAAAAAAAATCAATTTTACAAAAACTGAGTGGGGTACTCCAAAAACCGCGCGCTTTTCAGGAATTTCAAGGCAAGTTTAGATTTATGTATGAAAAAAGTTATGATTTCGCAGAAGAAAAAAATTTGATGTCTAGCTATACGTAAAGTTAACCGCTAAAGCGAATGGCGTACTCAGTTTTTTAGTACACTCCCCAGTGGAGGTGATATTTAAACCCTAGTTAATGCCTTTAATTTGATGCTAATATTTCCCAAAAATATTTTGCGGCCATCCGGGTCCACATTTTTTCGCTATCCACGGTCTCGACCTTTCTACCTTTATTTTACATTTGTGGAGTTGTACACCATCATAAAACCGCCTTCAACAGCAAAAATTGTTAACATTTTTTAGAAATTTTAAGCCACGTCAGCCCTCTTAGGGTATATTTTACTTCACCTAAACTTGATGAGCTCATCCAAATATTAATACATTTTAACCAGAATGAGTTTTTGAAACCCGCGTTAAATTAAGCAGCATCCTGTGCGATTTAGATTAAAAAAATGTCCGCTGTCAGAAAGAATATAGGGCATGAAGTTGAATGTTCGTGAGAAAAAAACAAAATGTTCTATTTAGGCTGCGATATTACCTTCCCAGGGAGGTGCACTAAAAACTGAATACGCTATTCGCTTTAGCGGTTATCTCTACGTATAGGTAGATATAAATTTTTTATTCTTGTGCAAAATCATAACTTTTTTCATACATACATAAATCTAAACTTGCCTTGAAATTCTTGAAAATCGCGCGGTTTTTGGAGTAGCCCCATTCAGGGTTTGCAAAAGTAAACTTTTTTTTCAATTTACCTACTACAACAAACCAATTTTATATTCCGGTGCCGGAGGGAGGATCCAAAAAACAAAAAATGCATATCGCTCATTTGCTGCAAAACCGGCATAAGTAAAAAAAATCGATTGTCCAGAAAACGCTTTTAAAGTTTTCAACTGACTCCAATCTTACACAGAAAATAGGAAATCCTACAAATTCAAAACAAACCAATTCAGTATAATATATTTAACATATCCATAAAGCAAAATCAACACCAAGTATCCATTTATGGTTTTTTCCTGAATAAGAACCAACTCTCCTTTGCATAATGACGTTATTGTTGCAAAAATATATTCAATAGAGTGTCCTAAGTTATAATGTGTCATTATTGTTGAGAAAAAAAAACAATAAGTTCGTATTAATTCATTTTATTTTCAACCTTTTGAACTTCAAATATACATATTATATACTTATGAATATCACAAAAATAAACATGAATTAATTATAATTCATACACCGAGAGAAAAGATATTGGTAGATCAACGGGATTACGGGTTAAAACAACAGATTCCACAGTCAAATCACATCCAAAGGATATATCTGTTAAATTGACAGACGATATTCTGTTTTAACAGTTTTATTGTTGTACTACTCTGAAAACAAAAAATCGCTGTGAATCCAAACACTTTTGCTGTTAAATCAACAATTTTCCGCAGTTGAAATTTTGTCACTTAAAAATAAATCCCTTTGTGTTTTACATGGCCATTTATTTCTAACAATTACTTTATAATGTGTATTTTTAGAGCTATTGGCAAGTTTTTTAAATATTTTGTTTGCATTTTTCTCTTCATCCTCCCTCCGTTCTGTTTCCAAGTACAAATATGTAGCTTCATCTCCGCTTGTTTTCCATTGCGGCACCTTCTTCGCCTTCACTGCTTGCTATATTGTTTTCTGCCATTTTGTAATTTTAATAACACAAATTAATTGCAAATACTTTTAATAATGCTGTTATAGCAATATATCAGCTGAGTATCAGCAGGCAAGTGCAAAATAAGCAACGGGGTTGCTGTACTGCTGCAATTATAAATTTTCGTGAACGTACCCCTAGTTTCTGATACTTTTCATATTTCTACTCGTTGGTATTCTGTGATACGCAAATTGTGTAAGTTCAAAAAAACGAAGAAAATTGTGTAAGTCCAAAATTTTATATGAACAGAAATTTTTTTTTCATTTCGAAATATTTTTATTTTTTGTTTTTTGTCTCTCCTACAAAGTTTGAAAAAAGGACTTACACAATTTGCACTCTAAGCTAGCGATATGTATATTGAATATTGAACTTTAGTGGCTATTATACTTACCTTTGTTCGAACAAGCATCCGTGAATTAAAACTCACACACGCAAGCAAAGCAACAATTAACAACGGAGAAAGCTGGCAAAATAAATACTTTTTCACGAAAAACCATTTTCGATCATCAGCACTCTTTTCGGAAGTGGATGCACCGGGGATTGAACCCGAGTCCATTCCAACTTCAGCCGCAATGACCCAACGGATAAACACACTCGGCCATTGAGACTCTGTGCAAGCTGTTGGATTTTCCCCACTTAATTGTTAACGTTGTTTGGTATATACATAAAATAAATACCAACAACAATGTTCATTGCGAACTGCCTACAACAAAAATTCAGCACGTTTGTGGAGAATATATGCAAAAAGCATATACACACTAACGTTAATGTTGAAAATGAAAAAGGCAAAAGTGGGGAAAATCCAACAGCTTGCACAGAGTCTCAATGGCCGAGTGTGTTTATCCGTTGGGTCATTGCGGCTGAAGTTGGAATGGACTCGGGTTCAATCCCCGGTGCATCCACTTCCGAAAAGAGTGCTGATGATCGAAAATGGTTTTTCGTGAAATAGCTATACACTCAACCTTCGCTGTAAATAGTTGTTGAATTTTTTTCCACTTACCCCAACAATTAAAAATTGAATTAAAAATAAAAATTTCGTGCTAAGCACTAAAAACTCTTTCAAGTAAAATTGTTAACGTTGTTTGGTATATACATAAAATAAATACCAACAACAATGTTCATTGCGAACTGCCTACAACAAAAATTCAGCACGTTTGTGGAGAATATATGCAAAAAGCATATACACACTAACGTTAATGTTGAAAATGAAAAAGGCAAAAGTGGGGAAAATCCAACAGCTTGCACAGAGTCTCAATGGCCGAGTGTGTTTATCCGTTGGGTCATTGCGGCTGAAGTTGGAATGGACTCGGGTTCAATCCCCGGTGCATCCACTTCCGAAAAGAGTGCTGATGATCGAAAATGGTTTTTCGTGAAATAGCTATACACTCAACCTTCGCTGTAAATAGTTGTTGAATTTTTTTCCACTTACCCCAACAATTAAAAATTGAATTAAAAATAAAAATTTCGTGCTAAGCACTAAAAACTCTTTCAAGTAAAATTGTTAACGTTGTTTGGTATATACATAAAATAAATACCAACAACAATGTTCATTGCGAACTGCCTACAACAAAAATTCAGCACGTTTGTGGAGAATATATGCAAAAAGCATATACACACTAACGTTAATGTTGAAAATGAAAAAGGCAAAAGTGGGGAAAATCCAACAGCTTGCACAGAGTCTCAATGGCCGAGTGTGTTTATCCGTTGGGTCATTGCGGCTGAAGTTGGAATGGACTCGGGTTCAATCCCCGGTGCATCCACTTCCGAAAAGAGTGCTGATGATCGAAAATGGTTTTTCGTGAAATAGCTATACACTCAACCTTCGCTGTAAATAGTTGTTGAATTTTTTTCCACTTACCCCAACAATTAAAAATTGAATTAAAAATAAAAATTTCGTGCTAAGCACTAAAAACTCTTTCAAGTAAAATTGTTAACGTTGTTTGGTATATACATAAAATAAATACCAACAACAATGTTCATTGCGAACTGCCTACAACAAAAATTCAGCACGTTTGTGGAGAATATATGCAAAAAGCATATACACACTAACGTTAATGTTGAAAATGAAAAAGGCAAAAGTGGGGAAAATCCAACAGCTTGCACAGAGTCTCAATGGCCGAGTGTGTTTATCCGTTGGGTCATTGCGGCTGAAGTTGGAATGGACTCGGGTTCAATCCCCGGTGCATCCACTTCCGAAAAGAGTGCTGATGATCGAAAATGGTTTTTCGTGAAATAGCTATACACTCAACCTTCGCTGTAAATAGTTGTTGAATTTTTTTCCACTTACCCCAACAATTAAAAATTGAATTAAAAATAAAAATTTCGTGCTAAGCACTAAAAACTCTTTCAAATACTTTTTCTTTTGATAGTCAACAGTAATGATTTGTTGAATCAACAAATAAATATAAAGGTTACAGCAACAGATATTAGGGTTAAGTTAACAGTGACCCAGTTATATCAACGAAAATTTCTGTTAATAATTGACGATCAGTTGTGTTGAACTAACAAATAGGTATTAATAGATATATTTGTTAAAGTAAAAGATGTTTTCGTTTATATAACTCTAAATCTACTTAAACATATTTCTGTTAATTTAACGAATTTAGGGATTAACAGAAGAAAACTGTTGATACTACTGTGATTATTTTTCTGAGTGTAGAAACAGTCTTTTGAACTTAAGAAATTAAGGAACCTTTAACATCTTTTCATCTTAAGTTATAATTCATAAACGAAAAATGTTAATTTTTTACTTCAAGTAATTAAAAAATTAATGGATTACATGTTTCGTCTTGCTATCCTATCACTTTCTTGTTGCGGTGATTTTGGACAGTATGTTGCATCAGCCACGGAGTCGTCAAATTCTTCCGAAAAAGAGGATTATCGGGATAAACTCGAAGATGATTTGCTACTGTTGCAGTTTGACATTTTAAAATAACCTAAAACAACAACTTTTATTATTGTGATCGTGCGTTTTATTCATACATAGCTATATTTTTTATCAGCAATAGCATCATATTTTGTGTTAGTGAGAGCAATTTATTGGTACTGTTAATAATTCTATATTCAACAACGACACATTTTGTTATAATGTAAAATGATGACTGTTTATTAGTCATTCTTTTATATGTAATAACGTCATATCACGAAATACTTAAGTTGGCGATAGTATTTTTATCAACTAGAACGTCATATTTTGTAATATACCATGTTTGAATTAAATCAAGCTTTTCAACAAGATAGTCATAACTCAAATTAGCGCTGTGTACTTGAAAAAATCTAGATTAAAAATACCATTACCTTTTCACGAAGAACTCCACAACACAAAATATGCCTCTGTTTGAGAAAGCCAAACGATCTTAACACGACGGCAGCAGTGGCACAACTGAGATATGTCGTTCTCACGTATAAAAAAAGTTGAAACAGATGAAATGAAATAACGGCATATTCTCTTCTCAAGCGGAGCATATAAGAGATATTCGTATGAATTTTTTACTCAACATGAAGTATGATATAGCGAACAATTCTGCATCATTAACTCAAAAATCACGTTTTTTGATTTATGCCGGTCTTGCAGCAAATGAGCGATTACACATTATACATATAAAGTTTGTTGCATATTTCATGGCGTAATTTGTGATTATTTGCCACTATCACCAACACCGTCGGCGTTACCGAAATGACGTTTTCGGCAAATCGGCATTATGACATTCGTCGGCGCGCCGAATCTTTCGAAGTTCGGTAATCGGCATTATGAACACCGAATGAACGAACATTTTGACAGTTTTTCGTGCCGAAATTTGCCGCAAGTATTTGGTTGCGGCGATATTAACAAAATATCAAAAATTACAATAAAAGTTTATGTAAATTATGTAAATGCATGTATGCATAAGTGTTAATGAGTGTGAATATATGTAAATACATTAATCAACCGGTCGCGAGAAGCCACAAACATGTCGTGGGTCCATTGCATTTTCCACCGCGACTGAATTGCTGTTATATGGAAAAAAACCTCAAAGAAAAAATTTAAATAATGATAAGAAGAGTGATTTACGGTTTGTTTTGGAAATTAAAATGATGCATTTTCTGAAGTTTATAATTATTGTTTGACTACTATAAAAAAGCAACTAACGAATTATGAATGTGTATTACCAACAATTTACCATTTCAGTAAAAACTTTCGTCTCAATAAAGACGTGTTCAAATAAATATTGCAGGTGGTGGAAGGTCGGCTTCAGTATAATGCGCCCGCAGTATTTATTTTCAAACCACTAAGAATGTTTCAATGAATCCTTCAGGAAAAGTTCTGTGAATGATAATTTTCCTAGTTATAACACTCCCGACTACGCAAAATTACTGTAAAACTCTCCAGATCTAACTCCAGGAAGGGAGTTCTGTCGGCTGAGGGTTACTTCTCAAAGCGCGGCGGCCTTCGCAATGCATAAGGGTGCTCTGCTCAAAAATACTGTTTTATTAATGAATTATAAGTTTCCGCAAGAATTCGTTCGCATTTAGTGATCTATCGCCAAAAAAAGAAACGAAAAATTCCGGTGCCGGGTACATTGTTATTGAAATTTTCCCCTGTTTTTGTATACAATTTACTTTTATGTAGTTCAAAATAAATCTATGAAAAACAGAAAAAAGGACAAGGTAAATTTTCTTTCATGCAAAATTAAGACTATTTTCTTTTTATTTTCAGCCTCTAATTAAATTTACGCTTGTTTACTTAAAGTAAAAGGATTGCTATGATCTCTCAAAAACTTTCTTTCGTTCAGAGAAATCCTTTGCTCCTCTTCCTCTACTAATAAAGCTGCTATCGCAATAGAATTCATTATTTTATTATTTAAATAAATTGTTTTTAGTAAAATAAAGTAAAAATGTATTTCGTTTTATCAAAAAGATAAGAAACCTGAGAAAACCCCGCTCAATTTCGCATCAGCACTTGGTAACGCTGATTCGAACATAGTTCATATAGTTGGCAACACTTAACTTCGAACCGACGGGGTAGCTGATACGATTTTCGACGAGTTCGGCACCGTGGCTTTTGTCGTTTCGGTATTTCGTTCGGTGTTCGTGATATTGGCAATTATATCCTGTGGTCTTTTGCGTTATTTGTACAAAGATTTTGTCTGAGGGGACCCCTAGTGAAATTTTATGGCGAATAATTTTCTAGAACATTTTAACCCTCTATCTGCATTGTTAATTGATATTTTCTACATGTGTTCCCAAACAAGGGTTAAAAACAGCCATTTGCGTGGGCGTTAGAGGGTTAAAGTCTACCGCAAAGAAATTCCTTATTAAATTCTGTAGAAGAAGTCCGAGCTCAAAAACTTCAATTGAGGTCATTTTTTATAACATATTTTCGATAAAGTATTTGCACCTCCAGCTAAAACCATAAAACTTTAACCCCCTCAAAAAAAAACTCAGACCCTCTGGACTAGTACTCTGTTCGGCAAAGTTGGTCTGGGAGGCATCCTCTTTCATAATTAATAGCGTTTGTTCGTGTTGAGTAAAATTTTTGTAAATTTGTTGGACTGTGTTATTATAATTCTTCTTTGTTGAGACCAGATTCATATTCAGCGCATCTTCCACTTTCCAAATTTGATTTAATTTCACTCACAATGCTAATTTTTACGGAATTGTAATATAAATAATAATGCTGCCACAATATGTCGCAAGTGTCGCATGTGTCGCACTTGTCGCATGTATTGAAAAATTGTTTTTCTATGTTCATGCATGCCAAACAATTATAAAAAAATGTATAGGTTTGATTTGAATTTATTCGATAGTGTCTTTGTATGTCGTTGTTAAACATGTATGAGCAACATGGCAAGGAATGACATTTGCATGATGTGGCAAATGTGGCATGTTAAATAGTTCAACAATTGCAGGCCTTTAATATATATATGTATTTCATTTCAAGTTTACGTTTTTATTTCACGAATTCTTGCAAAAAAAAAAAATAAAAATAATATAAGAACTGAAACGTACAATTCACATTTTCCATTTTTCAAAAACTTGTTTTAAGTACTATACAATACTTTAAATAATGTTAGCTTTGTATTTATGTAAATGCATGGGGTCTTTTTACAAAGCAAATGAAACTATTCCATTAATATTGGGGAGGGTTGCATTGAGCTATCATATCTTTTACTATATTTTCGAGCTGTTGTATGCAGAAAACGAATGCTCTACATCGCAGGACGTGTTGGACAAAATTTAAATAAGGACAATTCCTTTGGCGAAAACCCTGCTGGGTAAGAATTTCTGAAACGGGCCACCCAAAACATAAAATATTTCCGTTTCGGTCGGCAGTGGCGTTTTTGGAAAGCTCTTTGTGACACCAATAAACACCTTATTTTGTTTTTGGCGAAAAAATTTTTTTTTGAAACAGTTTTTAGTGCTTAGCACGAAATTTTTATTTTAATTCAATTTTTAATTGTTGGGGTAAGTGGAAAAAAATTCAACAACTATTTACAGCGAAGGTTGAGTGTATAGCTATTTCACGAAAAACCATTTTCGATCATCAGCACTCTTTTCGGAAGTGGATGCACCGGGGATTGAACCCGAGTCCATTCCATCTTCAGCCGCACTTACCCCAACAATTAAAAATTTTTTTTGTTATATATAAGCAATTAAATTTTTTTGACTTTTTTTTAAAACGCGATTGTAGACAATCTACCTAATCGATTTTGACAAATAAACCATCATTTTCTTTGTTTTTAAAAGTTTTTTATTATCATATGTTTAAAAAAAATAAAAAAAATTTTTACGTTAAATTCTTATGAAATTTCTTGAAAGATGGTCGCAAAAATTGTGTTCTCCGCCTCCTTTCCATAAAAAAAAAATTAGCCGCATGTGCAAAATTTTACTAACTATAATATTCAGAAGTCAAAAAATGGATGGCAATAGGGAAAAAATTAGTAATTTTTTATATGAAACTGAAATGTGAAAATCTGTTCATTTAAACGCTTACAACTCTTGAACCGTGGTACGGAATCGCACGACATTAAGTACGCTTATTTACTATAATACCGTGAAGCCATAAGACATAATCTAGCCATCATCGGAAAAGTGGGAGTGGTACCTCCCATACTAACTAATGCTTTCAATTCATGTAAATCTTTCAATATTTTTCGTAAAACAGTGGCGATAGATAGATAAGTAAAGTAGATGTTGAATACATACAAAAACACCGGAACTTGTTTATTTTATTGCGAATAAAAATAAAAGTTATAGGGTTATCTGTGGTTAGTTTAAAGTGTCATTGATACATTTACATAGTATATATTTAAGTCCAGCTTAGCTGCAAACGTTGACGACGCATGCTATGTTGTAACATGGGCTGGTTAAGTGATGTCACAATATTCGTTTTCGGAAAATTTAGTTTTGCACCCCTGATCAAGTCAACAAATTGCTAATACGCTTACGCCGAATAGTTAGGGAATGGAACTCGAAAGTTTAATAGGTTTCTTTGGTAAGATGAAACCAGGGTTGGGCACAGTGCATTCAATTTTGATTGCATTCAGCCTTGCATTCTCCAATCACTGATGAGTGGTAGTGAAAATTTGATTTGCATTACCATTCACTATTGAATGGTAATGCAAATGTGGATTGCACTACCAACAAAACTCAATATTTCTTAAAAAGCTCTATAGAGTGGTTTCCTTACAGATTTTCTAATTAGAAAAATTGTATCTTAAGATACAGTATGATAAATTGTGTTTTTAGCACATTTTTAGACTCCATCTAAAGGAATTTTCATTAAAAAAAAATATATATATAAAACACACAACTTTAAGAGGTTTTTGTGAGCACCTTCTGAGTTAGAAACAAAAACTAAGTCCAGATCCTTAATCTGGGATAAATTACCTTTCCAACGATACCAAACACGTTGACATACGTGACAAAAATTTTTTTGATTTTTGCCCGCTCATACAGCACTGTGCACTGTGCCAAAACTCTTATATTTCGGTTTGTTCAAAAAATTTTCTTGCATTCTAAAAGTTTATACTCCTAAATAACTCTTTCGGGATTTTCCTTCGCAGCGGAAAGTTGCCAATTAAAAGTGAAAAGGTAACAAAGAAGCTTTTTTTTATATTTAAGAAAAAAACTAAAAAATATTTCTTACATTATAGTTTTGAAAGTAAAAAAGGACCAAGTGTCCCGAATTTTTAAAAAGGTTCAAATATTGCATATTTTCAAAAGGTTGGGTTCCGGTGGCCTGGCTATTAAAAAGGTTCAAATTGCCACTTTTGTGGCCCCGGCGGCAACGCTGACTGAACCGTCGCACGGTAGCAGATGGTCAGTTGACTTTTGCGCTCTTACTACGACAAAACGAGAGAGTATAACAATCTGTGTGAGTTGAGCGTTCCACCTCAGTGCCGTGAAATAACGATCTCTGATATACACACATACATATCGACGCTTCCAAACAATACTGTACTAAGTCCGAAAACTGTGTTTTGCAGGGGGAGCTCTCACAGTTTTAATTCGATATGAAACTTCAGTTGTGCGCTAAGTATATTTTCGCTTCTACCCACCTTGCAAAGCTCGATAAATAGGCAACAAATTGGCGACTCGCCTATTTATTGCCTTTGTGAGAAGTCGGTAAAATTTCTAATTATTACAGTATTGCAGTAACGTATCGATTTCTTATTTATTGCCTAAATGAGCAATTTTCTTATGACCTGAACGATTCATTCTCTTATTGCGCTGGTGACAAGTCAGCAACATTTGGTTTCACTTCTTATTGTACTGAATTCTTGCAAATCTTTTGCCTTTATAATAATAAATTAGTAACAATTACTTGTTTGTACCTGCTTATCAGAAACAAAAATATTAGAAAACCTTGAAAAAAGAGACAAATGGAATTATTCTGAAATAATAATAAAAAAATAAGTTGAACAAAATTAATTAAGAAATAATAATTTTTTACTGAAAAAGAATCCATCTATTGTCCCTCGGTCAATTAAGGTGGTTAATTGATAGAATTTTAAAGATATGAAATCAATTTCGCTCACGCAATTCGTTTTAAATGAAATTAAGATCATGTGTTTTGCCACCTTAATACAACAGGTGTATCGTTTTTGAGAAACATTTCACCAGGAGGCTCATCAGCCGTCAGAATTTGGAAGGACCAATTCAAGGTAATAATAAAAATTGTATTTAAATATGTACATAAATTAGGGCTGATCGATTTTTTTCTTGAGATTGTACATTAAATTCTATTGACTTTCTTTTTTGATTTGCTTCATTTTTTTGCAGAAAACATTTCTATTACGACTGGGAGGGCCCGATACTTTGAGTTTTGTTCCAGCTGCCATGAAGGCTACATTCACCGACAATATATTAGAACAATTTTCGTGGAAAGGGAAAAGAATAAAACACCAGTCATTTCCAATTTCGCGGTGACAGTAATAAAAGGTGGGTAAGAATTTCTGAAACGGGCCACCCAAAACATAAAATATTTCCGTTTTGGTCGGCAGTCGCGTTTTTGGAAAGCTCTTTGTGACACCAATAAACACCTGATGTTGTTTTTGGCGACAAAATTTTTTTTTGTTATATATAAGCAATTAAATTTTTTTGACCTTTTTTTTTAAAACGCGATTGCAGACGATCTACCTAACCGATTTTGACAATTAAACCAGCATTTTCTTTGTTTTTAAAAGTTTTTTATTATCATATGTTTAAAAAAAAATAAAAAAAATTTTAAGTTAAATTCTTATGAAAATTCTTGAAAGATGGTCGCAAAAATTGTGTTCTCCGCCTCCTTTCCATAAAAAAAAATTAGCCACATGTGCAAAATTTTACTACCTATAATATTCAGAAGTCAAAAAAAATGGATCGCAATAGGGAAAAAATTAGTAATTTTTTACATGAAACCGAAATATGAAAATCTGTTCATTTAAACGCTTACAACTCTTGAACCGTGGTACGGAATCGCACGACATTAAGTACGCTTATTTACTATAATACCGTGAAGCCATAAGACATAATCTAGCCATCATCGGAAAAGTGGGAGTGGTACCTCCCATACTAACTAATGCTTTCAATTCATGTAAATCTTTCAATA
Organism: Urophora cardui; assembly: GCA_960531455.1. Classification (NCBI taxonomy): domain Eukaryota; kingdom Metazoa; phylum Arthropoda; class Insecta; order Diptera; family Tephritidae; genus Urophora; species Urophora cardui. The sequence continues at coordinate 86,378,791 of OY482670.1, read as the reverse complement.
TTTTTCATAAAACAGTGGCAATAGATGGATAAGTAAAGTAGATGTTGAATACATACAAAAACACTGGAACTTGTTTATTTTATTGCGAATAAAAATAAATGTTAAAGGGTTATCTGTGGTTAGTATAAAGTGTCATTGATACATGTACATAGTATATATTTAAGTCCATCTTAGCTGCAAACGTTGACGATGCGTTCTATGTTGTAACATGGGCTTTTTAAGTGATGTCACAATATTCGTTTTCGGAAAATTTAGTTTTGCAACCCTGATCAAGTCAACAATTTGCTAATATGCTCACGCCGAATAGTAAGGGAATGGAACTCGAAAGTTTAATAGGTATCTTTGGTAAGATGAAACAAAACAAGTAAGGAAGCCTAAGTTCGAGTCGAATCGAACATTAGATACTCAGCTGTATGCTTTCATTGTTTGTTTGCGATTGATGGAAACACGGTGTACTTTATATAAAGCGAGTGCTGCATAAAGTGGGCGTAGCCACGGTTCAAGAGTTGTAAGCGTTTAAATGTACAGATTTTCATATTTCGGTTTCATATAAAAAATTACTAATTTTTTCCCTATTGCGATCCATTTTTTTGAATTCTGAATATTATAGGTAGTAAAATTTTGCACATGTGGCTAATTTTTTTTTATGGAAAGGAGGCGGAGAACACAAATTTTGCGGCCATCTTTCAAGAATTTTCATAAGAATTTAACTTAAAATTTTTTTTTTATTTTTTTTTAAACATATGATAAGAAAAAACTTTTAAAAACAAAGAAAATGATGGTTTAATTGTCAAAATCGGTTAGGTAGATCGTCTGCAATCGCGTTTTAAAAAAAAGGTCAAAAAAATTTAATTGCTTATATATAACAAAAAAAAATTTTGTCGCCAAAAACAACATCAGGTGTTTATTGGTGTCACAAAGAGCTTTCCAAAAACGCGACTGCCGACCAAAACGGAAATATTTTATGTTTTGGGTGGCCCGTTTCAGAAATTCTTACCCAGGTACATATTTTTAGAAAGTTTTTTTAATAAACTGCTTTTACACCCCTTTTATAAAATTTCAAAATGTTTAAGATAAATATGTAGGATATAAGCTGCGAACTCAATGCGTAAATAAGTAGTGTAAAATCACTTTACTTATAAAACTATAAACATGCACCAAGAGCCAAAATTATTTATACCTAATTCACTTTATATATGTATTTTTAGGAAACTGCCGTCAAAAGTTTGCAGACAGCGATGAATTTCGCATCAACAGCATCGGCCAAGGACGAATTGAAAAAAAACCAGCGCAATATATAATATTAACACGGATTAATTTTGTTTTTAAGATGATCTTTTATTTGTATATGTATTTATGTATGTACGTATAACCAAAGAAATATTAAAAATGATATAAATATTATAATCGGTTCCTTTTCTATTGAAAGTACTTAAAGCACAACTTTAATTAATATGGTATATGAAATCTAATTTAATGATATTAAAAATAAAGGAAATATTAAAAATAATAAGAAATGTCTTATGTAAGTAATAAGAAAACGACACAACTAGGCGACTAGCCTTCGATACGATTTCGACATGGCGAAGCGAATCGTTGAGGTAATAAGAAAACGACTCATTCTGGTAATAAGAAAACGAATCATTGAGGTAATCAGAAAACGAGTCGACTGTTCGAGTTGTTTTCGGCAGACGTTTAAGGCCGACTAGTAATAAGAAATCGGTAAGATTTCGATATTGCTGGCAATATATTTATTTTCGAAACGACTCGTTTTTTTATTGCCGGCAACAAAAAATGTTTGGTGGGATAACTTCTATTATTTGGATTGAAAGATCAATACCAAAACTCGATACCATCTAAGTTAGGGTACGTTTTATATAAAACCATAAGGAAAATAAAAACTTGCTACGTTGTTTTTCATGGCAAGCTTTCAATGTTTGTATTCTGTACCCGTAAACGCCCTGCAAAAAATGCGATTAATCCGGGACGTGTCCGGGATCAATCGCAAGGGAGCATGCGACTAATACAATTTTACATCCCTTTATATGGAGTGAATTGATCGCATTTGTTCGAGCGTGTCCTACGAAGAGACTAATTGTTCAACTTGTATACCCGAACGGGTACCAATGTAGATTAATCACTAACATACCGAACGGGTACAAATGTAGATCATTCGCTTTCATCCCCAACGGGTACAAATGTAGATCAATCGCTTCCAGCACGAACGGGTACAAATCGACGCTTCCAAACAAAACTGTACTAAGTTTGAAAACTGTGTTTTGTAGGAGAAGCTCTCAAAGTTTAAACTCGATATGAAACTTCGGTTGTATGCTAAGTATATTTTCAGTTGTAACTTCTGTTTGGATTGAACGATCAACACCAAAACTCGACAATATCAAAGTCAGGGTACGCTTTATATAAAACCGTAAGAAAAAATAAAAATTTGCTACGTGGTTTTTCATGAAAGAAATACATCTCAGATAGTACATTCAGCAGTTGCTTTTAACTCCTTTCAGGCTTTCAACCTGCTTCAGCCTCAACGATTTCACTTAAAAATATTCGGCGGAGACCTGTTAGAAAATTACACCAATTTACGAATATCTTGAAAGTTTGCCTTTTGACATAAGTAACTGTTCGATATGAATACAGATATGTAGTTTTCTTAAATCCGTATAGTATACTTGTATTAGGAAAATTATTACTTACATCTGTAAAACTCTTCTCATCCCTTAAGTGCCGGAACGAGGTCACCATATTCGTTTGAAAATCGTTCCATTTTAAGAAAAATTGTTGATCAGACGACATCATTAAAGCAACTTGTTTATTTTTTAATGCAAGCACACCTGAAGTGAGTGCGTTAGTAAGATTGATGTAAAAAAATCAACAGTTTGGGTAATGTTTCGTGAGATTTTTCGAGATCTCTTTCAGTCTCGTAAGTTCTTTATGCGTCGTATGGGGGTATTTATTCGAGCTCTGTTATTAGTTACAGAATTTATGGCAATAAATATTTTTATAAATTTAACGATGCTTTACTGTCATAAGGACTTCACTCGTACTATTAGTACATTGGTCGTATTTAAATTTTGTTGTTGTTGCTTGTAATCGGTTGTTGATGCTTCTCTCCCAGAATGTAGCTTTCGAAGTAGTAGTTGGTGGATTGCTATAACGCTCTGTCGCGCAAAGTCAGTTTGCAATGATTGTAAAGAAAATGCAAACACAATCCTTTCTAATTTATACTTTATCGACGCACAATTATGCGCAGTTTTATTGTATATTTATCTTATCATTGATATTGCGGGATGCCAGTAGTTATTAGAGTTGCTTTGATTTCTGTAAATAATAAAATAAAAAATTTCAAGAAAATTACCTCGATAACAATTTTACCAGACAATTCTGAAAGAAAATCTGAGTACAAAGTTGGCAATGTAGGCATTAGGGCGAGTCAAATGCCAGATGCATTCTCTGAATTCAATTCTGAACAAAAGAGTCCAAGTGAACATAGTTCTAAAATGGACTTTGACCCTCGGCCATTTTGATTTTAGATAGTAATCCCTCACAATTTTTTTATATTTGTTAAAAATTTTGGTGTTTATTTGGGTTGAAACCATCCGCCGGAAGCACAGCATGGCAAAGTTTAATCAATTTGATTATTTTTTAGATTAATTTTACATACCCTTTCGGCAAAGTTTCTCCAAATATTTTTATTCCATTGCAGGAAATTTTAAACTTTTGAAATATCACAGCGAAACGCCGAAACACGTCAACTTAATTCTTGCCTGTAAAATACGATTACATACGATCACAAAATCCGGATTAGCTCTTGATTTCGAGATATTTAGGAAATAACTTTCAGATCTCTGAAAGTGAATTTTTGCGTCGTTTATAAACTTTTCTCAAGCCTTGAACTTTTTCCTGCGTAAAAATTTTGACAGTTGTATTTTCTAAATTCAATGACACCTCCAGTTTTCCCAAATTAAATCCGGGTTTCGAGATAACGGTACTTAAAAATTGCCATACATTTTAACCCTTGTTAATAACTCAGTTTTCGATCAAATTTAGCAAAACCTTCCAAGTGACTATATTCTAGTATTACCTTAACTGTTTCTAAAAATTATCGAAATCGAGTCACTATAACATATCGTCCCTCCGGGAGAAGAAAGACGCATGCCAGTAATTTGTCGACGAAAAAAGGCGCATTAAAAATATGTCGGGGAAAAAAGACGCTTTACAAAACATGTCGACGAAGATAGACGCATTAAAAAATAATTCGACGAAGAAATACGCATTCGCATTATTAACTGTGAAGAAAGACGCATTAGCATTAATATTGAAGAAGAAAAAAAAATCGAGTACGTCTTTCTTTCCTAAAAAATATTTAAATGCGTCTCTCTTTATAGCAAGGCAGCTCTATAAAGGTAACAGCACGGCGGCCATGTTGAAAATCTCTCGTCTAAAACGTCAAAAACCATGTACGAAAATGTAAACAAAACGGAAGTAAAAAAAAAATAAAAGCAATACGATTTGACAATTTAGCCAAAATGAAAATGAATCAGCTGCTGAGCTTATATTACCTGTATAGATATACCTTGCTTTATAGTAAAAAAATAAAGCGTCTTTCTTTATCAAAAAAAAATAAAGTCTTTCTTTCGAAAAATATTTTTAACCCTAATCACCGAATTTTAAAAAGTTACGTAAAACCGAAAGTGAGACTCTGAGGCCCACCTATGGGGAAATTTTGAAACACATTATTTTGGTATTTGTTTTTTACTTTTATTTATGCAGAAGCATTTTTATACATTCTTATAACGGTTTATGACAATTTTTTTAGTATATAAAGATAAAAAAGTAATTTCATAAAATAGGGTATATTAATGAACTGCAATTTTCACACATTTTTGTAGTTGTTTGAATGTTCATTACAAATGGTTTTATTACATCTGTTATAAATTTGTTTTTGTGTACACAATGAGAAAAGCTATGAATGAAACGAATACGAATAAATTTTTCATATGATCGCCCCTAATATATATTTTCCGCAACCAAATTGCAAATTTTCAAAACGCGACGTTTGTGGTCAAAATACTGACTCATAAAGCAGCTTATCGTTCGTTTCTCTATCTGAACGCATCCTTTCCATAACAGTAACAGTTTAGCTCTCGAGCTGTGCGGACGTGTTTATTATTCGCTCTCTTAATTGTTTCAAATTGCCTAACAATTGTTTGTGCAATGGTGTATCTGCATTTAACTGTTTACTTGTGCAAATGAGACAGTGACTCTATCCATCATAAACATATTTGCAAATGCCTTCTGTTATCAGGAATATTGGATAAATGTCTAAATATATATATTTGGTTGTGCTTTCCTGACATGGATGACTTTTGTGGAAAGTGCAATAAGCAATTTGAGCGCAACGAAACGCTTAATGTTCCCTGTGGAGGTTTTTGCAGAAAATTATTTCATCGTACATGCTGTGACTCTCAAATTACAGAATACGATGTGAAATTGCTAAAGCTAAATAGAAATTTGTGCTACTTATGTCCTGATTGCCTAAATCTACCAGTGCAAATTTCAAAATCGTTTGAAATGATCCCATCTGAACATAAAAAAAGTGTTGAGTCTTTGTTATCAGTTGTTGTTGCTAAATTCGCCGATATTAGTAATGAAATATCCATGATACATAAGCGCCATGACGACTGCAACAAAAACATATCTTCAAGTTTTGATTCTCTGCGCTCAGACTTTTGTGAATTTAAAGCCAATTTTAGCAACAACATTAATGCGAAAAAATCTCCTACCAAACGGAATATCAACAAATATTCTTCGACTTTGAACCTTTGCTCTGCTGCTGCGTTATCACCTTTACTTTTATCTCCTGCTTCGCAATCAACCGCTAATCATAACACACACATGCGTTACTACACCCTCAACTACGCCTAATAATCCAATAGTAGACTCACACAAATCTAAATCAAAATCAAAATCTAAATCTGGTGTTTCACGAACAACTGCTAACAATATTACACGCACAACATCTACTTCACCTATTACAGTGGGTCATATGAGTAACTCCACGGATGCTGTTTCCAATGCTGTTTTGAATTATCTTCCAGTTACTGCTGCTACTACTTCTCTATCTTACGCTGATGGTGCCAATATCGCTGCTGCTGCTCCTGCTCCTATTACGCCTTCTGCTCGATTATCTAGTGTTCCCAAATTAGTTTATAATAAGCCCCCTTCTGTAAGTTCAATGAGTGTACAGGGCAATAAATCAAATAATAATATGAATAATGATAACAATAACAATCATGTAGTGGATTCGGCTAAGAATACTGGATTACAGGTTGCTGCGCGCCTTAAATGGCTTCACCTCTCGCCGTTTTCTTCTTCAGTTACTTCCGATAATCTGATTATATTGCTAACCGTACTGGTATTGATAAAAGTTTGTTCTCTTGTTTCCCCTTAATTAAGAATGGTACTGATCCCAATTCTCTTAAAAGTGTAAATTTTAAACTTGGAATAAATGCTAAATTGTATGACAAGCTTCTTGTTCCTGAGCTTTGGCCTGCCAACATCGTAATTCGCCCATTTCGGTTTATTTCAAAAAACGAGCTTCCTCAAATACTGTCTCCCGAACCCCCACCTCAACCGGGGTTAAATCATGCCCTTTAAAAATTTATTACCAAAACGTTTCTGGGCTTAGAACTAAGTCCCAGGTTGTTCATTTATTCAGTAGTCATCTAGAATACGATGTGTTTGTGCTCATTGAAACGTGGATTAATGATGGCTTTTTTAACGAGGAGTTTTTCGATTCAAGACTGTTTCAAGTATTTCGCAAAGATAGAAGTAATAGCCTTACCGGTCATAATAGGGGTGGAGGTGTACTAATAGCAGTGCAGTCTAAGTATAGTGCTGCACAGGTAATTCTTTCAAATGAGAATGCACTATATGACCAACTTTGTGTTCGAATTGTTGGTGATCATGACTCCGTTTTTCTATGTGCTAGCTACATTCCCCCGAATAGCCCCAATAATATCTATGTTGCTCATGTTGATAATATTATGTCTCTTGCCCGGAATGAAGTTAGGAATGACCATCTCTGTGTTCTTGGCGATTTTAATTTGCCTAAACTTAGATGGTCGTCCACTATCTCAGACTCAGGCCTCATTGCGTGTGATGTTTACAGTAATAATGAGCTCTACCTCGTTGACAGTTTTCTAAGTTTAGATCTGGCACAACTCAACTGTTTCCAGAGTAGTCTTGGCCGAACTTTAGACTTGGTATTCTTAAATAAAAATCTTGATTATTTTATTGGTAAGTGCGACTCTCCTCTTACCAAGACCTGTATGCATCATCTACCGTTAATTATTAAACTAAAATTTTATCATTATGGTAATACGAACACTCTCTTGGCTAATTTATCTTTTAATTTTAAGTTGTGTGATTTCAGTCAACTCAATAGTCGTCTTTTGAATATAGACTGGGATAGTTTATTCTTAAATTGTAATGTAGACGATTGCTTCTCAATCTTTAAGTAAACAGTGGTTGAAACATGCAAATGTCTGATTCCACTATCAACAAGAAGATTATACAAAGTGCCGTGGCATAATGCGTCGTTAATGCGGATTCGTAACAGGAGGAATAAATATCATCGTAAATTCAAGAGAACTAATAACGTTGACTATTTTCTTCTTTATAAAAAATATTCTAAGGAATTCATTTGCCTAGACAAGTTCCTGCATAGGAATTACATTCTGCGTTTTGAAATAAATCTTAAATCTAACCCTAAATCATTTTGGACTTTCGTTAAATCCAAAAAATCTTCTTCTAATATCCCTTCGTCTCTTTTCTTAGATGATGTAGCGGCTACTACACCAATATTTTCAGCAAATTTATTTGCTAAATTTTTTCAATCTAACTTTAGTGGCAATCTTTTGTATGCAACCTGCAAAAGAATGCACTACCTGCTTTTATTGAGGGATTACTGAGGTATGGTTGAGGATTTTTTTTAAATTGTGATTCATTTACAACACTACTGTGAGCTTTCATAATTTGACTTTTTTCATTGACGCTATCCCTGCAAAAAATTCGACTAATTCGCGATGTATCCGGGATCACTTGCAATGGAGCATGCGACTAATACAACTTGTGGTCTCTTTATATGGAATGAAGTTTTCCCTTTTGTTTGAGCATGTCCTATGTGGAGACTAATTGTAGCCTTTTAGACCTGAACGAGTACGAAAGTAGACTACTCCACTTTTATGCCAATCGGTATCGAATGGAAGTTGTACCCTTTTATACCTGAACATCATATTTCGAAGTTCGTTTATAACCTTTTGAGTACAATTGTCAACAATTTGTCTACATTTTCACCCTTCCAGGTAAAATTGAGGAGTAACTGTACCCGAAAGAGAGGAGTCCGGTACAAATCGCACAATTTTTACAGGGCTATTGAAGGAAACAAAAAAAGCGGTTTGTTTTTAAAATTTATTTAAATTTCTATGTACATATACATATATAACTAATGAATGTCGGTAGAATCGTTCCAAATAAAAATTAAATATGTGTATTAGTGGAAAGAAAAAAGGCGTTACTTATTTATTTGCGAATTTCTCCAGTAGATCTAGCTTTCTTTTTTCTATTTCGAGGTATTTTCCAAATTTAGCCTTAAAAATTTCCTTCGTAATACCTTCCTCGAGCTGCAAGCCTTTTGCGTGTGGATAGATTTTGTGAGACGGATGCACGATGTGATGGTGATGATGACAGTGACGACGGAGATGATTGTAATAGGGACGGTTTTGGGTGGATGGTGGTGGTGGAGATAATTGTGATGAAGACGACGATGGTGATGAAGGCGATGATGTTTGAGATAAAGGCGTCATATGTGATGAGGGCGGCGATGATTGTGGCGGGATCGATGAAGATTTTATACCAAATGGCCTGGAACCAGAATGAACCGTGTGGTTATTTCATATTATTGGGGTTTGTCCAAATATTTCTTCTCTTTTTTCCATAAATGGAGCGAAATATGGACTGGCTCCTGTTCGTCTATTGTTATTGGAATTAATCCCTAATTAATCCCGCAAAAATTAATTTTTTCCCTCAAATATTTATGGATTTTTTGTGCCCAAGTATGTCCATGTCACCTTAGCAAAACACCCTAATGAAATTTTGTGATATCGAAATCGGACTTGTGGCATAATTTGTCTCTAATTAATCCCTAATTAATGACACAAAAATTATTTTTTTCCTCAACTGCTTCTCGGAATTTTGGGGTGCCTCGCTAACTTGACATGTCAACTTAGCGAGGCACCCTATAAAAACGTCTTAGACATGAGATATCGAAATCGGGCTTGTGGCTAAATTAATCCCTAAACAATGACGCCCCAAGTATGATATCAAAATCGGCATGCCAACTTAGCGAGGCACCCAATAATTCCGAGCAGTTGAGGAAAAAAATTTATTTGTGTGTCATTAATTAGTGATTAATTAGGGACAAATTATGCCACAAGTCCGATTTCGATATAATAAAATTTCATTAGGGTGTTTCGCTCAGGTGACACGGACATACTTGGGTACAAAAAAACCAAAAAAATTTCAGGGAAAAAATTCATTTTTGCGTCATTGTTTAGGGATTAATTAGGGATTAATTTAGCCACAAGCCCGATTTCGATATCTCATGTCTAAGGCGTTTTTACAGGGTGCCTCGCTAAGTTGACATGTCAAGTTAGCGAGGCACCCCAAAATTCCAAGAAGCAGTTGAGGAAAAAAATTAATTTTGGTGTCATTAATTAGGGATTAATTAGGGACAAATTATGCCACAAGTCCGATTTCGATATCACAAAATTTCATTAGGGTGTTTCGCTAAGGTTACACGGACATACTTGGGTACAAAAAAACCAAAAAAATTTCAGGGAAAAAATTAATTTTTGCGTCATTGTTTAGGGATTAATTTAGCCACAAGCCCGATTTCAATATCTCATATCTAAGGCGTTTTTACAGGGTGCCTCGCTAAGTTGACATGTCAAGTTAGCGAGGCACCCCAAAATTCCAAGAAGCAGTTGAGGAAAAAAATTAATTTTGGTGTCATTAATTAGGGATTAATTAGGGACAAATTATGCCACAAGTCCGATTTCGATATCACAAAATTTCATTAGGGTTTTTCGCTAAGGTGACACGGACATACTTGGGTACAAAAAAACCAAAAAAATTTCAGGGAAAAAATTAATTTTTGCGTCATTGTTTAGGGATTAATTAGGGATTAATTTAGCCACAAGCGCGATTTCGATATCTCATGTCTAAGGCGTTTTTACAGGGTGCCTCGCTAAGTTGACATGTCAAGTTAGCGAGGCACCCCAAAATTCCAAGAAGCAGTTGAGGAAAAAAATTAATTTTGGTGTCATTAATTAGGGATTAATTAGGGACAAATTATGCCACAAGTCCGATTTCGATATCACAAAATTTCATTAGGGTGTTTTGCTAAGGTGACATGGACATACTTGGGCACAAAAAATCCATAAATATTTGAGGGAAAAAATTAATTTTTGCGGGATTAATTAGGGATTAATTAGTGACTAATTTTGCCACAAGTTCGATTTCGATATCTCAAAATTTTATTAGGGTGCCTCGCTAACTTGACACGGAGATACTTTGGTAAAAAACTCAAAAAATATTTGAGCAAAAAAATTAATTTTTGCGGGATTAATTAGGGATTAATTAGGGACTAATTAAGCCACAAACCCGATTCCGATATCTCATGTCCAAGACAATTTTTACAGGGTGCCTCGCTAACTTGATATCAAGTTAGCGAGGCACCCCAAAATTCCGGGAAGCAGTTGAGGGAAAAAATTAATTTTTGCGGGATTAATTAGGGATTAAATAGAGACTAATTATGCACCCCCTCCGGATCCGATCTGCCAGGGGTGCCTCGCCAACTTGACACTCATCAAAAAACTGTATGCCATGGCGCGCCATGGCGTATGAATACCATTTTCAGATAAAATGTTACTCATACGCCGTGACATACAGTTGTTTCGTGTGTAATTTATTATTATATTTAGGTAACAAAACGGAGAAACTTATATACTTTGGTTGCATATACTTACATACGTATGTATATACATATGTACATACACACGTAATTCAAATTTTTCTTAAATTCTTTTCAGAAACGTTTGTACATGAGAACGGTGGGAATGAAATAGATTATGTAGCTGCTTCAAAAACATTTTTCCAATTTGCCAACAATCGTATGAAGTTAAAATCTGATACACGTGTTTTGTGTTTCATGTTTAATTTAGCTAATACATTTATGATTTTATTGTTGTACTATTTTTAATATGTATGTATGTACATTAAGCCCTATCACGTTATATGGACAAAAAAAAAGTTTAGTGTGTGTCAGTTTTATTTGAACACTTATGTCGAAAAAATATTTTTGGTGTAAAATTTTTTTTTTTAGGCCCTCGTTAAAAACAACTAAATCGCGTTTTTTGTAATAACTTCCTTATTTGATGTCGGATCTCTATGATCTTAATGTCGCAGAAAAGGTCTCGCTCAGCACTATATTTGGCCCATATAAAGTTTCGACCTCAAAGGTTGTCCTGAGTTTTACCTTTAAAAATTTTGGAGTTAGATTTTTTTATTTTTATCACTAATACAAAGCTCTCAAAAAACCATGAGGAATCCCCCAAAGAAATTCTAGCCTTTATTCACAAACAAAAAAGTTATAATGTTGTAAAATGAAACACTTGTTTTTTTTATAAAAAATTACCACAGAGAAACGGCGAAACACGTCAACTTAATTTTTTGCTCCAGATTACGATGGCGTTTTTAGAAGTGCAGTGTATGCACTCCCATTTTCGAGATATTTAAGAAAACATTTTCAGTTTTCACATACAAAGCGATCCGATGTGGGGGCGTATGAGTAACTATTGTTGAGGTAATAAAAATAAAGAAAAGGGGAAAAAACTATACGTACATATATGTATATAAAATGCATATGAGAAGGAAGAGAATTCCCTGCACATAAATTCCAATTTGTTTTAAACGTTCGAAACCTGCACTGAAAAAACAACTTACCCAGATTATGGAAAACTGGGAATGTTTCGGCGCTTAAGACACATTTTCATTGTTTTGATGTACAACTTTCTTTAAATCAAGGAATAAAAACAACGTTTTGAAAGAAAATTTTATTCAAAACAATGAAAATATGTCATTAGCGGCGAATCATTCTCATTTTTCCATAATCTGAGTAATTTTTTTTTTGAGTGTGAGCAAAGTTCACTTTCAGAGCTCTGAAACTGCTTTCATAAATATCTCTAAATTTGGAAGACATCGTCATTTTTGGTCTCGGTTATCATAGATAAGAAGATGTTTTGGGGATTAAAGTAAAGTGCGTTGTTTTCAATTGTAGGCTGAATAATTAACTGCATTTCTAGGGGCAGACGACGCATCCAGCGCAAGTATTGATAATACATTTAGACTTCCGTTGTCTCTTCTTAGGCGCGTAAAATTTTACAACGAACTATAGCAGTTTTTCTAAATAACTTGGATGATTTTACGATACGCACGGATGCAGAAATCGTGAAGCCGTTGTAAGCCAGCGCGTTGTGCTTAGAGATCCCACTTGAATACTTACCAAATCTTCACTACAGCCATTATCATTCAATATAAATAACTTTGATCAGCACGAATAGTCCAATCATCAATAATTTTTGGCATATCATGTATCCAGTATTGGTAGCTGTTCCATCGCGGTACAAGATTCTCAAGTCAAGCGAGGACTTAGAATACTTTTTAATCAAAAACTCATACTATATGGCGTTACTGCCTCATATAAATAAGAACTTGGGATAATTTTTCAAAAAACAGGTTCTCTGATTTTAAAACGGTATAACTTTTTTGTTTGTGAGTAAAGGCTACAACTTTTTTAGCGGAGTCCTCATGGTTTTTTGAGAGCTTTGTATTAGTGATAAAAATAAAAAAATCTAGGGATAGTAACTCCAAAATTTTTAAAGGTAAAACTCAGAACAACCTTTGAGGTCGAAACTTTATATGGGCCAAATATAGTGCTGAGCGAGACCTTTTCTGCGACATTAAGATCATTGAGATCGGACATCAAATAAGGAAGTTATTACAAAAAACGCGATTTAGCTGTTTTTAACGCGGGCCTAAAAAAAAAATTTTTACACCATAAATATTTTTTCGACGTAAGTGTTCAAATAAAACTGACACACGCAAACTTTATTTTCGTGATACGGCTTAATGTACATACGTATGTAATTATTGTTATATGTAAATATTGCTTATGTATGTACAAATGTACGTCCGGCCATAAGTTCCGTTACAATTTTAAAATAATTTAAAAAATTAATGAGGGGATTTTTAGATTTTATTGCAGTTTGATTATATTGAATGAATGTTAATAGTATTTATTATAAAAAAAAATTATTCAAAATTATCGCCTTTTGCCTTTATACAGGCTCTTAAACGGTCTGGCCATTCGGCTATAGCGGCACGTATAGTTTCCGGTGATACAGATGAAGCTGCCGTAACCAGTGCTTTCTTGAGACTCTCCAAATTTCGGTGGCGAACCTTGCAAGCCATGTGCTCTAATTCTGACCATAGTTTGTAGTCGAGAGGATTTAAGTCGGGACTGCCCGACGGCCAATCTTCAGCAGAAATGAAGGCAGGAATATTACGGCGTAACCACTCTTGGGTTGTTTTAGCTTTATGTGCCGGTGCAGAGTCTTGCTGAAAAACCCAGTGCTCTCCGTTAACCTCTTAAGACCTGAGCACAAAATAAATGTAATTTTTAAGTTTCTTAAGGCTTTTTGCAACTATAGGGGCTTATATAAAACAAATTATTTATTATTATTATTATTATTTTTTTGGAAGTGACAAAAAAGGAAGTGCACATATGTGCACCTCAGGTCTTAATCGATATATTTTGGGAAGATATCCTGAAAAGTATGGTTGTTTAGAAACAAATATTTTTTAGTAAAATTTAATTCCAAACACTTTATACGGCAGCGTGAGGAGTACGTTGGATGGCGACATTTTGAGGCGGACTTGCTATCTTCGAAGTCAGCCAGATGACCTACATTGTTCAGTCTAGTTTCCGGTTGTGGTTGTGGCACTATCTGGTGGGTTCCTTTGCAGGTGACCCACTGCAACATTGTGGTATGTGATCTTCATGGTCCAGGGTAGATTCTGCCGAGGAGCTGGTGCTGGAACAAGACCTGTGTACAAAACGCAGCTATTGACAATTGTTGCTATGAAGCTTTTCGACGATACCTGCGCCCACTCCCATACTTTTCATTACCTCTGGAGGTAGAGTAGCCTGTCAACATATATCTCAAAATCTAATACCAGCCCATCTCGAGCAGCCAGCACGTAGTTCTTTAGGGCAAGCGGATTTCGCTTAGCCGGTAAATATTGGCGGTACTCACATCGTCCTGCAAATGGAATCATGTGTTTATCTATGGATATATGCTCAGATCCTCGCCAACTATGACATATCTTCAAAATGGTATCTTATTTTTCACAGTTTCTATATTTCGGCTGATTTATATCTACAAAGTAAAGATGGTATCAGAGTCTGTCGCGGTTCATTGCACCCCCAAAAATAGAGTTACAAAAATTTATATTCCAGGAGAGCCTCCCTTGAGGATATTTAAGGTTGCCCTTCATCAAGTGCACGCCGCAAAATTGGTCATCTCAATAGCATTTGTAATTAATGATTTTAACCCTCTTTGTGCGGAATATAGATTACTCTGATCCGCTACTGAGTCCCGGAAGTCTAAGACCAAATATTTCAACAAACTATATTTATATTTGAACTACCCTCCGAAATCAAAACATCCTCTGCGATATCTGGCCCACAGGAAGCCATTTTTGTAGCACTCTATAACGATCTTGATGTACTTTGCAGTTTCACTTCTGCATTTACCGTTCTGACTTATTTTCTAGCCCGAATCTTCTTAATCTTCTTCTTCGTCCGTTTGGTGAACTCCTTAGAAGCTCATATAAAATCCGGAGCCAAATACTCCTCATCAACACTATCCCCAGAGTGGTAAGATTAGCTGTAATTCAAAAAATCTTAAATTTCCTGCTCTTCCAGTTCCAGCTGGAAAACGATCATACATTACACAAAACTACTATTGGATCCTGAGGTGCACATATGTGTACCAAGAAAACAACATAGAATTACACGCTAAAAATTAAAACAAATTTTAAAAGTTACCTTCTTATACGTTAATTCAATTCTTGAGCATTGTAAATCAATTTAAATATTGGAAAAGGTTAAACAATTGCACTTTTTATTCACTTTCAAAGTTTTCAAGTACACTTCGTTAGTAAAAATTTCGAACTGCCAAATTCAGTTGAAAAAAAAATAACTGCCAAATATATCCGACGAAGCCATTATGCGATTGAAGCCACTTAGTGGCGTGTAAAAAAAAGTATTTTTAGTGCTTCCGTTTGCATTAAGATATCACAACTAGTTTAAATTCAAATATATGTAATTGAGGTGCACATATGTGTACCCGTGGTCTTAAGAGGTTAAAGAGTGTTGTTGTCAAATTTTTCACCACGCCTTCCAAGACGTCTTGTTGATAGACTTTTGCTCCAGTTTTCACGCCCTTTTCACAAAAATGCAGTGAAGTTACGCCTTTAACAAAGGCCCTTTATGCGACACTCCCACCAAACCATGACCTCGCTGAACCCTTGGAACAATATTTTTTGCTTCTTGGGATGTTTTAGCATACACCTTATCATTTTGCTTATTAAAAACTTCCTCCACGGTAAAAATTTTTTCATCTGTAAAAAGGATATTTTCATGGCCGTTGTGTGCGTGCCACTGCAAAAGCTTCTTACACCTTTCTAGCCTTATTTTTTTTAACCGTGGAGTTAAGAGATGACCAGTGTTCCTTCTAAAAGCCTTCATATGGAGGTCATCACGGATCAGCCGAGACATGGATCTGAAGGACATGTCCAGCTCTCTGGCCATTATTTTTTGTTTCCTTAAAGGATTTCGACGAATTCGTTCTCGCACGGATTTTATGGCTGCTTTCGTACGTACAACACGCGGACGTCCACTTTTGACCCTGTCCTCAACTTGGGAAGTTTCCAAGAATCGATCGATAGTACGATAAACAAACATTTTGGATATACCGAGCTTTTTTAACGACGTGAATATCTGACTCGCGCTGTTTCCACACTTATGTAAAGCAATTACCGCAATCCGATTTTCTTTGTCACCCCACTCCATCTTGATTAGACGAAATTTCAAACCAAACTGATTTGAATATATATTGGGATAGAATAATTAAATAAAATGTGGAATATGGGGAGCACACAATTTAAAATGTCAAGGCCTGCTCCTTTCAAAATTTTGTAACAGAACTTATGGCAGTACTAAGTATATATGTGTTACCACGAGTTCAAAATATCGTCAAAATAAATTATTAAAAAACTGTTTATGAGGTGCTCTGTTTTAATTTGGAAAAGGTTTAGATTGGTAAGCTCAAAAAGCTTTATTTGGAACGTTTACATTAAGCTTACATTCAAAAGCTTATTAAAAGCCTTTTTTAGAACATTTACAATAAGCTTACATTCGAAAGCTTATAAAAGGTTTCATTCAAACATTTACAATTAGTTTATATTTTTATGCTTATAAAAAACTGTCTCTTAAATATTTTTTATAAATTTATATTCGAACATTTACAACCAAGGTCTAATTTCATTTATAACACTCTTACTTTGAAGTCTTTTGTAAACAAAAAATCAACATTTTGTAAGCTTAATGTTTATAATTATAAGCTTAAAAAAAACTTTATTTAAGCTAATTTTGCTTGCTGGGTAAGTATATGACGCATACCAAATTTCATTGGTATATCTTCAACGGTTTCTGAGTTATGACTCATAAAACTTTCAATGTTTGCCCCTTAATAAGTGGGCCTGGCACCGCCCATTTTCCAAACTTTTTGTATTTTTTGTTTTATGTCCATAGTTGGACTCATGCAACAAAATTTCAATGATAGATCTTTATATTTGACAGAGATATGGCTTAAAATGTTTTTATTAGGTCACTTTATAATACACATACTAGCTGGACCCGTGCGCATCTTGCGCAAAAATAACAAAATATACGTGACGCCAATCGGTATGGTTTGTGCTGTCACGCCCATTTTAAAAAACTTATTATTTATTTGGTTTGGTGGAACTTATGGAACTTTCAATGAACTTCCTATATGTTTGACAAAGATATCGCATAAAATGTTTTTATTATACCTGTGTATATAGGTATGTGCATTATATTTTTATATAGTTTACATATATTTTTATGTACTTACATATATGTGGTCCCTGCCGACTTGGGTAATTTTTTCCACACGTTTGCCTTGGCAAGCAAATCAGTGGTCGAAGCTTAATCGATTTATCTGCTACAGTTCCTGAGTTTTGACTTATATATCTTTGAAAATTTGCCCCTCTTGGCCCATTTTTTTAAATTTCAGCATAACGGCATAAGATCATTACATGGATGAAATTCCATCACTCGGGCTTTATTAGTGACTTAATTATCATGTTTTACGTGTTTTTCGAAATACATACATATGCCTTATTTTCAACCCCAACCTTCTCTGTTCCCATTAGAATCTGTGTACCAAATTTCATTAAAATATTTCTATTTTTGCGCCAGTTAGATTATGTACGACCGGCCGTTCAATCAATTTTTTTTCATCGTGATCGTTTCGATTTATGTAAGTCCATATCTATCTCAATATTTTATGGTCTTACGTAAAACCGTTATTTGATCAAAACTATAAATACATATACATATATTGTACTACGAACAGCTGTGTATAAATAAGCACATCCCATGCTGAAAAACCCCCATTCAGCGTAAGTATGAATACACACGTGTTCGCCTAAAATAATGTGGTGTTTACATACAAACATACAGCTGAAGCTTATAAAAGTGTTTTAAAATATACACGACTATTCATCTGGAGCGACATCTACATTTGAAATTTGTATCTAACACTGCACTCTTGTTAGAATAAAATAATTCTGAGGGCATAGTTTTAGGCGCAAATCTTATAGTTTAAAACATTTTATTTTTACAAAATACTATTAAAAAAAAAAGTACCACGCCCAATAGAACACCATTTCGCATGCATAGCTAATTAATACCTTTAAAACGATGCCTTACTTTTTAATTTTGGTAAATTATGTGAGCAGAAAAAGGGATATTTATAAAACACCAATTAGAAATAATATATATGATATAAAAGTGGGCGTGGCCGTCAACCGATTTTAACTATTTTCCGTCCAAACGTTTGCTTAAGTAAGCAAATCACGCGTACCAAATTTCATCGCTATATCTTCAATGGTTTCTGAGTTATGACATATAAAACTTTCAATGTTTGACCCTTAATAAGTGGGCGTGGCACCGCCCATTTTTCAAAATTTCATCAAATTTCTTCATAGGGGCCTGAGCTCAACACGTGGGTAAAATTTCATCGCTCCAGCTATATTAGTGACTGAGATACCAAATTTCCGATTTTTTCTATATAGGAAAAGTGGGCGTGGTCATGGTCCGATTTCGCCCATTTTCAATACCAACCGTCCCAGTCTCGATACCAACTTGCATTTCAAATTTCATCAAAATATCTCAATTTTTGCGCTAGTTAGAGTGTTTACAGACGGACGGACGGACGGACGGACAGACGGACGGACGGACGGACGGACATGGCTCAATCGATTTCTCTTTTCACCCTGATCATTTTGATATATATGTCTATATCTATCTCGATTATTTCATTCTGTTACAATCCACCGTTATGTGATTAAAACTATAATACTCTGTGTACTAGTACAGCTGAGTATAAAAAAGTATTCACCACGCAATATAAATTCTTTATGAAACATTGTGCATTGATTATGTATGTATTAGGGATTCCACTCTTTTTGACACCCCGAAAATCCCGGGATAGCTAGAATTTTATCCCGGGATTTCGGGATAAGATAGAGAGAATTTTCCGCTAATAAAGCAAAGAAAAGTTGTATTTTATATATTTTTTATTGGTCTCAGAGCTGTATACTAATAGCATTTCCTATTCTGAGTGAAAATGTTGCATTATTACATTGCAGCATTATCAACATGAGTCCTGTGCCCTATTAAAATGTTGCATTTTTCATGTGATGAATGAAAAAAAAAATGCAACCCTTGACTTGTGCTAAGAGCAGAAAATGTTGCCCGTAGTCGGGCCAGTTTTATATTTTGTCAATAGAACAAACAGCCCTAAAAAAGTGTTGTCTATGTGGAAGAGAACAAAAAAATGTGACAGCCGGAAGAAAGTGCGATATTTTTGCTAGAATAAAAAAGTCCATTGGCAAAATTCATATGATAATTTCTATTTCCTGATTTTTGGTCATTTATTTCTCAAATGTTTTTGGAATTTTCCCACATGGAAAGTAAATAATGGAAGAAAATGGAAACAAAATTTTAATTAACTTGATAGTCTTACAACACTGTACAGCGTTGCCCTTGAAAAATTTTCGTGGTGGCTTGATTTTATTTAATTTGTGGCTAAAAATAGTGGCTAAAAGATTTTGTTTCAAATTAACATGTTTTAAATTTATTTTTCAAATTCAGGCAAAAAAGTATTGCATACAATATAAGGAAAAAGGCATAAATTTGTGTAAAAATAAAATAATCATACATATGTACATAGTATGTACTTAACTATATCTAAAAAAAATAGATATAACATTCAATATCTGCCATTATGTCGTAATCGCTAATTGACTCTTTCTCTTCATAAATTAATTCTTTCTTCATTAATTTAATGAGATCTTCTGTTATTTAAAATTCATTGCAACATTGTTTTACATTCTTTAAGCCATATCTTATTGTTAAAATTGCATTCAACATTGTATGATTCATTTTGTTTCGATTTTTGGTTTTGACAATATTCATTAGGGAAAAGGTTCTTTCCACTTCGACGTTGCTAAGTGCTAGAAGTAGCAAACAATATACAAAGTCAGTTAGATCCTTATACGGACTTTCATAGACAGCCTACTATTCCACTAGCGAGTATCAACAGGCATTTATCGATAGTTGCGTTACTTGTTTTGTTTTTTAACACTTAAGTCGCTTTGTGATAATCGGTGAATTGAATTAGCGTTACCACATCCTTCCTATGTGCAAAATTATGGTTCATTACAAGCGGTGGCTAGAAACGTGGCTAGGGCAAAAACCAAAATTTTGGTGGCTAAAAACACACGGCGGTGGCTAAATCTAGCCACCAAATGGCTAAAACGGCAACTCTGACACTGTACTAAAATTAAATACGCAGCTGCATACTCGGCATTCATATCAAAATTTGTGCCTCCGATATTTATCTATTCAGAAGTTGCATTAATTTTCTGAATTTTTCGGAAAGCTTATTCGCTTAAACAAAGTGCTTCGTTAAATTCTAAAATAATTTTTATTGGAAATTAGCAAATGATTACAAGCCTTTTTAATAATATCCTAAAAGTACCAACTGTAAAGGCAAATGTTTTGTTCACCAAATGTATGTAATTTTCGTTGTTGGTTGTGCTTTTTAAGGTAACTCTTAGGTATTATTAAATAATATGCATGATTTTACGTTCCTATTTTATTTTGTTACTAATGAAATAATAAAAAATTGCAATAAAAATCTATTTTTTCTTTGCATTTTAAAGTTGTAGCGTTTCTCTAAAAATGTATTTAATTTTTTCAACCCCAAATGTGGGAAAATAATACTTGTCGAAAAATTTTTGTAACAGAAATAAAATTCTACGTTTCAAAAGAATTTCGGTGTAGTTTTTGAGATATTCATGTCCAAAGAGGCGAAAAATGCAGTTTGTGGCCATATTCACTCCTCAATATTTTTAAAATTACTCACTTTCATTAAAAACTGATTACATCTATTGAATCATTTCTTTTGAAGACAACATAGATATCTGAATAGGATACCCGAAAAAGCAAAGCGCTGTTTTCAAGAGAAATGGTCGTTCTTTCAATAGCTACAATTATCTTTTAATGAAAGTAAGTAATTTAACAGATTGAGCAGTGAATATAGCAAAAAATCGCATTTTTCGCCTTTTTGGACATGAATATCTCAAAACCTGCACGTATTACCGAAAATCCGACTTCATATTCAGAATCACCGCACCGAAATCCTTTAGAAAAGTAGAATTTTATTTGAGTTAGAAAATTTTTTGGAAATTTTGTCGGCCTGTGTAATTAAAAACCCAAATCCCGGGATAAATCCCTGGGATTATAAAAGAAAATCTCGAAAATCTCGGGATCGTAAAAATCGGAAAAATTGGAATCCCTAGTATGTATGTTTTACAGTTTTATGCCGACTCTGAACGACATCCGCCGAGGAATGTAAATTTTGCATGAGAAGCTTTTTTATAACTGATATACTCTCCGATGGTTGCCGACCGAATGCGAGGGGTTACGCTACATTAATTCCTTAATTTCAAATAAAATAAATTTTCGATGTTGTGCGGACTGGGTTTCTAACCCGCGAATGAAGGACGAACTCTACCCTTCAGAAAAAAGTTTTGAAAAACAATGTAATTTTTTACCTGAAAAATTTACATAGAAACTTATGTTCCATGTTTCTGAATTTGAATTCTAACTTTCTGAATATAAAATGTAACTTTCTGAATATTAGATGTAATTTTCTGAATATGAATTGCAACTTTCTGAATATGAGTTGTTATTTTCTGAATATGAAATGTAACTTTCTGAATTTGAAATGAAATTTCTGAATATGAATTGCAACTTTCTGAATATGAAATGTAACTTTCTGAATATGAATTGCAACTTTCTGAATATAAACTGTAGGTTTCTCAATATGAAATGTAAATTCTGAATATGAGATGTAACTTTCTGAATATGAATTGCAACTTTCTGAATATGAATTGTAGCTTTCTGAATATGAAATGTAACTTTCTGAATATGAATTGCAACTTTCTGAATATGAATTGTAGGTTTCTGAATATGAAATGGAAATTCTGAATATGAATTGTAATTTTCTGAATATAAATTGCAACTTTCTGAATATGAATACCACCTTTCTGAATATGAATTGTAATTTTCTGAAAAAAACTGCAACTTTCTGAATATAAACTGAAAAACGTGTAGATACCCGGGTATCGAGCAATTCGATTTGATCGGTTTTGTTTGAAGCCCGTTTGTTGTTCAAATGCCCGTACAAACATTCGAGCATTCCACATTGGTCCCAATTCCATTTTTTTGGCATAAATTCAACTAATACAGCTACGCAGTTGAAAGTTGACAAATCCTATAGCAATGGCATATGGAAGAAAAATAGCAAATATCTGATCAATCAGACCACGTCCACCGTGACTGCCAGTAGGGTGGCCCTTCCAGGTATGAGAAAAATTTCCTTTTGAGATACTATATCGCAAAAGGTGTCAAAATTAGCGTAATTGAATACAGAAATCTATATATTTATGTATGTTAAGGTAAATTTCAAATAAATAAGCGAATTTAAATTTCGAAAAAATTAGCCACTAATAGGGTGTTTTCTTAACGCAAGACCCGTTAAAACTTGCGTGTTTCATAGCAGATTACGAAATAGTATAATAAGTAACGTCCGCAACTCACTTTTTGTGGTTAAGACAACGACATCATACTATATTAGCGCGGAATTGCTGAGATAGAAGTTCACTGGAAAAATATCGAATTTTTTAAAAACGGCAATAAACGGCAATAATATTTTTGCATGGCTTTATTAAATACACTTAACTTAATAATATAGCGTCTTTACTTTTGCGAAGAATTGTGTAGTTATATAACTTTTTGTCTACGAAACACAAAAATTACAAATTTTTTTTAACATAATATACCTTTCGCAAAGCACTTCAAAGCTACCCTAATACACTTAGAAACATGGAAAAACTTGATAAGAGTAAATTCTACTTACTTTTTCCTACGTTATCCATAAAAATGTGCACTTGTTTTCAATCAAGCTTAATTTGCCAATATTAAAAATTTCACAGCAAAAAAAAATACGAAAAAACTTTAATATTATTGTGGCGAAAGAGCTGACTTTGATGGCTTGTCAGAAACTATTGGTAGCCAGATGTATTGAATTAAACTGGTTTTTAGGTGCAACAGTATATTTACTATTGGAAAATGCATGCCTTTTTTGAACACTTAAAAGTTTAAAAATTGGGTTTATGCCAAAAATTTTGGATTTGGGACCAATGTGCATTCGAGCTTACAAATAAAAAAAATGTGTATCAGAAAAACAAAAAAAAAACCTATATAGAAAGAAAAAAATAATAACAAAACAAAAGAAAAAAACAAACTTCAAAATACCCGAATTATTCAAATGCCCGTACAAACATACGGGCAATAAACAAACAAACGACTGTTCGAGCATTTGAACAATTCTGTGCCCGCAAATTAAAGTAGCCTAACTCGAGATAATGCGAAATTGTGTTATTGTTATAGTGTTAATCTTTGGAGGAAAACCCATCGATCTGTCTTATCCCCATTTAAATTGGAGTAATATCTAAAAAGTTATTAAGATATAAAAATTATCCTAACTCAGATAGAAACATTTTGCACCAGTTAAAACAACTTATCTTCTAGCAAATCTCTTAAGTCTAGTATTGTATGAAAAATCGTTTTATTAAAACATCCTAACTAGAGTTATGTGGGTACTTCATGGACGTATTTATTTGCGTTTTCAGTTTATTAAAAAAACCTAACTTGAGTTAGGAATTATAATTTTTTTTTGTCAATTTTGTTTTCATAGCCTAACTCGAAATAGGTTATTTTAAGTGATTTTTTTTTTATTTTTACACAATTTATCTCGAGTTAGGTTTTTTTGTTAGAATATTTTTCTCATTTCATGCGTTATTATCTTCAGTTAGGTTTTTTTGTTGGAAGCAAGTGGATATGATAAACTGAGATAAGAGATTTTTCAAGGATATATATTATAGAAATTCAATTAATTATTATATACTGTATACATAAAAAACCTTTTTTCATCAATTAAACTTTAATGTGGCCGCTAAGGTGTAGTGCGTAGAGTGCTCGCCTGCTATACCAGAGGTCTCGGGTTCTAACCCAGTCCAGACAAACACCACAAAAAAATTTTTCTAATTGATTAAACCCCAATTATTGGGTTTTTATAAATAGCGGTCACCTCTCTGTAGTGGGCGGCATACCCTAGGAGTGTATTTCTGCCATGAAAAGGCTTCTCACAAAAAAGCATTCGCCGTTGGGAGCTCGCATAAAACTGCAGGTCCACACAAATTGTAGGAAAAACAATAGTTAAGAAGCACACCTCGAATTGGGAGAGAAGCTCGGCAATAAAGCTCGTTAGAGTTTTAATATCGCCAGTGTATTATTATTGTTATTTTTTTTATTTATTAATATTGATAGTTAAGCTTAAAAGCTAGAAACTAACAGATATTTTTTATATAGCACTGACAACTCAGGCCTTCGGCTAGTTATTATTGTTATTAAACTTTAATCGTGTAGCCTTTTACAAGGTATGGATCCTGGTAACATGGAGGAAGAAGACTTTCTAAATATGGATTATAGTAGCGACGACTCAATTAAGGACTCATTTTTTAACGATAGTCAGTCGTACACGGGGTCAGATAGTGCTGATTAGCCTATGCCTTCTTATACCTTTTTGCGATCTTCTGAATATTTTTATAAACGCTTTATACACTTTTTATTTAACTGTACATGACTGTGTTTCCCGACAGCCTACGTGTTATATGTGGCATGAGACCTTTGCAAATTGTGGTGGGAATGGAATAGCATCGTGCTTATTCAAACACTTAAATAGTTTACCATTCAATATTAAACATGTCGTTTTTTATAGCGATTGCTGTCCTGGCCAAAACCAAAACTCTTTTATTAGTACTATGTTTTAAATCTTCATGCAAGGTGATACTAACATTGACAAAATTTACCACAAGTTTTTGGTTAATGGTCATACGCATATGGAGTGTGCTGTAGACATGCCTTAATTGAATGAAAAAAAAACAAACGAATATAAAGATTCATCACTGGGTTTATAAACATATGTATTTTGCACATGACTCTATATGTCGATTCCATCACAATTACCAGCTATTTTCTATCAAACAGTAGTGCTACCGCGCCCCTTTTTTCGGCGGTTCCAGCTGTTATAGCTTTGAACCTCTCGCCTGGGAATCTTCATTAATCAATTCTGGATAAACCAAGCTTCTTGTGGTGATTTCCCTAGTACCATGCCTTTTTCAGTATTCGGTAAAATAAAACGCAAATTCAGTTCGGGTTGAAAACGATCCGCGGCGTATGATTATGGATTATTTTTTTCAGGCACAAACAACAATGATTAGCGAAACGATTTTTATTTTATTTCATTCATTTCAAACAAAAATTAAAAGTCAAAAACTCTAAGACTTCTAATTCCACTACTTAGTTAGTTATATCCACTTAAATTATCGTTTCGGGTTGTTTTCGACTCGAACGTAGGTCTACGCTTAAAAACACTTAACTCGAGTTAAATGGAAATAAAAACCTTATTGGGAAGAATTCGACACAATAAAAGAACTTAACTCGAGTTAATTCAGCTTTTCGTAAAAATTGCATCCAATAAAAGCACTTAAGTTATAAAAGACATTTTTTTGCAATTAACCTTGCTTTAAGATTTCTGGTTCACAACTATTCCTTCTCTAACACTACAAATCCATTATTTCCCCTTTTAAAAACCCGAATTGGTCCAATGGTTTGAATTTTGACAAAAAATTGAGTTTTCTCCGTTCACCATATTTTGAGTTAGGCTACTTTAATTTGCGGGCACAGAATTGTTCGGGCTACTCGAAAATGTTCAAAACAAATCGAGAGCTCTATAAATTACCCTTAAATCATGCCAATGTGCAGAGGCTATTACTGATTCAGTTTAGCCTATATTTTGCTTGTGGTAGCTAGTAGTAAGCTAGCTTACTAGTAAAATTGCTAGAAAAGTTACTAATAAATTCGCCAGTAAAGTTACTAGTAATAGTTGTAATCTTTTGCAAGCAACATGCAAAAGAACACCACAAAAATTCAGGAATTGCCTACAAAAAAATAAGCGACCAGTTAAAAAATAAGCAGCAAGCGTATAACTCGGTAAGTCATAACCAACTTGAAAACAGTGTTGAAAAGTTTAAAAACGTGCGTCATTGTGAATGGTCAACGGAAAGTAATTGGAAAATTTCAAAATAAACGTCAAAAAATCAGAAATAAAAAAATTTCCCAGCCAGCATTTTTTGAAAATTTTTATCAAAAAATATTCAAATATCATACACCCAGATGATTAAAAACGATCAAATTTAAAAACATTTTCTATTGGAATATGAGTGAATCGTCGGGAGAAAAATGTACCCTAAATATGATTATTCTTAAGTAATCATTTATGATACATATTTTTAAACATTTTTCAATCATTTTTTGATCAAATTTGATATCATTGAAATCTCCTACTTCATTTTTTTTTTTGGAATCGAGGATGCGCACTTTGCTTCAAGCATGTAAATCCGCGTCCAATAACAATAGACGAACAGGAGCCAGTCAATATTTCGCTCCATTTATGGAAAAAAGAGAAGAAATATTTGGGCAAACCCCAATAATATGAAATAACCACACGGTTCATTCTGGTTCCTGGCCATTTGGTATAAAATCTTCATCGATCCCGCCACAATCATCGCCGCCCTCATCACATATGACGCCTTTATCTCAAACATCATCGCCCTCATCACCATCGTCGTCTTCATCACAATTATCTCCACCACCACCATCCACCCAAAACCGTTCCTATTACAATCATCTCCGTCGTCACTGTCATCATCACCATCACATCGTTCATCCGTCTCACAAAATCTATCCACACGCAAAAGGCTTGCAGCTCGAGGAAGGTATGAAGGCTAAATTTGGAAAATACCTCGAAATAGAAAAAAGAAAGCTAGATCTACTTTAGAAATTCGCAAATAAATAAGTAACGCCCTTTTTCTTTCCATTAATACACATATTTAATTTTTATTTGGAACGATTCTACCGACATTCATTAGTTATATATGTATATGTACATAGAAATTTAAATAAATTTTAAAAACAACCCGGTTTTTTTGTTTCCTTCAATAGCCCTGTAAAAATTGTGTGATTTGTCCCGGGCTCCTCTCTTTCGGGTACAATTACTCCTCAATTTTATAGGGAAGGGTGAAAATGTAGACAAATTGTTGACAATTGTACTCAAAAGGTTATAAACGAACATCGAAATATAATTTTGTTCAGATCTATAAGGGTACAATTAGTCTCCACATAGGACATGCTCAAACAAAAGGGAAAACTTCATTCCATATAAAGAGACCACAAGTTGTATTAGTCGCATGCTCCATTGCGAGTGATCCCGGGTACATCCCGAATTAGTCGAATTTTTTGCAGGGATAGTGTCAATGAAAAAAGTCAAATTATGAAAGCTCACAGTAGTGTTGTAAATGAATCACAATTTAAAAAAAATCCTCAACCATACCTCAGTAATCCCTCAATAAAAGCAGGTAGTGCATTCTTTTGCAGGTTGCTTACAAAAGATTGCCACTAATATTACTAGTAAAATGACCAGCAAAATTACTAGTAAAATAGCTAGTAGCCTTTACGGGTGTGAGCGAGACAGCTGTACTATACACAAAGGACAATAGGTATGAGAAGGAATGAGATGTCAAATCACACATATGGGAACGCGGTGGATGAAACGGTAACAAAATTCCCGATGCCCTTAAGAAAATGATGGGAAAAATATCAAAACTTTTAGTCAGGCCTACCAGTAATTTTACTCGTAAAATTACCAGTAGCAGTTTCGCAGGGAATAGATCAACCTCCAAAACCTCGCCAAAATATATACCAGAGTGATCACAAAGCCTAAATTAAAACTGATCGTAACTACTAAACTAAATTAAAAACTCACCGAGAATACCGGGAAGGGGCTACTTTGTAGTACGGCTAAACTGATATTCCCCCCAGTAAAAATCGGAAATTAATCTATTATGAATCACTGATGAAATTCACCTATGACTGAGGAGGCATCAGTTAGTACCTTCAAATAAAGACTGCTGAATTTTCCATATACGATATACGTAAATAGGTTGCTTTCCTCAGAACAAAAAAAAAAACAAAAAAAAATAAAAATTGTACTCAGTTATGACGACAGTGATGAATATCAACAAAGAATCATCAATGATCGTTCAACAAATTTACTGCAGGATTGTGTAATTTTTTCAAATTGAAAAAATTTTTTTCAATTCAAATTGAAAAAATTCGTTACTATGAATACCATGGTTACAATTTATTTTTAAAACAAAGCAGTGAAAAATGCCATTAATGGAGGAGTTTTATCAGTGAGTATGGGAGCACGAAATGTCATAATCTGCTTAATTGTCAGGTGGTTAATATAGCGACGAAAAATTTACGTTTGTTTTACCTGTATTTTTATACCATGCAACAACCAACCAATAGTTGACCAAGAAGAGGAAGAATGTTTTGATGTGGTATGACCATGAACTATATGGATCCAGATTTGACAGAAAAAATCAACTCTGATCATTTCACCCGTCGGAAAAATTAGAAATGGATCTAATTATTTTACCGCCGGAAAATTGACCGCCGGCGGAATTTCCGTTGCCGTCGCAATTCTGCGCAACAACGTACATTTGTGTGTTTTAATTTTGACAGCGACTGACCGTCGCCCGTTAAGGTGAAAACAGAATCGGTACGTAACGACACGACGTAAAAATGTCAGTGCGAAGCCAGCGACTGAAACATAATAAATGCGGCACCGACCGCCCCTACAGAAGGCTCGTTGGTGCCACATTACAGTTTTTCATTCACAGCTAAAAAGTTTTTTATTCAGATCGTATTTTTTAATGTAAAATAATAAATTAAATAGTTAAATTTATTAATTGAATGCTTTAAACCAGTGTTGTCCAATGCAATAGTATGTAATTTTCACTTGTGTGCGTAAAGCGTTGCTGCAAACTGTGTTGTGTTGTTGTAATTAGCTTCGCAATACGCTGCTGCCGAACCAAGCTATTCATAGATATACGAGTTATTATATTTGGATGTGTATAAATACTTCTGCTTTTTTTGTAAAGTTTCGTTAGATTTATTGAGTTGTCAAAATTTTCATATTTTGTAATGCAGTGGCAACTCATCGTCCGCTCGTTGTCGTCACCAAAATTAGAAATCGGCCTAAGTTTGTCGGTGGACGACGTCGTGCCGCGTCGTCTTTATTATAGGTCTGTTCGGTGAGTGCACTGAAAGTGTAGAACAGTGTAGGGCAGAACAACATCTGACAGTTGTCAGAGCAATTTAGTGCAAACGCTTCAACGAACGAAAACTAACGAAAATGTTGATTTAGTGCAAACCAGCTGATTTATGTAAACAAACAATTCTCAAGGATGAAATTTACAGCTATTAAATTTACATAAATTTTCTATTTTTGATCGGATAACTTCCCAAATTCTTTGCTTTGTTTTCACTCGTAAACTTTTCCCCAATTGCGGTTTGTGCTCCTTCAAAAAATTTATGAGCAATTTCGTTTGGTTGCCTACCCATTTGGCTTTGACCACGCAATGAATATAATCTGCCATACAGAGAAGAAACCCTCATATTTTTTTAATTTACTTTTGGTTTTCTATTATTTTGCCTCCTTAACTTTTAGAAACAGCTGTTTTCATATGCTGCACTAACTTACACTAGCTATGAAGGTGGTGTAAATAGCGTTTGTTGAGTGTAGGAAAGCGTATGATTTGCAGGTATTTTACCACAAAAGAGCGAGAGGGTCAGAGGATGTGAGCGAGAAAGAAGACTAGCTATTTGTAGGAATCCGCACACAGAATTTGTGTGGGTACTTTCCTAAAATGTGTCAAAATCTCTGAAGAAGAGGAAGAAATTGTAAACAGTGTTGCCACAGCCTCAAAAAATTTGGTATCAAAAATTGATACATTTATGGTTTTTTTGGTATCACCGAAAAATGTTTGAAAAAAAAAAAATTAAAATTACTAAAATATGCTGCTTTTGGTGTTCTAACACAAAAAAATTTTTGAGAAAAAAATTTAAATTAATAAAGTAAGCTACTTTCGTGGTTTTAACGATATCGTTTTTTTTTTTTTATAATATAAAAATATAAAGATAATACTTAAATTTCACATGCAAATAAATATGAATACTTTGGTACTGTACCGAGTAATATAAAAGGTCTATAAAATATAATGGGTCAAACGAGCTGGGTGGTCTAGTTGCCAGAGCTGATTCTGGAATTGATTTGGAGTCATTGAATCAGTTCTTAAATATTTGTCGCTCTGTCCTCCTTTAAGTCAAAATGCCTCCTATGCGGAGTGGTCCAACCCAAAGTTTGATAAAAATAAAATTTGTTCTAAGCCAAAATAAAAATATCTACGTATCATTCATATGTAATTGTGCTTAGGTGTTTTTTTTTTATATAAATTTAAGTACTCCCACATGAAGGCGATGAAGGTATTCCACGCAGGATTACTGTGGATGGGTACGTAGATTTTGCCCCAGAAAGATTATGTGGTCCTTTCAACCCGTTATCACTTTGAAAAAACAAATATTTATATTTCGAAAACTATCGGCCTCCGGACTGTTCCGTCTTCAGATATGGGATCGGAGGACGGTGCAACGCCCCTTTTATAAACGGTTTTTACGATCGGTAAAGGAAAGCGTGACCACGAAAAAAAACCATGAAGGCATCAATTTGTGATACCATAATTTTTGAGGCTGTGGCAACACTGTTCCGAAGCGTCATTTTTGACACTAAATAGCATTTCGCACAAATGTGTTTGTTGAAATTTTGCCTTCATCTTCAGTTTGACATAAAATAGCATTCTACCCAAAATCTCACCAAACAGACCTGTAGTTTAGTGCAGTGAAGTGTAAGTTGGTGCTAACTCAAAAAACAGAGTTCTGAACAGTTTGGTGCAAAAAAATGCTCATCGAACGCTTTTTTCTGCACTAGAGTACTCTGAGTGCGTTTATCAAACAGACCTTATAATTGCTTTCATAAGAATGCATGAGTTTTTATTTTGACAGGCTGTCGTTGTCGCAATGTCGTGTCGTTACGTTCCGATTCTGTTTTCACCCTTATCCGTTGACCGCCGCAATTGTGTTCCGGGCATTATACAAGCATACACACATTCATACATACATGAACATTTCGGTATACATCCATATGTAAATTTTTTACTTTCACCGCATCACATTTTATACAGGATTGCTCAATCTTACCTTTTGTGTATGGTTTTTGATGCACTTTTCTGCCAGTTTCCTCAATGTACAGATATTTCGCTCGCTTGTCCTTTCGCCTTCTGCGATATGTGTTCAGTATTTACAACATAATTTCTTCTTTTGATTTTCTTATAGCTGCTACTACTCTTTTCACTTTTAACCAGTTTTTTACTACAGAGCAGAAATACATATATTTTTGGTTTACAACTTTGTGATTCAGATCCCACGAAACAAAATGCAACTAGCGACCCCAGTAAAAATCTTAAGTTTATTTTAGAGTTTAGTTCGCCAGTAATATAACTATTATTGGTCTCCGCCTTTTAGTATGGTTGTGGAAAACAAAATGAAAGTCATTATTGCGAATTTCTACAACAACAGGTCCGTTTCTTGGCTCCCAAACCAGTGTGAATTAGTACTAATTAACTAGGAACCACTAATTACAGATGGCCGTGGTAAATGGACAACAATACGTACTATTCTTTCCAATGCAAAAATACGTGCTTTTCAATAAGGTTGTTCTCTCTCTGTTATTTTGGCCTGGCAAATTTGCCGAGATGACATAAGTGTGATAAATTTGCCGAGCACAACAACAAAATACACGTCTTGTCAAATTTGGAGCTTCGCCAAATTTCTCATACCCCAACCCGTGATATGTGATATCATGAGAAAAATATCACGGGAAATGCAACCATGTTATTACATTCACAATGGTCTTCTATGAGAAGTGAGTTTGAATTTATGTTTCTAGTTCTTTTTTTTAAGTATTTTATTTTATTCAGATAAAAAATTAATTAATTCGAAATTGAAGCAAGCAAAGCAAAGCGACAACAGTTGTATAAAGAGTGGAAAGTATATGACTAACATGCTAGTTCACAATGAAGTCAGTTAGAATCAGGATCCACCAATACAGGTCGGCTCTTCAGATCAGCTGACTTCTTCTTTTTCTTCAACAGCTATCCAATTTCTCTGCTTCTGCATATTCTATACATACATTCGTGTTTACTATTGGTCAAATTCTTCGTTCTCTGAGTTTCTCCATCATTCGCTCGTGAGCTGAATGTCAAATTATTTCGTTCTCCTTTCAGTTTTGACATTCCGTTTGACATTCAGCTCACGGCATGTTTGTGTGTATGTACCATGGACCGACCTGGTAATTGGATCATGGTTAGAATTTTATTTTCTTAAAGATGCGCTCTCTCTGTGTGGCAAATTTCTCAAGATATCATGATATCTCGGCAAAAATATTAGACACAGAGAACAACCTTAATTAGTTAATACTCACATCCAGCGTTGCCAGAATGACGATGGCATCGTCATTTTGATGATTTTTGGACTCCATGACGATGGGACGATTTCAT
This sequence comes from Urophora cardui, assembly GCA_960531455.1. Taxonomy (NCBI): domain Eukaryota; kingdom Metazoa; phylum Arthropoda; class Insecta; order Diptera; family Tephritidae; genus Urophora; species Urophora cardui. The sequence goes on along the minus strand of OY482670.1, from coordinate 86,346,073 downwards.
GTCTCAAAATTACGATTTTAGGAAGTACAGAAAAATATAGATTTATTCGTAATAAAAATTAATTACTTTATACAAATTTCCATAATTAAAAAAAAATTAAGGCAATCTGATTGGTTTTCTTCAATCCTTTTCCAACACTGGTATTATGGTTTTCATAAATCCTTTTATTACATTAAAATGCAACATTGCCTTAGTTCTGAGCGCACTGCCACACGAATAGAATAAGTGCATTCATTGCTCAACATAATCTACTATTCTCCGCCGTAAATGATCTTGTAAAGTGAATAAAAAGCAGTTTCGACGATTCTAAAACGGTGGCAGCTTTATCGTGTGGAAGAACAAAAGCAACAAGTATTATTCAAAACGCTCTTGGGCAGTACCAGCTATAATCGCTATGTGCCATACTCCGAACAACTAAATTTTCATTATGCGTTGATGAATCCACTGATATACATAAGAATATGAAATTACTCAGTCTTGTAGTGAGAGTATGTATAAACTTTTCAGTGAAAGACTTTTTTTTTGGCTTGGTCCGTGTTGAAACCTGCGACGCTATCAATTTACATAATGTGATAAAACAGTATTTCATCGAAAACGATGTGCCTTATGAAAACAACATGATTGCATTTGTCGCAGATGGGGCAAAAAATGGATGACGATTTTTATTTTTAAATTGACGTTTTGAGAGAAAAAAAAATCGGGCAACACTGCTCACATCTATTCCGGTTTACGATCCACTTTCATCGGAGGTGAATTGGATCAAATGGCATTCTGCAACAGCGTTGCCGTTTTAAATTCTTGAGATTACCCAAAAAAATATTCAAATTACCCATAATTGCCCGAAATTCCCCATACAAATTTTAAAATTACACTGCCCGACAAAATTTCAAACATTTTGATATCCTCGACATTTTGTAAATCTTGTATTTACCATATTTTGCATAAAACCAAATCTTTTGTCAAATCTTTTTGTAATTCCGTCACTTTAACGTCGATTTTATGGGGAATTGGAAAGGGTATTTCATCCTCTCAAAATGAAATGAAATAAAATAAAACTCAAGACGGTAATGGCGGAGATATTGACAGATTAGTAATCCTCCTTTTCTTATTAGCGCGAAAACTGAAATTTCAAAATATCTCGAAAACTGTTCTACTTTTGAACCATTTGATTACATCAGCAGGAATACATAGGAATCAAATGTCGAGGATATTTTTTTGTCGGGTAATGTTATCAAGATATTTCCAATAAACAAGTATTTTCAAATTTTTTTACTTTATAACGGTTTGTATTTTTAAATTCATGTGCAAATATGTATGTATATGTGTGGTTAAAAAAAAGTTATAAAGAAACAAAAAAACAAGTAAGAGAGAAATGAAACATTAAATAGTCCGATTTTCTTTAATTTATAGGTACCTCCAATTCTGTGGGTTGTTTATGCAAATATTTATAAAAAAATATTGCAATGATCTTAGTAATTTAAGTCGAGAAGTTTTACGCCAAAATGTATGGTTAGTTGTAGGGGAGCTATATGTTATAATGGTCCAATTTGGCCGAATCCGACAAATGATCAGCGTATCTTAACAACTGAGGAACTAGCTCATGATTCTGATAATATCGGCATATATTTTGGTGGGTCTAATTTTCCTCCTTCTGGAACTTTCGACAAACCTGTTTTAGCTCAATGTTAAAATACCATTTCATGTTCATGAATGGTATAAAATTGCTTATTTTTTTTCCTAGCTAACTTCTTACTTTAATGGGCTTATGAAATTTGTTTGTACATGTTCGACCAGCCGGTAATTCAAGATTAAATAAATGCTGCAAAAACTCATGCACACTTTCGCACAATGCGAATGTAATAGCAGCTCATGAAAATAATTAATTTTTTTATAGGTATTATTATTCATATAAAACTATTAAAAGGCGAATTCCCCAAATCATAGCACTCCCCAAAAATTACCCAAATATTAAAAAATTCCCCAAATTTGGGGAATTACCCACAAAACGACAACGCTGTTCTGCCATTCGAATGACGTCCGATGAACGTCAGATTTTTTCGAAGTTCGGAAATCGGCATTCTGGTTCACGATGGATCGGATTTTTGACAGTTTATCGGAGCGATTCTTTCCGTCAGCTTTTGTGTGTCGGAGGCAATAGAAATTTTGATTATTTTTGGAAATATTACCAATTTAGAGCGCTTTCACATTACTCGGTGCGGAATCGGATCGACATTTTTGGTTTTTACCGAAAGTATACCGAAACCTTGCCGACCACATGTTTTCAATTGGCACTTTCACATTAGTGTTGCATACATGAAATCGGAGCGGATTGATTTCGGTATACCGCAACGCGGTAAGACCGGTCAGTAAAATTTGAGGAATTACTGCATACATTTTTGCGGCGTAATAAAAGAAGAAGAACAAAGTCAGTAAAAAACTCGTTTCGGCTATAAATGTAACAAGTTATTTATTTTTTTTTTTATTTATTTATTCAGCAATCTACCAGGCTCAGCCCTCACAGATTCATCATACAATGCTCTTACATTGATATATACATAGATATTCACAGAATACAAGAATCAATTATTACTGCTTCGAGAGCATAAAAACAAAAAAAAAAACAAAACAAAAAAGAAACTAGTTTGATACAACAATAAAATAATCACAATACATTATTACAGATCAATTCGATTAACTTATTTTTCAAACATGGCCTACTCAAGTCAAGGTCTGAAATGCTGCAGATGGAATTGCAAAGCGATGTGAACTTATGTATAGGTTCATTCCCACCATATTTCGTCTTATGCGTCTTACAATAGAAGATATAGTGCTCTCTTAAAGAAACTCCCGGCACATGAAACGGTAAAAGAGTAAGAAGCTCTGGAGAGTTTATTTTTCCGTCATAGATATCCTTAATAAAGAGAATACCATTCATTTTCCTTCTGCTTGCGAGATTAGATAAATTGAGAATCCTACACCTCAGCTCATAGGTTGGCATATCGTCGACTGAGTAAAGACGCCTGAGGGCAAATTTTGTGAACCGTCGCTGAACGCTCTCTACTCTGTGGGAATGGATTTCGGTATTGGGGTCCCATATGACGCCGGCGTACTCAACTACGGATCTTACTAGGCAGGTGAAGATACTTTTTAGAGTGAGAGGGTCGCGAAAGTCCCTAGAGTTGCGTTTGATGAAGCCTAATTTAGAGTTTGCCGAGGATATCACATATTCTCTATGAAAATCAAACTTGAGTTTGTAATCTAAGTAAACTCCTAAATCCTTTACAATAGTTTGGCGGTTGAACGCGTCTAGATCGTTGAACAAGTAGTTGTGATGAATAACAGAGTTGCTCCGCGAGAAAGAGATAATGTTACACTTGTCAAAGTTCAGTTTTAGGCTGTTTCGGTCACACCAAGACACTAGCGAAGCAATATCGGATTGCATGTTAACGAGGTCACTAGGCTCTTTAATTTTCAGAAAAACCTTTATGTCATCAGCATACATTAAGAAATTACAGAACTTTAGCTCGTTCTGTATGTCGTTGATGAAAATTGAAAATAGCAGAGGTCCGAGGTGACTGCCCTGAGGGACGCCCGAAGTGGCTTTTATAGGATCAGAACAGCAGTTTCCGATTTTGACAATCAACTTTCTGTTCGATAGGTAAGAATTTAACCACTCAAGAGCTTTTGAATGAACACCGAGTGTTTCTAGCTTCTTAAGTAGCAGAAGATGATTGAGGCTATCAAAGGCTTTGACAAAATCCGTGTAGAGGGCGTCGACTTGGTGCCCCTTCTCGATATTGTTTATCACAAAATTAGTGAAAATCGCTAAATTGGTGCTGGTAGATTTTCCCGGGAAAAACCCATGCTGCTCTGTAACAATATGACATTTAAAAGCATTGAACAACTGATCATTAACTAATTTATCTAACACTTTTGGTATAATTGAAAGCTTTGCAATGGGACGATAGTTATTGGCTAAGTTCCTTAAGCCAGATTTGTAAATTGGTGATAAGAAAGCAAACTTCCATTCATCCAAGACTAATCCCTCATTGAGAGATTTGTTGAATATGATAGTGAGTGGCACACAAATGGAATTAGCACAGTTTTTTAGGAATGAGCTGGGTAGTAAGTCATATCCTGCCCCTTTTGAACTATCTAATGTAGCGAGAGATTCGAAAACCTGATCTTCAGTTACTGAAAATTTTGCGATATTGACGACTTGTCGCAGGGAGTGATACGTGGTTGATGTTGTTGCGTTATCAAAACTACCGAACACTGATCCGAAAAACTTTGCGAAGAGCTCGCAGGCGCTCTGAGCAGAGGAAGCGACTGAGTCGTTAAACTCAATTGATTTAGGAATTCCATTTGTTTTCCGCTTGCTGTTATAAAATAACCAAAAAGATTTGGGATTATTCTTTATATAGGCTTCTAATGAATTTAAATATTTCTTGTATAGGAACTTTGATAAACACTCGTATTCATTACGACGCTTTACGAAGGAGTCTTTATCCGCGCATGTATTGGTTTTGTTAAACCTCGCGTGTGCTTTGTTTCGCAAGTTTTTTAACCTTAGAAGTCTTCTGCTGTGCCACGGTAAGTTGAAAGATCTCTTTCGCTTGGAAATAGGGACAAAGCGGTTCAGCCCTTCCTCTATTATGGATTTGAATTCTCTATACATATTATGCAGATCCAAATCAGTTAGTAGAGTTTCCCAATTTACCACATCAAAAAGCTGATTAAGGGCTGGATAGTTTGCTTTTGAGAAACAATAAGATTGCTCCTCAACTTCTGAGTCCCAATTAAATTTAAAGAAAGACAACTGAATGGTAATCGCTTTATGATGGATGGATTCGCGTGTTAGTGGTATGTTGCATTTTGATAAATTAAATGCCATATCATTATTCATAAAAACTAAGTCTAGTATTCTATTGAGGTCATTCGGTACGCCATTAATTTGAAACAGGCCTAAGGAGTACAACGTGTCGCATAACAATGATTCAGAATGGGATTTCAAATTAAATGGTGTAAAATATTTATCCTCGCTATTATAAATCCACTGAACGTCACCTATATTAAAATCACCAATAACGCTCGCGGTTTGATATGGTTGAAGTGAGCTGGTGAGAGAGCTTATATTGTCTATATGCAGCTTATAGATTTCATCTGGACTATTTGGTGGAATGTAACTAATGCAGAAAAATATTTCATTTATACCCGTATCGGGAACACTACCGATATTAACAGCAATACACATCTGTTCCATTTCAGATCTAACTAGTGGGAGTTTGACTTCACGACTTAAAAGTGACGATGAGATAGCTGCCAATATGCCTCCGCCTCTGGTTGTACCGTGCTCCAGGGTCCGATCATTACGATAAACATGGTAGTATCCATCAAATAATTCAGTTGATAAAAAATCGGGTGTAAGCCATGTCTCCACAATTATTATTATGTCGAAATCATGCGCCGCTGCAGATTGAAAGAGAGAGTTTGTTTTTGTCCGCAAACCACCAGCGTTATGGAAATAAAGTATTCCCACAAGTGTGAAAAACACAGCATCGCGGAATCGTTTCGGTAAGCTGAAAATACCGAGCAAAAAATGTCGATGCGATGTCGTACCGAGTAATGTGAAAAGGCCCTTAATGTAATTAAACTATGATTTTTAAATTTATGCAACATTATTATACAAAACGGGCTTGGTTTAGCTATGCTACTGGCCTTTTCTTTGCAAAATAAGTGGAAAAAAAAGGAATCTGCTTTAGTACAATAGACTGAATAGAGGGAAATAAGTACAAGGAGTTTCAATGTATTGAACTTTTATTTAATAATAAAATTTATTTTCCTTTTTAGCAATATTTATATATTATTGTTTAATAAAAGCTTCTGAAAATAATTTTAAATGTGGTATTACTACGATGATGTAATATGGGTGAGTAGCGCAACTCGGGCATAATTTCTGCGCCAGGATGTACTCCTTTAAGCATTTTTGCCCGACTGTGCGTTTTTAAAGATTTAAAATATCGCCATGCGACATGACTTACAAACATTTGCACGAGAAATTAACAAATCGAAGAAACGTACTCACTTTCTATGTATGTCCGTTCATGCTCAACGAGTCCTGTAGCAGGAATTTTCTACACGATATGTACGTATTCATGATTTGATGGATCGCAACCTGGATCTCAAATTTGCTTTTATGTTTTGTGACCCATAAAAACGTTTTGATATGCGACCAGGTGGTGTCATCCATGGATTGCATCGTACTATATATAGTGTACCTAAAACATACCAACTGCAAGAGGTTTTCGCATGAAACTTTGTGGGAATAAGCTGTAAATGTTATTTTCACTAAAGTTGGCATTTTCATTGCCATTGAGTTCATGGAGTAGAGTCCAAAATTACTAATGGTTAAGGTGGAAATCGCAATAATGTACCACTGGTGTTAAAGGAAAATTTCTATATAATGAACCACGATCCTATCACAGATCATAAAAAAAAGTCGCTCTCGCCAGACGATTATAGTGCAAGAGATATTCCTTGTTAAAGCAATGTGTATGTAGAAGACTTTTTTGTGTCACCGGCCTTCGGCCGCGCTTCAAAAAAACTCAGCCGGCAGAATTCTCCTTTTGGAAAACTTTAATATTATAATTTAATAATAGTTGAAAGCCTTAAAGGTAGATGAATTATCATCCAAAGAATATTTCCTGAAAGTTTCACTGAAAAATTTCTAGTAGTTTGTAAATAAATAAAATTGGTTCATTCTACCCATGCTTAGCCGGTGTTAATTTCCGAATTACAAGGTATTCTCTCATGAAACTTTTTGACAGTATTCTATAAATGGCGTTTTCATATATGTTGGCACTTTTTTTTATAATAGAAAGCAATATTTTAAAAAATTTAATTAAAATTAATGTCTAAATTCCTTTGTTCTTCCATTTATTTTTCCACTTAAAAAGCTGCTGCAGCAATGGAATCCATTTTTTAACCATTTAATATATTCTTTCTGAAAATTTAATCTAAAATTTACTGAAAATATAAATTTGCTGTCAAAAATACAAATGTGCTGTCAAAAAATACATATTATTTCGCATAAACGCTATCTAACACTGATTCGAACATAGTTTAACACTTAACAACACTTATGTTCGAAACTTCGTAAACCAGAATACCAATTTTCGTTTTGTCGTAGCAGTCGGCGTCGCCGCGATCGGAGTTCCGAGGGATAGTAGAATAGCTGTGGTAATAATATACACTAATTTTGCAAACCAAACGTACCAACCGCTTTGGTATTAATTTTGATCTCTGTTTTGTTTACTTTCGTTCATTACATGTAGAGTGACGTCATCAGGGAGCTCGTGAGCCCATGCTCATGCTGCTCTATATGCGTAATCTTGTAGGTATTTCGTTCTTGTATTGCCAGAGTGTTGCCACTTTTTTTCATTCGAATGGCAAATTTTTTCGAAGATTTCAGGGTTGCTTTCTGCGTTAGCATTCAAAACGCAAAAAAATAGTTGCGATAAGTTGCATTTTGGTGGTGGCATTTGCGCGTTAGCGAGGGCGAGTATCGACGGAGATTTAACGACGAGCTGTACGAGCTGTACGCAGACATCGACATTGTTCAGCGAATAAAGATCCAGCGGCTGCGCTGGGCAGGTCATGTCGTGAGAATGGACGAAGGTGCTCCAGCCAAGAAAGTATTTTTATCGAAACTCGCTGAACGCAGAAGAAAGGGGAGGTCTCCACTGCGTTGGGAAGATCAGGTGGACAGTGATGCTGACTCCCTAGGTATTCCCAAATGGCGCCATGCTGCACGAAACAGAAATGGCTGGCGCGCTTTATTGAACTCGGACAGAATCGTCTAGACGGTTACGTGCCAATTAACCAACCAACCAACCAACCAACCATTTGTATGGAGAAATGTAACATTTACACAGCTATTCTACTATCCCTCGGAACTCCGATCGCGGCGACGCCGGCTGCTACGACAAAACGAAAATTGGTATTCTGGTTTACGACGTTTCGAACATAAGTGTTGTTAAGTGTTAAACTATGTTCGAATCAGTGTTAGATAGCGTTTCTGCGAAATAATATGTATTATTTGACAGCACATTTGTATTTTTGACAGCAAATTTATATTTTCAGCAAGTTTTAGATTAAATTTTCAGAAAGAATATATTAAATGGTTAAAAAATGGATTCCATTGCTTCAGCAGCTTATTTAGTGGAAAAATAAATGGAAGAACAAAGGAATTTGGACATTAATTTTAATTCAATTTTTTAAAATATTGCTTTCTCTTATAAAAAAAAAGTGCCAACATATATGAAAACGGCATTTATAGAATACTGTCACCAAGTTTCATGCGATAATACCTTGTAATTCTGAAATTAACACCGGCTAAGCTTGGATAGAATGAACCAATTTAATTTATTTACAAACTACTGCGAATTTTTCAGTGAAACTTTCAGGAAATATTCTTTGGATGATAATTCATCTACCTTTAACGCTTTCAACTATTATTAAATTATAATATTAAAGTTCTCCAAAAGGAGAATTCTGCCGGCTGAGGTTTTTTTAAAGCGCGCCCAAAGGCCGGTGACACAAAGAAGTCTTCTACACACACATTGCTTTAACAAGGAATATCTCTTGCGCTATAATCGTCCGCGGGAGCGACTTTTTATGATCTGCGATAGGATCGTGGTTCATTATATAAAAATTTTCCCTTAACACCAGTGGTACATTATTGCGATTCCCACTTTAACTATTAGTAATTTAAAAATAATGAAAAAAAACTGGATTCCATGAACTCAAGGGCAATGAAAATGCCAACTTTAGTGAAAATAACATTTACAGCTTATTCCAACAAAGTTTCATGCGAAAACCTCTTGCAGTTGGTTTGTTTTACACTATTTATAGTGATATGTTATACTGATGCAATGCATGGATGACGCTCCACACTGGTCGCATATCAACAAGTTTTTATGGATCGCAAAACATAAAAGCAAATTTGAGATCCAGGTTGCGATCAACCAAATCATGAATATGTACATATCGTGTAGCAGGAATTTTGTGACTCGCCAGGACGCGTTGAGCATGAACGGATATAGAAAGTGAGCACGTTTCTTCGATTTGTTAGGTTCTCGTGCAAATGTTTGTAAACCAAGTTGCAAGGCGATATTTTAAATCTTTAAAAAGACACAGTGAGGCAAAAATGCTTAAAGGAGTACATCTTGGCACATAAATTATGTCCGAGTTGCGCTACCCACTCATATTACATGATCGTAGTAATAATACACAATTAAAATTATTTTCAGAAGCTTTTATTAAACAGTAATATATAAATATTGCTAAAAAGGATAATACATTTTATTATTAATAAAAGTTCAATACGTTGAAACTCCTTGTACTTATTTCCCTCTATTCAGTCTATTGTACTAAAGCAGATTCCTTTTGTTCACTTATTTTGCAAAGAAAAGGCCAGTAGCATAGCTAAACCAAGCCCGTTTTGTATAATATGTTGCATAAATTTAAAAATCATAGTTTAATGACATTAAATTGGTAATATTTCCAAAAATAATCAAAATTTCTATTGCCTCCGACACACAAAAGCTGACGGAAAGAATCGCTCCGATAAACTGTCAAAAATCCGATCCATCGTGAACCAGAATGCCTATTTCCGAACTTCGAAAAAATCTGACGTTCATCGGACGTCAATCGAATGCAGAATGCCATTTGATCCGATTCACCTCCGATGAAAGTGGATCGTAAACCGGAATAGATGTGTTAATGTTGCGTTTTGGACTAAACGCAAAAATGCCTCCGAAACGCAAAACGCAGGCTCACCATGAACATGCTATAGGGTCCCCAAAAACAGAAGCGATACGATACAGCCCACATATGCAATTGTGCATGACGCGATACGATTTTGCATATGTGGGCTGTATCGTATCCGGATCCGTCGTACTTGTGACGATGTATTTTTAAATGCCCACAGTTTACTGAGCTGTCAGTCACATATGTCGATGTATATGGATTGAAGCGCTATAGCCCCGACACATAGCATACGTCAATCCGTCTACGTCGACGTATGAGACTGACAGCCCAGGTACTTGACGTAGAGGTCGCCACATAGGAAACGTTGACGGATATACATAAATCACCTTTAACTACAGAGGTGGTGGCAAAAATTTAACTCTTTAGAATATTTTGCAATTTATGTTATCTCTTTTCAACTAATAGTATTCCACATAAATAAAAATTGTATCTGTTTCGCTCTAACAAATTATCCCATGTATTATTTATACGCTTACAAAATTCTCATCGCTAACGGCAAAACTGCTTATTGTTTTCATTATGAATTACTTAGTGCTAACGACCTTACTGCTTATTGTTTTGATTATGAATTGCTTAGCGGTAACGACCGAACTGCTTATTGTTTTGATTATGAATTGCTTAGCGGTAACGACCGAACTGCTTATATGCTAATGCTTATATTACTTACCATCCTTTTTTTTTAATAAATAAAAGAAAGTAATTTTCTTGAATTTTTAATATTTTATTTAAAGATTTATTAACAAAATTTTTGCAATATTTGCTACGTTTATACATGCGCGAATTCATGAATTTCACGAAAAAAAAATGCCTGCATAAACGCAATTTCATCTATTAACACATGTATTAATACAGAAATTCATGAATTCCTACACGAATAAACCTAGTATCACATAAATATATACATATATGTATATTAATTACGGTTCCTTCCTTGGTTAATTTCCCACTTAAATTCAGCCAGTCCACTATTTGGTTATATCAATATGTCAACCTGAAAATAGAAAAAAAAATTAGACTTTATCAACACAAATAAAAAATTGCAATGGCTGACTTTTTAGTTCCTTGCTTATTTCTTTTTCATTCCTCTTTCAAAACCTACTGTTTGAAAATTCCTTGTGGTTGTGTGTGTGAATTCGATACCCACGTTATGTTGGTTATCGATTTTTTCGATAAAGTGCTTAGCCTTTTCTGGTAAGGTTATTGACCATTTTGGTTTTGTGGAGGAATGTTTTACAAATGAGAAGCTGTTTTATAACGATACTGTTACTGCATAACTAATTTGAGCTTTACGTTTACTTATTGAAATTTGTGCAACTTACGATTTTATTTTAGTTTTTAATGAAAATATAATTATCAGCACAGAAATCACACAAATAAGCACAGTCCTTGCTAGAACTCTAAGCAGTTTATAACAACTTAAATAAGCATTTCGATTAATGCCGATAGTCATCAGATATGTACTCATTTTTCTCCTAGCCGTGGGAAAAAACTAAGCAGTTGGTTTTTTCTTCTAATATGTTATCTCTTTTCAACTAATTCCACATAAATAAAAACTGTATCTGTTTCACTCTAACAAATCATCCCATGCATTATTTATACGCTTACAAAATTCTTATCGCTAACGACCGTGCTGCTTATTGTTTTGATTATAAATTGTTTAGCGGTAACGACCGAACTGCTTATTGTTTTGATTATGAATTGCTTATGCTATCAATGCTGCTGGTCGAGCACCGTGTAATTGTTGTTGTGTACTCCGACGGTGAGAGAATTTTCGGACTCTCACATCCAGCAAATTTGCTGTGTGAAACAGGCAGCCAGCAGACGAGGTTTCGGGCAGGGTTGGGCATGATTCAACTAATTTTGAGTGCACTCAGCCTGCAACTACCACTCAAACCTGAGTGGTAGTTAAATATCTGATTTTAACTACCACTCCATTTAAGTGGTAGTTAAATCTTGAATTCTCACTGGCTAACTGAGCTGGTGCTGAGTAGGAATGGCAACTATAACCGGAAAAACGATTATAATCGGTTAGTTTCTTTCGGTTAACGTTTAAAATGTATCGGTTTTTTCCTTTTGATTATTTTTTCGGTTAACCGTTTTCCTCTCAAGTCGAAATGAGTTTGTAAATTATTTTTCAAGGCAAAATGTTATGAATTGGTATTAATGAATGATTGATGATGTTATTTATTTATTTTTTCATATAAGTAAGCGCAATGTGTAGATAAATGTGCACAGCTTTTTTAAATATGATTTCATTTATATACGAATTTGTATGATCTCGTACCTCTTTAAAATTGTTTTTGGGAAAATTTTTCATTAAGGAACAACGCCCCGAAATAAATGACTATTTCAGGGGGGTAGAGGAGCTCTCACAGGACTTGGAACTGAAATCAAAAATTTCCGGAGGCTTGTAGTTTACAAGATATTTGTTGTTAAAATTTTGAAATTTACCAAACAAAACACGAAAACTGCGATCTATTGCCGAGATAAAAACACGTTTAAAACGAGTATGTGTGTAGAACAACATTTTGCGTTGGCGGCCTTCAGCCGCGCTTTAAAAAAATAATCCTCAGCCGACATAATTCTCTTTCTGGGGTAATATCTATGGACCCATCCAACCTTAACGACAATTATCTCGTAAACTGTAAACTTTCTGCAAGTTTTGATTTCAGTTTTGATATATTTGAGAGCCCCTGAAAAGGTAATTTTTTTCGTGGTGCGCTTTCTTAGTGGAAAGCCGACACTTTTTTTGTTTATAACGTGTTTTTGTAAAGATGAGATAGCAACAAAATATTGACGATTTTTTCGCTGAAATTACGATTTTTTATTATTATAAGCTTTGTTCGCGTACTTTCTCCAACAGCATTTACTCAGCAGCCTCCAACAGCCAGGCGTTGGAGAAAAATGTCACCTATCCTCTCACAAGAGAAAAATATCGTAAGAGGTAAACGAACACAAAATTTGCAGAGTTCAACAGCTTTGGCAAACAGCTGATTTTTATTTACATTCACAAGCCCCAAATTCAAAGGATAAAAAGGATTAAAATTAAAATGATAATAAAATTGGTGGAAATTATTGCTGTTAATTATGTATATATGTACATATAACATAAAAATAATAAAATAAAACATAGTTTTTTTTCTTATTTAATTTCTTTTGATTCGTTTTGGGTTTCGTTTTGGTCAGTCTTTTGTCACCTCGCGATAACCTCCTCAATCTAAAAATCGTTCGCATAGGCCCGCAAAAAGGTTTTTTGAAGTTCGGAAATGCATCCGGAACTCTCTTTTACAATAAATCGGCACTGTTTGTTCTATATAAATGCTAATGGAGTTACAATTTTGCCTGAAAACAGTGGAGATATATGCACATATGTATGTATCTGCAATACAATTAACTTCATGTTGTTGTTGTTGTAGCCACCAAGACACTCACGAAGGTTTTGCGGAGTGTAGGGGATGTGACAGTCCTTTGCCGGATAAATCCGGTACGCTCGGGTACTAGTCCCTTCTGAGACTAGCCCGACTGTCGTGCGAACGATTTTTTCTGGCCATAATCAACCTTATAGGCCGGTGGATTTTAGTCGCGTCTTACGACAGGCATTCCTTACAACGGGTATATTCTAGACCCCCTAACCCGCTGGGGTTCGCTGTTACTATCTAATAAATAGGATTTCATTGTAATAATTATCATACTAACAATTGCTTTTCTTTGTACCCATGTCCATACTGTTTTCCACCGCAGTATGTCTTCGCGTCTGCTGCCCCGCAGAAGAGATTTCAATTTAATGCACCCGGCCCTGGCCATGCTTTAAAAAAATAACCCTCTATGGACCGATCCACAGTACTTTTGAGTAGAACAAACTTTTGCGTTGGCGGCATTTGGCCGCGCCTTAAAAAAAATAGCCCCAGCCAGCAAAATTTCCTTTCTCGAATTATATCTGCGAAGCGATCGGGAGTGTTATAATTAGTAAAATTAACATCCATAGAAGATTTCCCGAAAGTTCCAGTGGTTTGAAAATAAGGTAATTATCTAGTATACGGTGCAAGGGCTAAAACTCGTCAATTTTTAACAAGCGGGACATTAATGGACACGTTTCGATCTCAGGAGCGCGAATCAGAAGGCGGAGCTTAACTTTTTTATTTCAATAAAAAGTTATTAACAAAAAACGTTTTCATTTTTCGATTGCTTATTACACCCACACGAACACGCAAATCAATCTATTTTTTACCATTTGGTAATACATTATTTATATTTACCATTTCACGCCCAAAATGTGCTAATATGTTGCAAATAAATATAATATTTTAGTTAAACCCAAAGTACAAGTAAAGAAACTACGCCAATTTCATCAATATAGTGCGTAGCGTTGCCAACTAACTCTGTGACAGTTCAATTATCGCTCGAAAAAAGTGAAAGAATGTCAATTGTTTACTTTGGTTTTATTAAAAAATAGTATTTATTTGCAACATATTAAATAATTTTGGGTGTGATGTAGTAAATATGAAGAATGTATTATCCTATGGTAAAGAAATAAGCTGAATTTGTGTGTTCATGTGTGTGTAATGAGCAAGCAAAAAATTATAATGTTTTTTGTTAATAACTTCTTATTGAAATAAAAAAGTTAAGCTCCGCCTTCTGATTCGTGTTCCTGAGATCGAAACGCATCGGTTGGTACCCCATTTTTAAAAATTGAAGCAGTTTTAGTCGATGCACCGTAAACTAGATAATTACCGAAAATAAATACGGCGGGCGCATTATACTGAAGCCGACCCACTGCAGAACTATTCTCGGAGGGTGTGCCACCCACTGCCTATTTTTAAAATCCGGATAATTGGGTTTTAGTTAGAATTTGTTGTCTATCCAGGCTCAGTGAAACTTTCAGGAAATATTCCGTAGATGATAATTCATCTTATCTTAACACTTTCAACTATTATTAAATTATAATATTAAAGTTCTCCAGAAATAGAATTCTCCCGGCTGAGGGTTATTTTTGTAAAGCGCGGCTGAAGGCAGGCTATACAAAACAACTGTGGATTGCTCCATGGATATTAATCCAGAAAGAGAATTCTGCCGGCTGAGGGTAATTTTATTGAATCGCGGCCAAAAGCCGCCAACGCAGAAAGATGTTCTACACATACATACATTAATTTAACAAGGAATGTCTCCCGAACTATAAGCGTCCGGAGGGTAGTACTTTGTTTTTTGTGATCTGTGAGACCACCCCTACCCTCTGGAAAATTGTTATCAGATCGTGGATCATTATATACAAATTTTCCCTCTATCCAGGCTGGGGATCCAACCCATAACCTCTGGTATGGCAGACTAGCCACTGTCCGCCACGCCACAGTGGCCACAACACTCCCCACTGCACCACAGCGGCCCCGTTAATATATATTCCCGCAAAGGAGATTACAATTTACTAAGGTACTGTAGTCGAACACTAGTTGTACCAAACTGCACCGTGTATACAGGCCCTTACTTATTTACATTGTGGCATTTTTGTAACATAATGGCAACATTAAAACGATTAAAAGGCTTCTTTTTTGGAATCCGTTATATAGCGGAAAAATAAATTCATATACAGATTCTAAGAGGCAAAGCGAACACGCATTTTTATATAGCTCTGTAAAAAGAACGCTGTAAAACCAAAAATAATAAAGGAAAACATTAAAATTCTGCGGACAGGACTACAATTACAATCAAATTGAATTAAAAATGGTTCGTTTGTCGAAAAATGAAATGATTGCTGTACTACGAGCACGGGGTATGCAGATACCGAACGGCGCAACAATTTCACAAGTCCGAGAAATGTACACCAACTTGATTGCTGTCCCGAAAGAGGAAAATCATGCAAATGAGGGAGAGATGAAGCCCGCAGTGGACACAGAAGCTACCAATGGTGTTGATGAAATAGTTGAAGTCGATAGTGCTCCAAACGCAACCAACGAAACGATTTCTGCCGGCGAGCCCGTACAACGTGCATCGCATTCAAACGCACATGTCAACACTGATGGCCAAAGTGCTTCAGCAGGATTGCCTGCATCTATTCCTCCAAGGGATAGTCATATGCCTTCTGTCGTTGATCAACAACAGGGAGACGCTATCGAGCAGAGAATTGCACAGTTGCAACTTGAACGCGATCTACTATTGCTAGAAGGCGAAGTTAATAACTTGAGGCAAATGAGTCGGCCACCAACACAAAATATTCGCATCGACATAAGCGTAATCGAGTCGATGGTTCAAAAGTTCCCTGCCGATGATATGTACGATGTTCATAAGTGGATCGAAGATTTGGAAGACGCCTTTGACATCCTGCAATTTGATGAACGAGCCCGTTTTGTTGGAATTCGTCGTCTACTGAGTGGTACCGCAAAAATGTTCGCACGAACAGTTTCCGTTCACACTTATGATGCCTTACGCGACGAGTTGCTTGTGGAGTTTGGTCGCAAGTACTCCACTGACGAAGTGTACAACCAACTGCGGTCTCGACACCTGAAGCCAAATGAAACGGTCCATCGTTATGTTCTTGAGATGCAGGAAATCGCTGCTCGTGCACGAGTACCCGAAAGTGAATTGATTGATCTAATCATTACTGGTATTGGTGACACTTCGAACGCTGCATCTGTATTTATGGGTGCCACAACATTGCGCGCTCTGAAGGACTCACTTGTTCGATACGAACGAATGCGGAATGAACGATTGCGATCAAAACCGAACGCATCTCTTCCAGTCCGCCGGATACTTCCGTCAATGCAAAGCACTGCTACGCAACCAAATACATCACGCTCTGCTGTGGCTCAGCCTACCGCTGCACCTGCTGCTCAAAACTTAGTCCGCTGTTTTAATTGCTCACGTTATGGCCATTATCAAAGCGCTTGCCCGATGCCAAAGAGACCTGAGGGTTCTTGCTTCCGTTGTGGAGAGTTGAACCATGTTTACAAGAATTGTCCAAACCGCCCCACTGCCGCTGCTGCCGCTGCCAACCGAGGTGTTGGATTCACCGAAGAAGAAGATGATGTAATTGCCGATGAATTGAGTGCAGTACAACTGGTAAGTGTAGCTTTAGGATATGATGACCTTAGGTGCGCCAAGTTTCAAAGTGTTTTTTCTCTTCTCGATTCCGGCAGTCCTAAATGTTTTGTACGCCGCTCAAATGTATCAATACCGTTTGCGTAACCACTAGTTAAAACTAAATACAAAGGTTTGGGAAATATTTCACTGATGTCCTTCGGCACAACTTCTGGGTTTATTAAACTAAGAGACAACTTGATTAAACATACTCTTATTGTCGTGCCTGATGATTCCATATTTATGCCTTTAATTATCGGCCGCGATCTCTTCCAGAAAGCTGGCTTAGATTGGTTAGCATAAAACGATGTAACTTAAAGAATAAAATATTTAACTCAAAAAATTGTGTTGATAATTGTAAATTGAGAGAAAACTTTGATTCCCTTGGTATACATGGGTCTTCTAAAAGCTTTGAATGTGGGTCTGACACCTTTACTGGTTATGATGGCTATTCAGAAACACACTTGGGTAAATCTGAGAGTAAATATGATTTGACCTCCGTCGACGTTGTTTCACCGAATCACCAACAGACTAATAATTATTTTAATAGTTTGTGTGCTATAGATATCAGTTCAAACACGAATGAACCTTTTAACATAAGTGCACTGCTGTCTCCGGAGATGCGGGAAAAATTCCGCGTGGCTCTACACGACGTTTACTATAACACTGTCCTAAAACCTTCTTCATCTGATGATTACTGTGCAAAGCTTGAGTTGACAAACCAAAAACCTATTTACCGGAGACCCGACGACTTTCGTATTACGAGCGAACCGAAGTTCGCAAGATTATTGACGATTTATTGGCCAGGGACATCATACGCCCTAGCACTTCGCCGTACGCTTCTGCCATTGTGCTAGTGCGGAAAAAGTCTGGGGAAATACGGAAATGCGTTGACTACCGACCTTTAAATAAAATCACTGTACGTGATAACCACCCTCTTCCTTTGCCCGAAGATTGTTTAGAGCACTTGGGCAATAAGAAATTATTTACCCTGATAGACTTAAAAAGTGGGTTTCACCACATAAAAATGCATGATGACTCAATCAAGTATACTGTCTTTGTTACACCTGACGGACAGTACGAATACAAGCGATTGCCTTTCGGTCTAAAAAATGGGCCCGCGATTTTTCAGCGATTTGTCAATAGGATTTTAATCGATTTAATAACCAAAAACCTACTTATGGTTTATATGGATGATATTATGATAGCCTCATTTGATATTGAGACCCATTTGAAAACAGTGACTGAGGTTGTACAAAGGCTACGATCGTACGGTCTTGAGTTAAACCTGAAAAAGTGTACATTCGCTCAAACCGAGTTGGAATATCTTGGGCACCATGCCAATGCGGCAGGAATTCGGCCCAGTGATCGTCATATTGAAGCCATTAAACAATACCCAGTTCCTAAGAACCATAAACAGTTAGAGTCTTGTTTGGGACTATTTTCATTCTTCCGTCGCTTTGTACCAAACTTCTCGAGAATTGCATATCCCCTACTTCGATTACTACGGAAAGATATGCCGTACAAATTTACCGAAGAATGCATGCAAGCCTTTCTCCAGTTGAGACAAAATCTTACGAAACCACCCGTGCTGTGCATTTTTGATCATAAACGAGAAACTGAGGTACATTGCGACGCCAGTTCACATGGATATGGTGGGGTACTCATGCAGAAGCAAGACGACTTGAGATTTCACCCAGTGGCTTACTTCTCAAAGTCAACTTCCGATTCCGAAAGAAAATTGCATAGCTACGAACTGGAGACGTTAGCCGTAGTATACACACTTAAGCGTTTTGCTACATATTTAGATCGTAGGGCGTTTAAAATTGTGACTGATTGTGATGCCTTAGCTAGAACCTTAGCAAATGAGAATGGTTTATCAAAAATTGCCCGTTGGGCTCTCTTCCTCGAAAATTTCAATTATACTATTGAACATCGACCGGGACGGGCTATGGGGCACGTTGATGCCCTGAGCCGTATAGAGTACGTAGGAGGTGTCAGCGAACTGGACATTGATTTCCAATTACGTATCGCACAAAGTCGAGACCCAGAAATATGTCGAATTAGGTCCCACTTGGAAAATGCCAACAGTGAAGAATTTGAACTCCGAGACGGAATAGTCTATCAAATATCGCCTTCCGGCAAGCGTAGACTTTATGTACCTAAGGAAATGATCAATAACATCATAAGATGGACACATGAAAAAATTGGTCACCTTAGTGTGGACAAATGCTGTTCAGAAATCAAGAAGCACTATTGGTTTCCGTTAATGAAAACCCGAGTTCAAAATTTCGTACGCAATTGTCTGAAATGTATCGTATACTCTGCTCCCGCTCGAACAAACAAACGAAACTTATTCAACATTCCAAAGATCCCACTGCCTTTTGATACTATTCACATTGACCACTTAGGCCCTCTTCC
This sequence comes from Urophora cardui, assembly GCA_960531455.1. Taxonomy (NCBI): domain Eukaryota; kingdom Metazoa; phylum Arthropoda; class Insecta; order Diptera; family Tephritidae; genus Urophora; species Urophora cardui. The sequence goes on along the minus strand of OY482670.1, from coordinate 86,326,753 downwards.
GTCTGTAATGTCAAGAAAAAAGCATGTGTTGGTAGTGGTTGATTCCTTCACGAAATTTACAAAGTTGTATCCAACTACGAGCACTAGTTCCAAAGAGTCCTGTGCAGCTTTACAACATTACTTTGATAACTATAGCCGCCCCCGTCGAGTAATAAGTGATCGAGGAACCTCCTTCACTTCGGAGGAGTTCGAGGAATTCCCGAAGGAACGAAATATTCAGCATATTATAAATGCTACGAGATCACCTCAGGCAAACGGCCAAGTAGAGCGCATTAATCGTGTTCTTATACCTATGATGGGTAAGCTGTGTGACAAACAAGGCCATACAGATTGGGCCCAAACAATCCAGTATACGGAACATATCCTTAATAACACGGTCCATACTACAACAAAACAGACGCCTTCAATCCTCCTATTCGGCATTGCACAACGAGGCAATACCATTGACGCATTAACTGAGCACTTAGATGAATCTGTCGCCTGACAGATCTGCCACACATAAATTCTATCAAAATCTTCTCTGACAGCCAAGCTGCCATAAAATCCTTACAGAGTAACAATGCTACATCTATAGTTGCAATGAAATGTAGGGAGTCTTTGAACAAACTAGCCGAAAGGTGCGACCTGAACGTCATTTGGGTTCCAGGCCATAGCAACGTTCGGGGCAACTGCATTGCAGATGAGTTGGCAAGGGAGGGCACAAGCTTGCAGGATATCACATCTGCGACATGGGTTGGCCCCCCGCTTAACTCATGCAAGCACTGGTTGAGATCTCGCTCCATTGAACAGGCTAACGCTAGATGGGCCAGGGAGTCAACTTGTGTGATTTCTAGGCAAATCTGGCCTAGACTGGATGAGGCTAGGTCTGTATCGGTGCTGCATCTGAATCGGCTCTCTATAGGTCCGCTGGTGGGACTTCTAACAGGCCATTGTCTTATGGGCACTCACGCCTCTCGCATGGGCCTATATAAAAACTACTTCTGCCGCAGCTGCAGGGACGTGGAGGAAATAGAGAGTGTTGAGCACTATCTATGCCACTGCCCCGCACTGTCGCAATCCAGGTACCGCTTTCTCCATAAACACTTTTTCGAGTGCCTGGCGGAGATGGAAAATGCAAGGACACTAGATTTTCTGCGCTTCATGAAACAAACGCGCTGGTTTAGCTTAACGGGCATCTAATCTTATCATACTTTCGAATCTAATTTTTCCGGAAAGGTTTGTAAACAGGGATAAGGAAGCTAGGGCTCCCGTGTGGTATCACAATGGGCCACCTCGGCCTAAGTGTGTCCCCGCTTTCATGAATTGCGGAGACAGCCACCTCAACCTAACCTAACCTAGATGAACAGAATAATGTAATCGACCGCGATCTGCCTCAGATCAGAGACTTAGCGTCGGAAAACATTAACAGGTCACAAGAGGCTAACTATAACCGATTTGTGAAGCACAACACTCCTGCCGTTACATATGACAAAGGAGATTATGTCGCCATCAGATATACAGACAATACTCCAGGTATCAATAAGAAAAAGGATCCAAAAATTTCGTGGGCCTTATGTGATTGAAAAGGTATTACCGCATGACAGATATGTGGTACGCGATGTGGATGGATGTCAGATTACTCAGATTCCATATAATGGTATTTTGGAGGCAAATAAACTAAAAAAGTGGGTGTCAGATTCGGCGGACTTGGCTGTGGATCAGATTCCTGAAGATACACTTATCGGTTTAGAAATAGAGATATTGAATACTGAAGAAGAATATTTAGAAGATGATGAACAATGTGTAGAATAAGCTAGGAGTTGGCAGCTTAAGATTACTATACTAACTTTAATGATTAGAATTATTAAACTATTTTGAAATTGAGGTCAATTTAAATGTCAGGTTGGCCGAACTGTAGTCGAACACTAGTTGTACCAAACTGCACCGTGTATACAGGCCCTTACTTATTTACATTGTGGCATTTTTGTAACATAATGGCAACATTAAAACGATTAAAAGGCTTCTTTTTTGGAATCCGTTATATAGCGGAAAAATAAATTCATATACAGATTCTAAGAGGCAAAGCGAACACGCATTTTTATATAGCTCTGTAAAAAGAACGCTGTAAAACCAAAAATAATAAAGGAAAACATTAAAGTACATAATATGCATATAAATACTTCGCAAAAAGTATGTAACTTATTTTGCGTATTTAATTTATCCATATTTGTTGCCAATTTAGTGTATTTTTCCAATTTTATAATTGAATTTTGCAAACCTTGTTACTTGCAAAAATTCAAGTCAGCTGTTTTCCTGTTGGAAAATTGCTGTTGGCAAAAATTTGTCCAACAGAATTCAACAGCTTCTCACAAAATGAAATGTCAGTTTTCTCTCTCAGTTGGTTCTCTTCTGTTGGAGATTTGGCGTAAAAAAACGGCAACAAAGTGTTTGTTTTTAAAAGTTTTCGAAAAACATCAAGAAATATCCGTAAACGAACAAAGCTATAATAAAAACGAACACACATACATAGTATGTATAAAAGATTAGCTTGTTTGTCCTCTTGGGGTACTACGTATTAATTTATCAATAATTGTAATCGAAAAACGGTTATAATCGGTTAGTTCCCCACGATTATTCGCGATTAATAATCGAAGCCTTTCTATTGTTACGTATTTGTCGATAGCTCGATTATTTCTATCGGGTTCGTATCACTAAATTGTTAAATAAAAGTCTTTATTTACTTCTTAATTCACACCGCTTTATTTCACGACTAAAAAGTCTACACTTGTTTTACTTGACTTGATGTTAACGCTTCTACGGTTAAGTTACGACTGACTGCGGAGCGCCTGCTCGCCGCCTTATATAGTCTGTCAAACGCAATCTGGAAAATTCTGGCAACACTGGAAATTATCTGGTATCTTCTTCTAGTTCTGGCAGTTTCCTTAGAAATGTGTTCTGTCATTTTAGTGATGTGAGTGAAACCGATTATATTCGCCACACTGCCCTCCACCTAAGTCTGATCGTCCCGATCTGACACATTACTCGTTCCAAATGCTGCTAGCCTTTCCAGATGAACCACTTTCATTTTATTCCTCGGTCTTCCAATCGTTTTTATGCGATACACAACATCGTTGAGCCGTTTAATCACTTTGTAGGGCCCTTCCCAAGTACACTGCAATTTCGGGGACAAACCTTTCTTTCGCTGCGGGTTGTATAGCAAAACTAAATCTCCCTCAAGAAAACCTTCTGAGTTCATCGCCTTGTCGTATCTGGCCTTCATTTTGTCACTCATGATCTTTGTTTGCTGTCTTACAAGTTCATGTATTTCTCTCATTTCTTCTTCCAGAACGTTGTTAGATTGTCTGGCATTTATTCCCGCATCAGCACTTATCCCAAATTTCAAGTCAGCTGGCAGTCGAAGATCACTACCAAAGATTACTTTTGCAGGAGTCTGACCTGTTGTATCGTGTACTGCCGATCGATATGCCATCAGGAACAGAGGAATATGAGTGTCCCAATCTCTCTGGAACTTGTCCACCACTTTTCGTAAATGTTCCTCTAATGTTCTGTTAAATCTTTCTACCATGCCGTCTGATTGTGGATGCAACGCAGTTGTTCGGGTTTTCCTAATACCCAGTGTCTTGCACATCTCCTGGAACACAACTGATTCGAAGTTCCTTCCTTGGTCGGAATGTAGCTCTATAGGTGCACCATATCTCGCCACCCAATTGTTGGTGAATACTTCGGCTATAGTTTCTGCTTCTTGATTTGGAATCGGGTACACCTCCGGCCATTTGCTGAAGTAATCCATGACCACCAGTACATATTTGTTTCCACGTTTGCTAGTAGGAAATGGCCCAGCTACATCCATGGCAATTCTCTCAAATGGTGCTCCTGAGTTGTATTGTTTCATCAGCCCATGACCCCTGGATTTGGGACCCCTAGCCTTTATGCACACATCGCAGTTCGCAATCCACTCAACAACTGTCTGACGGCAGCCGACCCAATAAAACCTCTTCTTGATTTTCTCTACCGTCTTTGTTACTCCAAGATGACCTCCACTTGGACCATTGTGTAGTTCATTTAGCACATCCGGTATTCTTTTCCTTGGAACAACTATCAATGTTTTAGAACTTTGACCATCTTCACTCTCCCAATCACGATGTAGGCAACCATTTACCAATTGCAAACTATTCCACTGCGCCCAATATGATTTGGCAACAGGACTCTCTGCTGACATCTCTTCTTTTGATGGTCGTTCGTTTTGCTCCAAACCAATCATTACACGTGCCAGATCTGGATCTTCTAGCTGACACTTCCTTAATTGTTCCGCATTCCATTCGTCTGTAGATGTTATTGTCATTAGCCGAACATCTATGATGTCTTCCCTCTCCTCAGCTTTAGAGCAATGCTTGTATTCAAGATTACATGGTCGCCGCGACATTGCATCAGCATTTCCATGGGTACTGCCTTTACGATGGTCTATAGAAAAGTCATAATTTTGTAGTCGCTCAATCCACCTTGCTAACTGACCCTCCGGATTTCGGAATTTCAAAAGCCATTTTAACGCTGCATGATCAGTCCTGACGTGGAATCGCTGACCATAGAGGTACTTATGGAAGTGTTTGATGCATTCTACCAATGCCAATAGTTCTCTTCGTGTTACACAGTAATTTCTTTCCGGTTTCCCAATTGATCGGCTGTAGTATGCGATAACCTTCTCCTGTCCGTCGATTTCCTGTGACAAAACACCTCCTATAGCATAACCACTCGCATCAGTATCCCACTGTGCGTCGGGTTAAGATTACCAAACAAAAACGTGTAGTCGGGTATGCCTACTTATTGTGGCGAATATAATCGGTTCAGCTCACATTACTAAATGACTGAACACATCTCTAAGGAAACTGCCAGAACTAGAAGAAAAGACCAGATAATTTCCAGTGTTGCCAGAATTTTCCAGATTGCGTTTGACAGACTATATAAGGCGGCGAGCAGGCGCTCCGCAGTCAGTCGTAACTTAACCGTAGAAGCGTTAACATCAAGTCAAGTAAAACAAAGTGTAGACTTTTTAGTCGTGAAATAAAGCGGTGTGAATTAAGAAGTAAATAAAGACTTTTATTTAAAAATTTAGTGATACGAACCCGATAGAAATAATCGAGCTATCGACAAATACGTAACAATTGGTGTCAGAATTGGAATTGTTAAATAAATTCCAGGACCAAGGATAACGAAGCAAGGATAACGAAACAAGGATAACGAAATAAGGATAATGGCAAAGTTAAACGAACTGAAAATCCAAGAGCTTAAAAGGGAGTTAGAAAAGAGAAACCTGAGTACAATCGGCAATAAAATTGAACTACAGGCAAGGTTAAGAGTAGCTATGGAAGCATATAACATTAATGTAGATGAGTTTGATTTCAACGATGATGTGGAAGAGGTCCAAAAGGAAGAAACCCAGAAGGAAGAGGCTCCACGGTCAGTAGCAAACGTAGACATGAACTCGATATTGTCTGTACTGACACAGATATCGGCAAAAATGGAAGATCAACAGGCACAGATGTCGGCAAAAATGGAAGAACAACAGGTACAGATAACGTCCAAAATGGAATTGCAACAGTCAGTACTTTCATCACAGGTATCCGGCAATGCGGCTCAGTTGGAGGCACAAGAAGAACGCATGTCCTTACAATTCAAGGCGCAGGATGCAAAAATTATACAAGTTAAGGAAGTCCTTGAAGAAAGGCAAGAAAAATTAGAGGACGATGTAAAAGCATTGAAAGCGCGTCTTCAGGATATTCAACTAAGTCTTCCAGTCGCTTCAACTGCTACACAGAAGATTAAACCTCCGTCGTTTGATGGAAGTGGTCCATTTCAAGTATTCAAGCTACAGTTTGAGAAAACGGCAGTTGTAAATAATTGGAGTGCGGAGGACAAAGTCGCTGCCATGTTCGTAGCATTGAAAGGACCTGCAGCAGAAATATTACAGACTCTTAGCGAGGGCGAAAGGAACAGCTATGACGTAATAATGGGTGCCGTTGAAAGACGTTATGGTAGCGAGCACAGGAAGCAGATATACCAAATGGAGTTGCAGAATCGCTTCCAGAAACCAAATGAGGCGTTACAAGAATTTTCTTCTGAGATTGAGAGGCTACCTCATTTGGCAAACGCAGGAGCACCTCAAGAATTCATCGAAAGAATGAAAATTCAAAGCTTCATCTATGGAATACGAGATATTGAAACGAAGCTACCTATGCAAATCCAAAAGGAACTTTTGCTGAAACGGTCTCGTATGCCTTGACGCAGGAAACGGCATCTCTATTGAGCAAGCCCACTTACCAAGGCTCATCGTGTGGAAGTGAAAACGTCAGACTTGCTAACTAAGATATTGGAGGTGTTGAATGAATTGCAGAAAAAGAGGAATAGAGCTATGAGATGCTTCAGGTGCAGGAAAAGAGGACATATAGCACGTCATTGTAGCAAGGGCTACAGTAATTTCAGCACTGTGGACGAGCGAAAGCGCAAGTCTGACGGGCATGAGCAGATGTCCAAATCAATAGATCGCCAAAAAGGAACCATACAAGGAAATACTGATGCAATATTGCGAAAACCATGTAACCTCGAACAAAAGAATTTCTCCAGAAAGGAAGTCATCGTAAATGTTCGGCGAATGACAATAACATCCACAGACGAATGGGACGCAGAACAATTAAGGAAGTGTCAGCTAGAAGATCCAGATCTGGCACGTGTAATGATCGGTTTGGAGCAAAATGAACGACCATCAAAAGAACAGATGTCAGCAGAGAGTCCTGTTGCCAAATCATATTGTTTGCAATTGGTAAATGGTTGCCTACATCGTGTTTGGGAGAGTGAAGATGGCCAAAGTTCTAAAACATTGATAGTTGTTCCAAGGAAAAGAATACCGGATGTGCTGAATGAACTACACAATGGTCCAAGTGGACATCTTAGAGTAACAAAGGCGGTAGAGAAAATCAAGAAGAGGTCTTATTGGGTCGGATGCCGTCAGACAGTTGTTGAGTGGATTGCGAACAGCGATGTATGCATAAAGGCTAAGGGTCCCAAATCCAGGAGTCATGGGTCGATGAAACAATACAACTCAGGAGCACCATTTGAGAGAATTGCCATGGATGTAGCTGGGCCATTTCCTACTAGCAAACTTGGAAACAAATATGTTCTGGTGGTCATGGATTATTTCAGCAAATGGCCGGAAGTGTACCCGATTCCAAATCAAGAAGCAGAAACTATAGCCGAAGTATTCACCAACAATTGGGTGGCGAGATATGGTGCACCTATAGAGCTACATTCTGACCAAGGAAGGAACTTCGAATCAGTAGTGTTTCAGGAGATGTGCAAGACACTGGGTATTAGGAAAACCCGAACAACTGCGTTGCATCCACAATCAGACGGCATGGTAGAAAGATTTAACAGAACATTAGAGGAACATTTACGAAAGGTGGTGGACAAGTTCCAGAGAGATTGGGACACTCATATTCCTCTGTTCCTGATGGCATATCGATCGGCCGTACACGATACAACAGGTCAGACTCCTGCAAAAGTAATCTTTGGTAGTGATCTTCGACTGCCAGCTGACTTGAAATTTGGGATAAATGCCGATACGGGAATAAATGCCAGACAGTCTAACAACGTTCTGGAAGAGGAAATGAGAGAAATACATGAACTTGTAAGACAGCGAACAAAGATCATGAGTGACAAGATGAAGGCCAGATACGACAAGGCGATGAACTCAGAAGGATTTGTTGAGGGAGATTTAGTTTTGCTATACAACCCGCAGCGAAAGAAAGGTTTGTCCCCGAAATTGCAGTGTACTTGGGAAGGGCCCTACAAAGTGATTAAACGGCTCAACGATGTTGTGTATCGCATACAAAAGATTGGAAGACCGAGGAATAAAATGAAAGTGGTTCATCTGGAAAGGCTATCAGCATTTGGAATGAGTAATGTGTCAGATCGGGACGATCATACTTAGGTGGAGGGCAGTGTGGCGAATATAATCGGTTCCACTCTCACATCACTAAATGACTGAACACATCCCTAAAGAAACTGCCAGTACTAGAAGAAGAGACCAGATAATTTCCAGTGTTGCCAGAATTTTCCAGATTGCGTTTGACAGACTATATAAGGCGGCGAGCAGGCGCTCCGCAGTCAGTCGTAACTTAACAGTAGAAGTGTTAACATCAAGTCAAGTAAAACAGTTATATGTAAACGGGTAGATTTGCGAATCGAGATTTTCTGATAATCTCGTTATATGTAAACATGGTATAACATGAAATCTAGATTTGCTGGGAGAGGGATTGTCAACTGTCAATTTTCCTTACCTGCATGACCCAATAATAATATGGTCGTAGCAGTCAAAAGAGAATAGGCAACTACCATTCGATGGCTGTTTTCACGAATGTAAAAAACAGATATTTTGTTTTTATTTAACTTGAAAAACGCTAGCAAACGCACAAGCTTTTGCACGATTAACACGTTAAAGATAGTATAATTAAAAAAAAACAAAGTAAAAAAAATTTTTTAAAAAGCTTTTATTTAATATTAATATAAAAATTTACTAAAAAGGAAAAAAATAATTTTTTTATATTTTTGAACCAGATTTATATTAGTCCTTAGTTCATTTGGATCTTAATTTCAATCTAAGCATACATTTAACATATTTCTTCAAAGCATTTCTGTATATGTATCAACATAAATAAAAGCGCGGGTGCTCTTTACGTAATGCATATCTTACGTAATTGGAATTTAAAGTTTTAATCGCCTCCTTCCATTTCACCAATACTGTTTTATAACATGAATATCTAATGAGTACCCGCGCTTTTATTTATATTGATACATATACAGAAATGCTTTGAAGAAATACGTTAAATGTATGCTTAGATTGAAATTAAGATCCAAATGAACTAAGGACTAATATAAATCTTGTTCAAAAATATAAAAAAATTATTTTTTTCCTTTTTAGTAAATTTTTATATTAATATTAAATAAAATCTTTTTAAAAATTTTTTTTTACTTTGTTTTATTTTTGCCTTTTTAGTTTTACAATGCATATTACATCTAATATTTGTCAACACTCCCACTATCAATATAGTCCAACAGTTTTTAATATGAAGTGCACTATGTTTAACATTTTGATGGTTTCTGCTCAGCCAGTTTTTTTTATTATCCAATTCCTGTGGAGTCTTTTAAGTGGTTTTACTATACTCATTTGTGAATAGATTACTTCGTAATACGTGTTCAAAATAGGAACAAAATTGGTTCATAAATAATAATTTTCTAAATATCTTGACACTAGCGCCACCTATCGGCGATTTATTTCCACGGATATATTTACTTTCTCATAAGCAATATATATACCGAATATGAACAAATTCGGTCGGTAAATACGAATTTTACAAATAACTTGACACCAGCGCCACCTAGCGGCGATTTTTTTCCACAGATGTATTTACTTTCTCATAGGCAATATATATACCGAATATGAACAAATTCGGTCGGTAAATACAAATTTTACAAATATCTTGACACCAGCGCCACCTAGCGGCGATTTTTTTCCACGGATGTATTTACTTTCTCATAGGCAATATTTATACCGACTATGAACAAATTCCTTTGGTAAATACGAATTTTACAAATATCTCGACACCAGCGCCATCTATCGGATTTTTTTTTATTTCACATTGCATTGTCTTCGGGTCCTGAACTATGTTCTAATTTTCAAGTACCTAGCTCAACTAGAAGTATCTTAAATATTCGTTGCAAAATTCCACGACATACATACCCCAATACATACAAAAAGTGAAGTTAAATAAAAGCTTGTAAAAAGACGATCATTTCATAACCTATAAAACAGAAAGAAGAAGATCGACTTACTATTACGATACGATTCTTGTTGGGCCATACTTACTGGCGTCCATTTTGTTTACTTTTCATTTTGACGTTTCTCCCAAATTCGCCAAAAAAATATCGATAACACGAAGAACACAGGGTTGCATTGAGAAAACTATCGTGATAATCTCGAGATTCATTTTAAATCGCGAATTTTTGGTAACGGATTTTTGTATGGCATTGAGGTTTCAATCGAAGATTTTGTGTCAACCTCGAAAAAAGTAGATAATCTCGTATATGTAAATGGCCTATAAGTCTGATCGTCCCGATCTGACACATTACTCGTTCCAAATGCTGCTAGCCTTTCCAGATGAACCACTTTCATTTTATTCCTCGGTCTTCCAATCGTTTTTATGCGATACACAACATCGTTGAGCCGTTTAATTACTTTGTAGGGCCCTTCCCAAGTATACCGCAATTTCGGGGACAAACCTTTCTTTCGTTGTGGGTTGTATAGCAAAACTAGATCTCCCTCAACAAAACCTTCTGAGTTCATCGCCTTGTCGTATCTGGCCTTCATCTTGTCACTCATGATCTTTGTTCGCTGTCTTACAAGTTCATGTATTTCTCTCATTCCCTCTTCCAGAACGTTGTTAGATTGTCTGGCATTTATTCCCGCATCAGCACTTATCCCAAATTTCATGTCTACGTTTGCTACTGACCGTGGAGCCTCTTCCTTCTGGGTTTCTTCCATTTGGACCTCTTCCACATCATCGTGGAAATCAAACTCCTCTACATTAATGTTATATGCTTCCATAGCTACTCTTAACCTTGCCTGTAGCTCAATTTTATTGGATTTTCAGTTCGTTTAACTTTGCCATTATCCTTCGTTATCCCTGTTTCGTTATCATTGCTTCGTTATCCTTGGTCTTGGAACTTATTTAACAATTCCAATTCTGACACCAATTGTTACGTATTTGTCGATAGCTCGATTATTTCTATCGGGCTCGTATCACTAAATTATTAAATAAAAGTCTTTATTTACTTCTTAATTCACACCGCTTTATTTCAAGACTAAAAAGTCTACACTTGTTTTACTTGACTTGATGTTAACACTTCTACGGTTAAGTTACGACTCACTGCGGAGCGCCTGCTAGCCGCCTTATATAGTCTGTCAAACGCAATCCTGAAAACAACACTGGCAACACTGGAAATTATCTGGTCTCTTCTTCTTATTCTGGCAGTTTCCTTAGAGGTGTGTTAAGTCATTATTAGTATTGTGAGTAGGGATGGCAACTATAACCGGAAAAACGTTTATAATCGGTTAATTTCTTTCGGTTAACGGTTAAAATGTATCGGTTTTTTCCTTTTGATTATTTTTTCGATTAACCTTTTTCCTCTCAAGTCGAAAATAATCGAAAGGAAATAATCGAAGTTGAGAATTACTGTGTAACCTAATACAAACGCAAGTCGTCAATTAACGCACGCACGCAAATTTTTCATATGCGTTGAACCGAAATTGACTTGCGTGCGTGTACAGATAAAGAAATAGAAAAATATAGAAAATCAGAGAAAATCTTATTTTGTGGAATATGTATCTAATACACGCGATATCAAAAGCAAGTGTCAATTTTTTTGCAAACAATCACCCACAATGCTTAATTTCAACTGTCACGCAAAACAAAAATTGGGCGTCGAGTTTTTACGCACGCCGTTCAATTTCGGTTACTCCCATACAAGTTGTATGGGCATGAGAAATTTTTGACAGTAAATTGACGGCGTGCGTTTGTATTAGGTTACACAGTTACCGCCTTTTCATTCGCAATAAACGTTCCCTCCAGCCAGCGTTGCCGAATTGACGATTTTAGCGTCCTTTTGACGATTTTTCTAAGCAATGATTTTACGATTTTTCCCAATAAATGACGATTTTTTCGTTTATTATATATTTTTTTTAAGGAAAGTGGCATTATTAAAAAATTAAACCATCTCAGTACAATAATTAAATGGTTATCTTCATGAAATAAATCCTTATATTTTGTAAATTATTTTTCAAGGCAAAATGTTATGAATTAATATTAATGAATGATTGATGATGTTATTTATTTATTTTATTATATAAGTAAGCGCATTGTGTAGATAAATGTGCACAGCTTTTTTAAATATGATTTCATTTATATACGAATTTGTATGAATTCGCACCTCTTTAAAATTGTTTTTGGGAAAATTTTCCATTAAGGAACAATGCCCCCAAATAAATGACTATTTCAGGGGGGGGGGGGAGTAGAGGGGCTCTCACAGGACTTGGAACTGAAATCAAAAATTTCCGGAGGCTTGTATTTTACAAGATATTTGTTGTTAAAATTTTAAAATTTACCAAACAAAACACGAAAACTGCGATCTATTGCTGAGATAAAAGCAAGTATTAAAACGAGCAAATGCATATATGTATGTGTGTAGAACAACATTTTGCGTTGGCCGCCTTCAGCCGTGCTTTAAAAAAATAATCCTCAGCCGACATAATTCTCTTTCTGGGGTAATTATCTCGTAAACTGTAAACTTCCTGCAAGTTTTGATTTCAGTTTTGAGATATCTGAGAGCCCCTGAAAAAGTAATTTTTTTTTTCGTGGTGCGCTTTCTTAGTGGAAAGCCGACACTTTTTTTTTTGTTTATAACATGTTTTTAGTAAAGATGAGATAGCAACAAAATATTCACGATTTTTTCGCTGAAATGACGATTTTTTATTATTATAATAAAAACGAACACACATACATAGTATGTATAAAAAATTAGCTTGTTTGTCCTCTTGGGGTACTACGTATTAATTTATCAATAATTGTAATCGAAAAACGGTTATAATCGGTTAGTTCCCTACGATTATTCGCGATTAATAATCGAACCCTTTCGATTAACCTAAAAAACGGTTAATCGATTATTAAATTTTTTTTGCCATCCCTAATTGTGAGTTGAACCGATTATATTCGTCACACTATTAATCTAAAAAACGGTTAATCGGTTATTAATTTTTTTTGCCATCCCTATTGCTGATAACAAGCCACTTTAGCTATTTTGTAGCTAGGTTTTGCTATTACTTTCGACGTTTATCTATAGAAATTTGCGTTTAGCTATTAGCTATATTCTTTAGCTTATTTTTTAGTCAGTTTAGCTATTTTAGCTATAATATTTTTTTGTAATTTCCTCACTTTTGCACAAAATATTGATTTTTTGTTTATCAAGACTTTATAGAATGTACTGTTCCTTACTCGAAGTATATACGGGCAAGATGAGAAGCAATTTTCAAAGCAATATAGAGTCAATTTACAAGGCAATATTTCTACACCAGGCATTGCAATATGTGTCAATTTCATTTTAAAAATTTCACACGATGTGCCCTATTGATTCATTAAAAAAATTGTTGGATTTATGCGATGCCACTGTGAGCGTTACAATATAATGCAAAATAGCCGTCAAACACCCGAAATGGAATCTTATTGCCTTGCAATATACCCTTTTCCATCAATTGCTACAATGAAGCCATGTGTTCTCTGGTCACTTCTAATTTCCAAATGAATTGCTTCAGATCTTGCCCGTATAGACGCGTCGCACACTGGGGATTTTGCGGAAAAAAGTCAAATTGTCAACATACTCTTCATGCAATATGCAGTGATATTTTGGAATTTAGACTAAATGGTACAACCAAATCAAAAAGAATTACTCCGATCTGACTGCTAGTTTTTTTTTTATAGCCGTCTCAAACTCAGTACTTGTATGTTTTACCGAACCAACTTAATTTAAACCTAAGAATTTCAAAACGAATAATCTTTTATTATGTGAGCTAACGTTTTTCTTTTTATTTTTTATTTAAAGTAGGATATTTCAGTCTACTAAAATTGAAAAAATAAACTCTGCAGAGACTTAAGTTTTTTTTTTTTGTTTATTTTTATGAACATATAACAAAAATCCCTTTTTTCTCCAAACATTTGGACCTGTAATTTTAGCGCCACTTGCCTCCAGTTGGAAATCACTACTAATACATTGTTTCATATCTGTTTTTACATTTTTAATCAATTTCAAGTGCCCCCAGGTGCCCCTTTTCAATTTATTGTATTATACAGTACAACATTTTTCAGCTAATTGATTCGCGACTCAATTCTGATAAGGCTCTTTTGTTTAACATAACTCAAGAACCACTAGTCGGATTTTGTTTAAACAAATTTATAAAAATCAAGAATTACTAGTACTTTCATCTGTTTATATAACGCTTCGCTATATAGGCAACAGTTTCCCAGTTATAAATAAATGTATGGAGAAAAAAAAATATTTTTTGCCTAAAAATAATTTTTTTTTTTTTTAATTCATAAAAAATCGAAAACGGTAAAAAAGTTCAAAGTCCTATTATTTTCACGTAAAGTCGCATAACCTATGAACAAAATGATACATAAATCAAGAAAATCGATGAACGCGTTTCGCTTTTATTCACAATTAAGTACAGGTATGGATTAAAAATTATTTTTATTTTTTACTATAGGTCCAAGGGAGGTACCCCTAGGGAGTGGCCGATTTCAATTATTTTTTGTACCGTCAATGCCCTTTATGAGGGTAATTGATATGCGAAGTTTCGTAAAGATATCTTACTTTTTTGAGCTGAAATTAAAATTTGTATTTAAATTTTTTTTTTAATTTTTTACTATAGGTCCAAGGGAGGTACCCCTAGGGAGTGGCCGATTTCAATTATTTTTTGTACCGTCAATGCCCTTTATGAGGGTAACTGATATGCAAAGTTTTGTGAAGATATCTTACTTTTTTCGGCTGAAATTAAAATTTGTATTTAAATGTTTTTTTTTTAATTTTTTACTATAGGTCCAAGGGAGGTACCCCTAGGAGTTGACCGATTTCAACCATTTTTGGAAATTTTCTTAACTAGCTCATATATAACCTGTCTGCAAAATTTCAAAGCCCTACGACAACTCCTTCTATTTTTTTCCGCTGAATGTATGGAAGCTTCCCCACTGTGCGTCGGGTTAAGATTACCAAACAAAAACGTGTAGTCGGGTATGCCTACTTATTGTGGCGAATATAATCGGTTCAGCTCACATTACTAAATGACTGAACACATCTCTAAGGAAACTGCCAGAACTAGAAGAAAAGACCAGATAATTTCCAGTGTTGCCAGAATTTTCCAGATTGCGTTTGACAGACTATATAAGGCGGCGAGCAGGCGCTCCGCAGTCAGTCGTAACTTAACCGTAGAAGCGTTAACATCAAGTCAAGTAAAACAAAGTGTAGACTTTTTAGTCGTGAAATAAAGCGGTGTGAATTAAGAAGTAAATAAAGACTTTTATTTAACAATTCAGCGATACGAACCTTATAGAAATAATCGAGCTATCGACAAATACGTAACAATTGGTGTCAGAATTGGAATTGTTAAATAAATTCCAGGACCAAGGATAACGAAGCAAGGATAACGAAACAGGGATAACGAAGGATAATGGCAAAGTTAAACGAACTGAAAATCCAAGAGCTTAAAAAGGAGTTAGAAAAGAGAAACCTGAGTACAACCGGCAATAAAATTGAGCTACAGGCAAGGTTAAGAGTAGCTATGGAAGCATATAACATTAATGTAGATGAGTTTGATTTCAACGATGATGTGGAAGAGGTCCAAGAGGAGGAAACACAGAAGGAGGAGGCTCCACAGTCAGTAGCAAACGTAGACATGAATTCGATATTGGCTGTACTGGCACAGATGTCAGCAAAAATGGAATAACAACAATCATTACTTTTAGAAGAGGTGTCCAGTATTGCAACTCAGTTGGGAGCGCAAGAAAAACGCATATCCTCACAATTAAAATCACAGCATGCAAAAATTACGCAGGTCGAGGAAAGACAAGATAAAATTGAGGATAATGTAAAAAAGGTGGAAGCCCGTCTTCAGGAGATCCACATAAGTCGTCCAATCGCTTCAACTGCTACACAGAAGATAAAACCTCCGTCGTTTGATGGAAGTGGTCCATTTCAAATATTCAAGCTACAGTTTGAGAAAACGGCAGTTGTAAATAATTGGAGTGCGGAGGACAAAGTCGCTGCCCTGTTCGTAGCATTGAAACGACCTGCTGCAGAAATATTACAGACTGTTAGCGAGGGCGAAAGGAACAGCTATGACGCAATTATGGGTGCCGTTGAAAGACGTTATGGTAGCGAACACAGGAAGCAGATATACCAAATGGAGTTGCAGAATCGCTTCCAGAAACCAAATGAGACATTACAAGAATTTTCTTCTGAGATTGAGAGGCTAGCTCATTTGGCAAACGCAGGAGCACCTCAAGAATTCATCGAAAGGATGAAAATTCAAAGCTTCATCAATGGAATACGAGATATTGAAACGAAGCGAGCTACCTATGCAAATCCAAAAGGAACTTTTGCTGAAACGGTCTCATATGCCTTGACGCAGGAAGCGGCATCTCTATTGAGCAAGCCCACTTACAAGGCTCATCGTGTGGAAGTGGAAACGCCAGACTTACTAAGCAAAATATGAGAGGCGTTGAATGAAATGCAGAAAAAGAAAAGTGATGCTGTGAAATGCTTCAGATGCGGAAAAATAGGACATATAGCACGTGACTGCAGCAATAATTCCAGTAAGTTCAGCACTGCAGATGGGCGCAAGCGCAAGACTGATGGGTATGAACAAGCACCCAAATCAACTGAGTCGTTAAACTAAAGCGGGCCAGCCAAAAGGGGCGTGGGCTGGTCCCCACAATGGAATGCCCCATAATCTCTGTCTCTCAGTTGGGAAGAAGCAAGAGTAATGTTACTATTGGTGGACGGAATAGAGCGCATGTTGACTTTGGATACGGGAGCATCTCATTCCATCATTCGATCTGACTTGCTAAAGAAGGAAGTAAGGCCATTGTATGGAGCAAAATTGCGTACGGCAACAGGCGAGGATACACAAGTCCTAGGGGAAGTTACATGCGAAGTTGTAATTGGAAATGTTGTCGTACTACACACTTTCATAGTGGCGGAAATTGTTGATGAAGTCATAATTGGCGTGGACTTCCTAATGGGCCAAGGCATTCAGATTGACATGAAAAACAAGCTTATGAGTTACAGAAACTTGGAGGTGCCGCTAAATTTTGGCTACGATAAGAGATACAGCAGTAAGAAAGTGCTCGTGGAAGAGAATCGGCAGATACCGCCAAAGTCCGAGGCAATTATTTGGGCAAAGATTGATGGAGATTGTGGGACAAACAAATTGTGGGTTGTTGAAGCATAAACAGAAACTAAACCAAATGTACTTGTTGGAAAAACCCTGGCTATGACAAAACAAGATGGACGTATACCAGTAAGAGTACTTAATGAGTTCAAGTCACCAGTCAAACTCTCCAAAGTTGCTATCTTGGGAAAGTGCGAAGAGGTTGACATCATCATGAATTGCGAAAAAGGAGAAGTTTGTAATGGCAATACAGATCTTTCAGATGAAATAAATGCTTGGACAGAAGAACTGCAGGAAAATCACAAAAGAAAGGCGAAAGTATTACTCGCCAAGTACTCCAGCATATTTGACAAGGATGGTACAAAATCAGGTAGGACAAATATTGTCAAGCATCAGATTGACACCGGTGATGCAAGGCCAATCCGCCAGGCTCCTCGCAGCGTTCCATTAGCTAAACGTCAAATGGTGAGCCAGATTATACAAGAAATGAGCGACAGTGGGGTAATTGAACCATCAGTCAGTCCATGGAGTTCTCCGGTAGTACTTGTTAAAAAGAAAGATGGCAAGATGAGATTCTGCGTTGACTACCGGAAACTGAATGATGTAACGAAAAAGGAGAGTTACCCATTGCCAAGAATTGACGACACTCTGGACTCGCTATCTGGAACGTAATGGTTTTCAACACTGGACTTGAAAAGCGGCTATTGGCAAGTTGAAGTAAAAGAGGAAGACAAGGAAAAAACAGCCTTCAGTGTTGGCGATGGTCTTTGGCAATTCACGGTGATGCCAATTGGATTATGTAATGCCCCAGCTATCTTTGAGAGACTTATGGATCAGGTACTGAAAGGATTACACTGGAAAACATGTCTTGTGTACGATATCATTGTATTGGGAAAAGGCTTTGATGAACATCTCGAAAATTTGGTCTCAAGTTAAGTCCTAAAAAATGTGCATTATTCAAGAAAGAAGTAAAATACTTTGGACATAAAGTGACTACAAAGGGCATCTGCACTGATAACGAAAAAATAGAAGCAGTAAAAGATTGGCCAAAACCTCGGAATCTACATGAATTGCGAAGCTTTCTTGGGCTGTGCACATACTATCGCCGATTTGTACCAAATTTTGCCAGCGTAGCAAATAGTCTCACGAAGCTTATGGGGAAAAATAAGACTTTTGAGTGAAGGAAGGAACAAGAAATGGCTTTCCAAACGTTAAAAGATCGGCTTTGTACTGCTACAATGCTAGCATACCCGGTTCCAGAAGCGAGGTTTATGTTGGATACTGTTGCGAGTGGTTATGCTATAGGAGGTGTTTTGTCACAAGAAATCGACGGGCAGGAGAAGGTTAACGCATACTACAGCCGATCAATTGGGAAACCGGAAAGAAATTACTGTGTAACACGAAGAGAACTATTGGCATAGGTAGAATGCATCAAACACTTCCATAAGTACCTCTATGGTCAGCGATTCCACGTCAGGACTGATCATGCAGCGTTTAAATGGCTTTTGAAATTCCGAAATCCGGAAGGTCAGTTAGCAAGGTGGATTGAGCGACTACAAAATTATGACTTTTCCATAGACCATCGTAAAGGCAGTACCCATGGAAATGCTGATGCAATGTCGCGGCGACCATGTAATCTTGAATGCAAGCATTGCTCTAAAGCTGAGGAATGCGGAACAATTAAGGAAGTGTCAGCTAGAAGATCCAGATCTGGCACGTGTAATGATCGGTTTGGAGCAAAATGAAAGACCATCAAAAGAAGAGATGTCCTGTTGCCAAATCATATTGGGCACAGTGGAATAGTTTGCAATTGGTAAATGGTTGCCTACATCGTGTTTGGGAGAGTGAAGATAGTCAAAGCTCTAAAACATTGATAGTTATTCCAAGGAAAAGAATACCGGATGTGCTAAATGAACTACACAATGGTCCAAGTGGAGGTCATCTTGGAGTAACAAAGACGGTAGAGAAAATCAAGAAGAGGTTTTATTGGGTCGGCTGCCGTCAGACAGTTGTTGAGTGGATTGCGAACTGCGATGTGTGCATAAAGGCTAAGGGTCCCAAATCCAGGAGTCATGGGCTGATGAAACAATACAACTCAGGAGCACCATTTGAGAGAATTGCCATGGATGTAGCTGGGCCATTTCCTACTAGCAAACTTGGAAACAAATATGTACTGGTAGTCATGGATTACTTCAGCAAATGGCCGGAGGTGTACCCGATTCCAAATCAAGAAGCAGAAACTATAGCCGAAGTATTCACCAACAATTGGGTGGCGAGATATGGTGCACCTATAGAGCTACATTCTGACCAAGGAAGGAACTTCGAATCACTTGTGTTTCAGGAGATGTGCAAGACACTGGGTATTAGGAAAACCCGAACAACTGCGTTGCATCCACAACCAGACGGCATGGTAGAAATATTTAACAGAACATTAGAAGAACATTTACGAAAAGTGGTGGACAAGTTCCAGAGAGATTGGGACACTCATATTCCTCTGTTCCTGATGGCATATCGATCGGCCATACACGATACAACAGGTCAGACTCCTGCAAAAGTAATCTTTGGTAGTGATCTTCGACTGCCAGCTGACTTGAAATTTGGGATAAGTGCTGATGCGGGAATAAATTCCAGACAATCTAACAACGTTCTGGAAGAGGAAATGAGAGAAATACATGAACTTGTAAGACAGCGAACAAAGATCATCAGTGACAAGGTGAAGGCCAGATACGACAAAGCGATGAACTCAGAAGGTTTTGTTGAGGGAGATCTAGTTTTGCTATACAATCCGCAGCGAAAGAAAGGTTTGTCCACGAAATTGCAGTGTACTTGGGAAGGGCCCTACAAAGTGATTAAACGACTCAACGATGTTGTGTATCGCATAAAAACGATTGGAAGACCGAGGAATAAAATGAAAGTGGTTCATCTGGAAAGGCTAGGAGCATTTGGAACGAGTAATAGGGGCATTTCAGTTATTACATCTGGGTCTGGGTTAAGATAAATTTTTACTGAAACAATCCGGCTCATAATGAAAATTGGTTGCACTTGAAAAGAACTAAAAAGAAGAAGAAACATATACAACATATACCCAGCAGTAAAAATCTGAAATGAATCCTTTATGAATCACTGATGAAATTCATCATGAGGAGGCATCAGTGAATGCTTTCATATAAAGGCTGCTGAATTTTTTCAAATAAATGGTTTGCTTTCCTCATGCCTATATGACTCCGTTCGGAGCCGGCATAAAACCGTCCAATGGTAGGAAAAACAAAAGGAGCACACCTCGAATTGGGAGAGAAGCTTGGCCATAAAACTCGTCAGAGTTATAATAGCGCAAAAACAATTCTTCTGTACGTTGAAAAGAGACAAATTCTCCCTCAAAAACAATTTGATTGACTTTAAACTTCAAACTAAATGAAAATAACTATTTCAAAAATTATTTTTTTGGAAATTTGAATTTAAAATTACTGAAATAAATTATGAAACCCAAATGGCGGGATAGCTATGTATTCCATGTAATAAGGAGAAGCTAGTGCGCACTATAATTTTTCTTCCGGACTTTTTCTTTCCCCTTACGGCCAAAGTAGAAGCATACAAGACACAAATTTGAAATTTGTATTTCCATATATTTTTTATTTTAAATATAATTTGTGTTATAGTTGTCAAATTGAAAAATTTGTCAGAAAAGCTGCCGAATGTCAAATAACCTACCGAAATACAAGCTGGCTCGTGGGTTTATAACCGCCTAGATGATATTTCGTTTGGTTTTTTCAATATAGCTTGCACGCTCTCACCAACGCAAAACGATAGTGATGAATATTCAACAAAGAATGATCAATGATCATTTAGCAGTGAAACAAATTTACTGCAGGGTATATGTATATATATTTATTCATACACAAATGTCACTTTTCAGTTCTGCCAAATCAAAAAAGCACTGTGCTGCCAAATCAGCACGGAAAAAACAAATCGAACAGGGCGGATCAGAAATTGAACCAGCAATTTATCTGGTTTAATCGAGCTGAAATCTTTGTTGTTGCATTTACATGCAAAAATTTTTATCTGGGTTAGGATCACCGTATGTGAAACACGGCTAATGTGTCAGATCGGGACGATCAGACTTAGAGCCTATACACACTTGCGACTCAATCGATTTGGTCGAATTGGACTGTTGTATTCACACTACTCCAACTATTTAGTCGAATCGGTGGCAGCTATTCACACTTGAGACTAAATAGTCGTGCGATTGACAATGACATAGTGTTGCCAATATTCACATTTTACTCAGCAAATTTTACATTAGTGGTCTTCATATAAAGTGATGAAGTATTAAATTGTTAAAGTTTATCTGCATTCTTACATGAAAGCACCTTCTTGTCAGCTGTCAACTTGATTAATAAATAATAAAATATAAATAAAATAAAAACAATAAAATAAACAAAAAGTGCATACATTGTTTGGCTTTGTTTCTTATTAAACTAGCAACTAGCTGTCAAGTAAATGAAAAGAGAAAAACGGAAGGAATTACGCTCATAAAGGCGAAACGAACAGAAGTACAAGAAACGGAAAAATAGTAAAAATCAGCCATTAATAATTTTCATGAAATTTCATTTTCATTATTTCTATTTTAAAATGCGATTAATGACATTTGAAGAGAACAACAATATCAAGAAACATATGAAAACGGAAGTAAATATCCTTAGTTAGATAATTCTTGTCTATAACTACACCATTTCCAGATGGATTTTTGAAAGCGTCAACTGGATTTTAGAAAGGGGAAATTGGATCTTAGAAATGTCAATTGGATTTTAGAAAGGGGAAATTGGATTTTAGAAATGCCAATTGGATTTTAGAAAGGGGAAATTAGATTTTAGAAATGTCAATTGGATTTTAGAAAGGGGAAATTAGATTTTAGAATAGCCAAATGGATTTTAGAAAGGGAAAATTGGATTTTAGAAATGTCGATTTGATTTTAGAAAAGGGAAATTGGACTTTAGAAACTGTAAATTGGATTTTCGAAAATTTATATAATTATTAATTTATACTTTCATACGCAATAAAGAATTTCTATTCGAAAAATTCTGTGTAAAATTTATTTTAAACGCACATTCTGAAATCCAATTCACGCTTTCAAAAATCCAATTTTGTTTTCTAAAATCCTTTTAACGCTTTCTAAAATCCAATTGACATTTCTAAAATCCAATTTCCCCTTTCTAAAATCCAATTGACATTTCTAAAATCCAATTTCCCCTTTCTAAAATCCAGTTAACGCTTTCTAAAATCCATCTGGAAATGGTGTAGTTAATAAGAAACGAACCTATTGTTTTTAAACATTTTGAAAATATTAATTGAAATATTCAATCTCTACAATTTACCAAAAGTGAAATAAAAGTAGTGCTGTCAGCATGGCAACTCTTTCCACTACGAATATCACTGTTGTTGTTGTAGTCGTTCGACTAAATTGTCTCAAGTGTGAATACGTAGAAGGGCGCCTTGCTTATCAAGCGGTTGTACAACTGTTTCAGTTGGAATGAAATTGGGCTGCAAATCCAACTGTTTCAGTTGTACAACTAATTGAATGTAGTGTGAATGCTTCCATACATTCCCATGCAAATCAACATTCGACTAAATCGATTTAGTCGCAAGTGTGTATAGGCTCTTAGGTGGAGGGCAGTGTGGCGAATATAATCGGTTCAGCTCACATCACTAAATGACTGAACACATCTCTAAGGAAACTGCCAGAACTAGAAGAAGAGACCAGATAATTTCCAGGGTTGCCAGAATTTTCCAGATTGCGTTTGGCAGACTATATAATACTATGTTCATGCTGGATTTGAAACGCAACATTTTGCATTTTCGAAGATGGCCTTTCGAAAAGTGTTCATGCTGCCGCGTTTTGTAAATGCGCATTTGAGAAGTTCGAAACAAACGGAGCTAATATCCCAGATTACGCAATCAGGTGTTGAGGTTTATTTTTTTGTTTTGTCTAATTAAAAAAATAGAACAAGAATTTGCAAAATATGTAATAATATAATACACTAAGGCACTCTGCACACGAGGCGTATCGTCATAGACGCGTACGAGAAATTTCATGTAGCGTAGATTTCTCTACGCCTCAAGATCTGCACACGAAGCGACATGAAACTTCGCTGCACAAAACAAACAAACAAATTAATAATACGGTATTTGCTTTAAATTTCGAAGCTTTAAATAGAAAAGATAAAAAATTTTACGGAATCTTCCATTTTCTTTAATTATACACTAATTTTTTCCGATTTTTTACACAAATTTTACTGCTTTCATAAATTCCACCAAGTGGAAAAATGTAAACAAACCTCTTCTTCTTCCTCTTTTCTAAGCGTAGTACGCCTAGCTACCAGCACTGCTTTACGCCAAGCGACATGTAGCCAGCATACTTTGACGAATGCATGAAGCTGATGACTCGTGTGCAGCCCTCAATTGGAATATACGTGCGCGACATCAAAGCGTACAGCTTTCGTCTGTAGTATCTAATACGCGTCTAAAGCAGTACGCTCCGTGTGCAGAGTGCCTAATTTTGCAAACCAAACGTACGAACCGCTTTGGTATTATTTTTGATCTCTGTTTTGTTTACTTTCGTTCATCACATGTAGAGTGACGTCATCATGGAGCTCGTGTGCCCATGCTCATGCTACTCTATATGCGTAATCTTGTAGGTATTTCGTTCTTGTATTGCCAGAGTGTTGCCACTGTTTTCCATTCGAATGGCAAATTTTTTCGAAGATTTCAGGGTTGCTTTCTGCGTTAGCATTCAAAACGCAAAAAAATAGTTGCGTTAAGTTGCATTTTGGTGGTGGCATTTGTATGGAGAAATGTAACATTTAATGTTGCGTTTTGGACTTAACGCAAAACTGCCTCCGAAACGCAAAACGCAGGCTCACCATGAACATGCTATAAAGCGGCGAGCAGGCGCTCCGCAGTCAGTCGTAGCTTAACCGTAGAAGCGTTAACATCAAGTAAAGTAAAACAAGTGTAGACTTTTTAGTCGTGAAATAAAGCGGTGTGAATTAAGAAGTAAATAAAGACTTTTATTTAACAATTCACCGATACGAACCATATAGAAATAATCGAGCTATCGACAAATACGTAACATTATGTATTTATTTTAATGCAGCCCACTAACCATGCAATTTATCGTACGACCTGGCCTCGTTGTACAACAAATCGTCAGGTTAGTGGGCTTGTTGTACAAGTTTGACTGCAAGTTGGATGAAGATTAAACGATTTTGATATTTTGTCGTGTTGTACAACAAATTGGAAGGTTAGTGGGTATGTTTGACGAACTTCATTATTTTTTTTTTGCTGAAGTGAAAGCATCGCGCGCATCGCGTTGGAAATAAGAAATAAAAGTGGTAAAATTTAATAAATTTATACAAAAATATTGCTACATGTGCAATATTAAGTGCGAAAAATGTAAACAGTTAACTTATATATTTTTATAACACAAAAATTAGCTTTTTTTTAATTATAACATGTACAATCCGTATGCATTGACTTATTGTTTACTCTTCAAAGCGTTGGTAAAAATGATGTTTGACGATAAATCGACGTTGAAGTTGGAGCGTTGGTGGCGAAGCATTCGATTTATCGTACGATGGTGTAATACGATAAATTGTATGGTTAATGGGCGGCATAACAATATTGGTATATACCCTGCAGTCAAAAACCAGATGGCAGTTAACTAGATTATTTAAGAAAATTGATTGACCATATTTTTCTTCACTAAATCGAAAAGAGTGGTAGTGGAAATCTTATCCACAAAATCATTAAAAAGCATTTGCACTACCATATTTTTTCATAAATAGAATTTAGTGGTGGTGGAAAGTAAGTTTACGAAAAAATTAATACACTAGATGAAAAATTTTTTAAACTTGTAATAAAACTTTCACGTTATTCATGCTAGTGGAACGTATGTATATGTTTGTGTATGTATGATTCGCTCTGGTAGAGTGCCTAATTTACTTTTATGTCAATTCTGATATTTTTATTTAGTGGAATAAAATGTTGATCCAATAAATTTTCACTACCAGTATTTGATTTAGTGGAAAAAATTTCGACTACCACTATGTGAATTAATGGTAGTGGAATTTTTAAGAGATCCACTCATCCAAAATTTATTGGAGCTAGAGAATTAGTATCGTTTTAAGTATGTACGTAAATATACCCATCCTGTATGTACGTAAATATACCCATCCTGGCGCAATAACACCTTTAGCGCAATTGCCATGGAATAATCGATAAATAAAAATTGGTCGCTTCTTACTGTCTAATGTCCTCGTTTTATTTCTTTTGGCGCAATTCTGATTACATACACGCTGGCACAATAATTGTGCCACAATTAAATTTCATTTTAACAAGTAAGGAAGCCTAAGTTCGAGTGGAATCGAACATTAGATACTCAGCTGTATGCTTTCATTGTTTGTTTGCGTTTGATGGATTTTATATAAAGCGAGTGCTGCATAAAGTGGGCGTAGCCACGCCCATTTTCAACATTTTTATCAGTCATCCAACTAAGCATATGATTATTACTCTTTGTGCAAAATTTCGTTCCTTTATGACTTCTAGTTACAAAGATGTGACGATAAAAATTCCCAAAGGGTATTCCAGAAATATCTTTGTTAAAAAGTAGGCGTGGTCATAAACCGATAAATTTTTGCGTGTCTATTAACACAAGTTATAAAAGTGTATAAACCAAGTTTCGTCATTATATCTCAATTATTTGTGGAGTTATGGGCTCCGAAATCTCGTAGATTCCGTTGTCTAAAAAGAGGCGGTGCCACGCCCATTTTCCAAAATTTTTATATTTCTTCTTTCCGATCTGTTGTGGAACTCATGCCACAAAATTTCAGTGATAGATCTTTATATTTGACAGAGATATCGCTTAAAATGTTTTTATTAGGTCCCTTTATAATACACATATATAAAAGTGGGCGTGGCCGTCAACCGATTTTAACAATTTTCCGTCCAAACGTTTGCCTATAATTTTGGTTAAAAATAACCAGTGGGAACGCTGATGGAGATGTATGGAAGTGTTCACACTACAAGTGTTCACAATACACTGAAACAGTCGGCCAACTGCTTGATCAGCAAGGTAGGGTTCCAGCGATCTGATATTAATGAATTAAAATTACGATCAAGATCTTGAGAAAGAAATTATTCAAGATCTAGAAGATTTTCAAGATCTAGAAGTAACAATAATAATAATAATTATGATCAAATTTGTTGGTATCATAGGAAATTTAAACATAATGCCAATAAATGCATTCAACCTTGCAATTTCAACAAAAATAATATTCAATTTAATTCAAGTAATTTAAACTAAAACGTTCCATGATGGTGGCTGATAATGGAAACGATGTGAAACCCTTCGGCCTCCTCTTTCTTTATGATAAATTCAATAAGGTTGTTCTCTGTGTCTAATATTTTTGCCGAGATATCATGATATCTTGAGAAATTTGCCACACAGAGAGAGCGCACCTTTAAGAAAATAAAATTCTAACTGAGTTCATTGTGAACTAGCATGTTAGTCATATTCTTTCCACTCTTTATACGACTGTTGTCGCTTTGCTTTGCTTGCTTCAATTTCGAATTAATTAATTTTTTATCTGAATAAAATAATTAAAAAAAGAACTAGAAACATAAATTTTAACTCACTTCTAATAGAAGACTATTGTGAATGTAATAACATGATTGCATTTCCCGTGATATTTTTCTCATGATATCAAATATCACGGGTTGGGGTATGAGAAATTTGCCGAAGCTCCAAATTTCACAAGACGTGTATTTTCTTGTTGTGCTCGGCAAATTTATCACACTTATGTCATCTCGGCAAATTTGCCAGGCCAAAATCACACCGAGAACAACCTTAATAATTTAACACATCTATTCCGGATTACGATCCACTTTTATCGGAGGTGAATCGGGTCAGATGGCATTCTGCAACAAAGATAACTAGATACGAAACTCTTGATTTCGTGAGAGCGCTGTCAAAATGCGCAATTTATATAATAATTTTCATTGGTGTCACTCTGTCGAAAACCGAAAATGGGTATTTTATATGTTATTTCTTGGAATTTTTCGGCTTCCTTATGTTATTGGAAACTGTATCAAAAATAAAATTTTGTTTATACCAAATTAAGATAAGGATATAACCACAAACGTGATACACAGGTTAGTATGACTTTCCCACATTTCGGATATTCGTGTTAGAAACCCAACCTCAGACAAATTAAGAATAACACACAAAAAGTGGTGGACGATATTACATGCTGGGTGGTATTTTTTAAGAAATATTTTACTCTATTTTGCAATTCTATTAAAATGTGAATATATTAGAATTGAAATATAACAATTTTTAACAGGATATATATATATATAAATCTACTGAAGAACGCTGACCGCGATCCATCTCATTTACATATTTTTTATAATTTTAACTGAAACATAGTTTTTTCCAGTTGAAACAATAAACTTCTCTGCATATTACACAAAAGCAATACAATTACCTCTTTTTTTTATAATTCTTTATTATTTAAACAAAATTGGGCACATAAAACACAACATCAAAATCAGGGTACGGAAAAACTCACTCATGAACGCTCAAAAATACATTCTACTCATATCACAAAGAAAAATGTATAAACACTCAAATAACGAGCGAACTAACGCACAACAGCAATCGATCGCTCATAGCGGTGGCGATAAACTCAATGCATAAATTCACTCAAAAATGAATTATCGTACAATTTCTCTGGTAAATTCACTCTTTGAGTTTATTTTATAATTTTTTGCGCTAGCGATCATTTTTTGAGTTTATCATTTTTTGATCACTCTTTGAGTTTATCATTTTATGCGTTCACAAGGGTTTTTTGTGAGGTTTAAGCAGCTAATGGCATCGTGAGGGCGCAGTTTTTGGATGATGGCGTGCGTTTATTAGATCATAAATATGATATATGCATTTATGTACATACATATGAATGCATTTGTGTACGTATATATGTATGTATATATGTATGAATTTATTTATAATATTTTAAAAAGCCGTAGGTCTTATAGCGATATATATGTACATATGTATATTGAAGTTGCACTTTAACAATTTTATTATGTATTTATTCAATCTAATAAAAAGTTTATATATGTATGAGTTTACATACATATTTGTATTCATTCGACACATACATACATATGTATGTATATGCATATGAAATAGGACATTATTGAAAAAAATTCTGAAATAAGACGTTTTTCAAACAATTTTTGAAATAGCCGTCGATATGTAGTCTAGGTATATAAATATTTTATTTAACATAGGTACCTACATCTTTAGATTTTACTTTACAACTGGAATTGAACAACTGAGCGTACGTTCAAAATACAAGTTCGGATTTTATTAAATTGTACATATGGTCAATTTTCTGACTGCTAACGTTACATTCGCATGGAGTTTTTATTTAGTTTATACGAAATAATAACAAAAATGTTAGAAACGTCCAAGGTTCTGTTACTTATGCTATCATGTAGACCTATACCTTCATTTTAAGAGTAAAATTAGTCTGATGGCTACCATACCGTAAAAGTTATAAGCGCGTGAAACGCACTGCTAACGTTACATCATTTGGAAGTGAGATCAAGATACAGATCATGTTTGGTTTAATTTCTGCGAACTTGCTGAGACAATCATCCCAATTTTTTTTTTTTTTTTTTTTTTTTTTTTCTTTATTGATTGCGTATTTTAAATTAATACAGAAATTTTCTCAAAAATATACATTTTGTGTGAGAAGATAGCTTAATAGAGGTATTTTCCTTGCTTGCTACGCTGTCAACTGCGTTAATGATGAAAATATTACAATACATATGTGTTTTGTGGTAAAGATAATCTTACATTATTGCATATCATGTGTTTTTTCAATTTGTGATGGTTTTCCAAAGGTGCGTATTTACATGTTCTCTCTTATGGTTTATAGCTCAAAATTATAATTTTGTAGTAGTAGAACTTTTACTTCTTTCTTGAATTCAATAATACTGGAGCATATCTTAACATTATTTGGCAGTTTATTAAACAATCTTATACCATAACTACGTATAGAATTTGTGCTTCTTTGAGTTCGGAAGTAACAACTTCTTATGTTTAGATTATTTCTAAATTCATATATTGAGTTTTCTGTGAAGTGCAAGTCAATGTTATGCTTTATTAAGTTGTTTATGATCTTGTAAACAGTTATCAATGTTTGTAGCATACTGTGTTTCCTAATATCTAACCAATATTCGTACAGACTAATGGTTGGTGTTAATTTTGGTAGATATAGAATATTCTTTATTATTTTATTTTGCAGTCTCTGTAATTCACTAATTTTATTGTCCGCACATCCGTTCCAGATAGGATTTAGATATGTTATTTGAGACATGAAGAATGCATCATATAACAGCCACAATTGTTTTCTTGGAATACTGTTTCGATTTCGGTATATAGCAAAGTTTAAAGGTATTAATTTAAGTTTGATTTTATTTATATGTTCCTTCCAACTTAAGTTGGTATCAAACCATATGCCCAAATATTTAAGCTTATCCACTCTACCAATGATTGTGTTTTCAAAGACAAAACCAGGAAAATCACTAATGCTCTGAATTGGCTTATAATTGTTGAAAATTATGAAATTAGTTTTTGCTAGATTAATTTTTAATAGGTTATCACCTAACCATTTTTTTATCAAGTATAAGTCATTCTTTACATTGTTGACCAATTCCTCTAATGTACTAGCGGAGTACATAAATGTTCCATCATCCGCATAGAACTGAGGAATACCCTTTATTTTGATTTTTAGTATATTATTAATATATATTATAAATAATGTTGCTGCTAGTTTTGTTCCCTGCGGTACACCCGTTTTTATTTCCAAAGTCGAGCTTCTTATATTATTTATTTGTACAAATTGTTTCCTTTTAGTTAAAAACGTTTCAAAAATTTTTAGTTCATTGCCTTTCAAACCCAATTCAGCCAACTTCCGCACCATTATTTCTAAGTTTATTGAATCAAATGCCTTCGACAAATCAACAGCTAATAATGCCACATACTTCTTTTTGTCAATGTTTTCATATATGAATTCTGTGCATGATAGGCATGCAGCCATCGTATTAGAGTTCTCCACAAAGCCAAACTGATTCTTGTCGATTATCTCATTTTGAAACAGAAATGTCTTAAGTCGTATAAGAAGGATGCTTTCAAATACTTTATCTATGGTGCTAACCTTAGTTATTGGTCGATAGTTTGAGCATAGTTCTTTGTTTCCCGCTTTATGCACGGGAACCACAGAACCTATTTTTAACTCATCAGGATATTGACCTGAGCGGAAACAATCATTGATAAATTTACAAATTGGGCCAGCAAGATCATTTTTATACCTTTTAAGAAATCGCACAGAGATTCCATCTGGGCCATTAGCGGACTTTGTATTCAAATTATCTATGGCATTTATAATTTCCAGATTATCACATTCACTTAAGGTGAATGGAAATCTTATATTATTTTCAGAATTATCTGTGTAGTTGACTACATCTGGTATTTCAATAACGGTGGTGAAGTATTCATTGAAGCAATTAGCACTATCAATGCTTTTTGTCATTATATTTCCCTTGTACATAATCTGACTGATATCAGTCACATTATCAATCTTCTTTCCATATATAATTTCCTTTATAATTGACCATGTTCTATTTCCAGAATGTATATTCTCTGTTATTTGCTTACCATAATATTGTTTTTTCAAATGGTTGACCATGTTTCGAATTTTTATTTTCAATGCGATATACCTAGTTTCAAAATAGATATTATTTTTATACTTTATTTTAATTTTATAGTATCTATGTTTATCTTTGATTAATTTCGCAAGTTCAGTGGTCATCCATGTATTTCTGTAATCATTTCTGGGTTTTTTAATATTTTTTGTGAACTTCTTTATCTCATTAGTTAATGAGACATAGAATTCACTAAAAGGCGCACTTCTTACAATGCCGTCGATTACCCTATTGTTTTCGAAGGCACCGTAGTCAAATACTTCGAACATGCTTTCAGTATGTTCTTTCCGAATTTTTTTATTCATATCTATTTCAAGATAGATTAATCTGTGATCTGATATCGGATTATCTTCGAGGGATAAATAGTAATTATTGTTCAACTTATCAGTTAAAACGTGATCTATTATGCTGCCAATTGTATTTCTTTTCCTAGTGTACATTACTTGATTTGTACTATTAAGACAGATAAATCCATTACTATAAATCGTGTTAAGGTAATTAAGTGTTTCATTACTATTATTAAGCAGGTTTAAGTTGAAATCACCAACTACAATAGAGCTTTTACATTGCAAGACTTCATTTTCAAGAAAACTAGTAAATGATCCGGTATCTGAAGCACAGTTCTTATAAACACAGGTTATGTTAATTCCAATATTGATTAGCTTAATTGTTAGAAAGCTACTATACTCATATTCTAATGAGGATACTAAGGTGGCCGCTGTGGTGCAGTGGGTAGAGTGCTCGCCTGCTATGCCAGAGGTCTCGGGTTCAAACCACGGTCCGAGCAAAACACCAAAACAATTTTTCTAATTAGTAAAAATCCAATTATTGGGTTTTTTAAGAGCAGCGGTCACCTCTCGGCAGTGGGCGGCATACCCTCCGACAGTATTTCTGCCATGAAAAAGCTTCTCACAAAAAATGCATTCGCCGTTCGGAGCCGGCATAAAACTGTAGGTCCACCCAATTAGTAGGAAAAACAAAAAGGAGCACACCTCGAATTTGGAGAGAAGCTCGGCCATAAAACTCGTCAGAGTTATAATAGCGCCATTGTATTATTATTATATTATTATACTAAGGTTGAATCAAGGCTCTCATGTACAAAAATCATACAACCACCAGCTCTATTAGTTTCTCTGTTTGCGAAATATGCGTTGTAGTGTTTAATATTAAAATATTTATTTTCATTGCTATAAATCCAAATTTCACTTAATGCTATTATATGTATTAATTTACCAATCTTTTTTTTCTCCTCAACAATAAAATTAAGATCATTTGTTTTATTTCTTATACTTTGGATGTTCATGTACAATATATTAAGATTTTTCTTAGAATTGCTATGGACAAATAGTTCATTACATTTGTGTTTCACATTTGTTGCTATAAGATTATTATTTACGATATTAAAGTCATCCATTAATAGTTCCTATAATATCTCCTATAATTTTCAATTAATGTATGTATGTGTTTATGTGTTTTTATATAAACATAAATCTATTTGAGTTTCTTTATTTCATCTATACACTCAATTATAATAACCGGACTGTTTTCTTCTTTCCTTGCTAGTATTTTCGCATCTTTCATCCACACAAATTTGTAGCCTTTTTTAATCGCTTCGTGTTTTACTTTCTTGTACAATTCACTCAGCTCTTTTTCCAATAAATGATGGAAGTTGATGTTCTTTCCTCTCATATTTGTATCGGGTATTATCTCCTGGTGGCCGCTGTGGTGCAGTGGGTAGAGTGCTCGCCTGCTATGCCAGAGGTCTCGGGTTCAAACCACGGTCCGAGCCAAACAAATTTTTCTAATTAGTAAAAATCCAATTATTGGGTTTTTTAAGAGCAGCGGTCACCTCTCGGCAGTGGGCGGCATACCCTCCGAGAGTATTTCTGCCATAAAAAAGCTTCTCACAAAAAATGCATTCGCCGTTCGGAGCCGGCATAAAACTGTAGGTCCACCCAATTAGTAGGAAAAACAAAAAAAGGAGCACACCTCGAATTGGGAGAGAAGCTCGGCCATAAAACTCGTCAGAGTTATAATAGCGCCATTGTATTATATATTATATATTATCTCCTTCACGTCAATTCTGTTTTCCTTCCTTCTAAACTCCATACATTTATTTTTGAACTCTTCGTTTTTCATTTTCACTATTAGTGGGTAAGTTTTAAACTTTTTATTTTCATTTTGATATACATCTAAAATCTCATTGTCATCAACTTTTGCGCTAACTTGTTTCCCAATTTCAACTACAATGTCTTTTAACTTTGACTTTTCTATTTTCGGCAAATTCGTAATGATTAAGTCATTTTTATGTTTGTTTTGTTTGAGTGCAATTATTTCTTTCTCAACATTTTTCACTTTGTTTTTCATATCTGTGCTTTGAGCTTTAAGATCCACTAGTTCTTTTTTAATTTGTTTGTTCTCATCCGAGAGTCTAACTATCTCACTCTTAAGAGCATCAAAGCTGTCACTGATATATTGCTGTGAGCTTCTAATCTTGCTCATAGCTTTTTCTTGCACTTTAAATTGTTTTTGCATGTCTTCAATTAATGTTGTTAACTTGGGGCAATCACCTCCGTCTTCTTCACTCTCACTAGTTGTTATTACTTTTTCTATTTGATGGTTTTTTTTATTTTTCCTTGTATTTGGCGCCATAATATATTTTAGCTTTTTCAATAAGCAAATTTTATGTTTTATTGATTAAATTTAGAGTTTAATTTGTACTCGCAGTGCACCGCGTTACTTATAATATATGTTTCAGCACAGTTAGCTAATCATAACCACTTGTGATACCACTTTTTGTTTTTTTTATTTTGCAGAGCAAGTAATAGAAAGCACTCGACAGGTTGACAGCATACGTTGATATTTTACTTCATGTTATATATATTTTACTTCATGTTATATAGCAAGGATATCACAAGGTCATGGCATACCGCTTTACCAAAATCTTTAGGATTTTTTAACATAATTTAACATAAAATAAGGCACTGCCTACGTTACACAAAGCACTGCTAACGTTACACGTGCGAAAACTGAGTATCTCTACATATAATAAAATTGTAACCGTTGATCTCTGTACATTGCAGATATACAGAAAATAAAAAAAGGAGCCAGAGGAATCCAAATTAACTGTTTTTAAAATTTCTGTCGGTCTGACTGTCTGTCTGTCCTTATGTTTGTGCGCGGGTCACTAAAAATTGGAATGATGGAATTGAATGAAACTAGTCAGAGTTATAATAGCGCCATTGTATTATTATTATTATTAAGATTTAAGATATCCCTTATTTCTATAGCTCAACTAGTTTTGGAGTTATCGACCAATATGTGGACCAAGGGTGATCCAAAATTTGTTAGTACAATATGGGTATCAAATAAAAGGTGCTGATGAGTGCTGCAATAAGTAATTCTATTAAATTCAATATCTCGATTGGTTTCGGAGATATCTCCCTATCCCTATCTCTCCAAGTTTTGATATCCTACGGAAAACACTTCCAGAGATATTCAGCATGAAAGATTAAGTTTGTATGGGTTGTGCCACGCCCCTTTTCCAATAGCTCTCATTTTTTCATCCAGAAAATGATTATTGAAAGTTTCATTCATTTCTATGCAGTCGTTTTTGTGTGACGCGGGCGTTATGGTAAAAAAAACATATTTTGGTCACATTTTTCCCACATTGTGGTCAATAACTCGGGAACTGGATGAGATATCCAAATGAAAGTTGTCCTGAATAAGTTAGGCGTTAAGTGATAGAATGGTGAAAGTTTCATGCAATTCTATTCAGTAGTTTTTGCGTGATGCGCGCACTATCATACAGACGGACAGACAGACAGACAGACAGACAGACAGATAGACTTCTAAAAATTGTAGATTTGGGTTCTGCTGGTCCAATAATGACCTCTCCTATCAGTTTTTCTTGAATATCTTCAATGTACAGACATCGACCTGTTACAATTTTATTATATGTATTATATAGATAAAAAATCACTGCTAACGTTACATATTATTTAAGCTAACAATGTCTTCAAATCTTTGGAAGTTTAACTTTTTTTAATTGGAACGTGAGATATACGTATAGTATTAAGAAAATATATAAACAAATTAAATTAAAAGGTATTTTAACATGTCTTAAAAACTTTTTTGGTTTTGCACTGCTAACGTTACATAAGATTTTGCGGCACAAAACTTTACGTGTTATGATATTATAGCTAATTTTTTAATAGATAAAACTTGAACGGCTAAATTTAGTCGCAACAAACATGTTATATTTAACTTTTTGTTTACTTAACTACTTCCGACCATATTTTTTTTTAATCACAACATTTTATAAAAAGAGCGAAAAGTTTAATTTAAAACGACTAAAATTGAATGCCACTGTTTTCAACAGATACTATAATATGTCATGAACCCCGCAAGACCCCAGTGCTTGCAATATTTGACAAAAAAAAACTACTTGGTTTACTTTCCCAGAAAATTGGCCATATGTATGTATGTATGTATATAATATTAATGCATGCACATATGTATGTCTATTCAATAATGGAATGCGGGTAATGATATTTTCCATTTCGAATGTATATACATTAGATGCGTTTTTGCGAAAAAATAAAATTCCACCTTAGGCGATCTTGGTACCTTCCCTATGGCTCGCACTAAAAAACTGAGTACACCATTCGATTAACCCGTTAATTTTACATGTTTTTTTTATTTTTAATTCTGTGGTTTTTTTCATATATGAATCTAAACCTATCATGGAATTTAAAAAAAAAAATCGCTGTTTTTGGAGTAGCCCACTCAGTTTTCTTTCTAAAAAAAATAAAAATCAGCTTAGTTATCCTACAACATCCTACTTTCATATTCTGTGGCCGGAGGGGTATGTTAGATCAAAAAAACGCATCTAATATACATAGTACCTACATGTGTACAAATAAATAAAATGCGAACTTATTTTTTTAACGCTCAATTGTTGTATTCTAGTTTTCAAGTAAGAATTAAATACATACATATATATGTAGGTATTTATGTTAAATAAAATATTTAACAACCCTGCAGTAAATTTGTTTCACTGCTGAAGGATCAGTGATGATTCTTTGTTGAATATTCATCACTGTCGTCATAACTCAGTATATTTATACTCAGCTGTACTAGTACACTGAGTATTATAGTTTTAATCACATAACGGTGGATTGTAACAGAATGAAATAATCGAGATAGATATAGACTTATATATATCAAAATGATCAGGGTGAAAAGAGAAATCGATTGAGCCATGTCCGTCCGTCCGTCTGTAAACACTCTAACTCGCTCAAAAATTTAGATATTTTGATGAAATTTGAAATGCAAGTTGGTATCGAGACTGGGACGGTTGGTATTGAAAATGGGCGTAATCGGACCATGACCACGCCCACTTTTCCTATATAGAAAAAATCGGAAATTTGGTATCTCAGTTACTAATATAGCTGGAGCGATGAAATTTTACCCGTGTTGAGCTCAGGCCCCTAGGAAGAAATTTGATGAAATTTTGGAAAATGGGCGGTGCCACGCCCACTTATTAAGGGTCAAACATGGAGTTTTATATGTCACAACTCAGAAACCATTGAAGATATATCGATGAAATTTTTTACGCGTGATTTACTTAGGCAAACGTTTGGACGGAAAATAGTTAAAATCGGTTGACGGCCACGCCCACTTTTATATATGTATATTACAAAGTGACCTAATAAAAACATTTTAAGCCATATCTCTGTCAAATATAAAGATCTATCATTAAAATTTTGTCGCATGAGTCCAACTATGGATATAAAACAAAAAACACAAAAATTTTGGAAAATGGGCGGTGCCACGCCCACTTATTAAGGGGAAAACCTTGAAAGTTTTATGAGTCATAACTCAGAAACCGTTGAAGATATATCGATGAAATTCCGTACACGTGATATACTTACTTAGGCACTCTGCACACGAGGCGTGTCGTCATAGACGCGTACGAGACATTTCATGTAGCGTCGATTTCTCTACGCCTCAAGATCTGCACACGAAGCGACATGAAACTTCGCTGCACAAAACAAACAAACAAATTAATAATACGGTATTTGCTTTAAATTTCGAAGCTTTAAATAGAAAAGATGAAAAATTTTACGGAATCTTCCATTTTCTTTCATTATACACTAATTTTTCCCGTTTTTTTTACACAAATTTTACTGCTTTCATAAATTCTACCAAGTGGAAAAATGTAAACAAATATCTTCTTCTTCCTGTTTTCTAAGCGTAGTACGCCTAGCTACCAGCACTGCTTTACGCCAAGCGACATGTAGCCAGCATACTTTGACGAAAGCATGAAGCTGACGACTCGTGTGCAGCCCTCAATTGAAATATACGTGCGCGACATCAAAGCGTACAGCTTTCGTCTGTAGTATCTAATACGCGTCTAAAGCAGTACGCTCCGTGTGCAGAGTGCCTTAGGCAAATGTTTGGACGAAAAATTTCCAAAATCGGTTGACGGTCACGCCCACTTTTATATATGTGTATTATAAAGTGGCCTAATAAAAACATTTTAAGCGATATCTCTGTCAAATATAAAGATATATATTATTGAAATTTTATGGCAGGAGTCTAACTACGAACATACAACAAAAACCGTAAAAATTTTGGAAAATGGGCGTGGCACCGCCTCTTTTTAGAAGCAGGAATATACGAGATTTCTGAGCCCATAACTCGACAAATAATAGAGATATAATGACGAAACTTGGTGTGTACACTTTTATTACTTGTGGTAATACATGTTCAATATTGAAGTATGTATCCAAGTTACAATTAAAACAACTTCACCGGTTGGCTGTCAAGATCGAATGAATCGCTTTATATTTTCTTTTTCTTGTTCAAGCCTTTTCACAAAATGGTCGTTCTTACTCGCTATACTTATCAACGAGTTTGCATCATTGTGAATCAACCACAATTGGCCATACTTATTTGCAATCTTACAACTAGTCTACATTTACAATTTACAGTAACACTGGGTTCACACTTAGCAATATAACTTAAGTAGCTTATGTTCACATGTTCTACGGCAAGCAAGCCTACAACTCGGCCATCCTGATGAAAAGAATCCCCTGATTCTTAGCCTATCACTTAGTGCTGTCTGTACCATACCAAGGCTTTTAATTGGTTACCGACCACGTACCAGTGTAAGGTATTTGGGTTTGCTGAAAACCTTCTACGTCTTCTACAACGTATCGGTCATTGTCAAGAACTTTTGATACTCTGTACGGTCCCCTGAACTTTGGTACTAATTTACTCGACGCTCCTACCTGAGAACTGGCATTATATATCACGACATAGTCACCTATTTTAAATATGCGTGGTTGAATTCTTTTCGTATCCGCGTATGCCTTATTGTAATTTTGTGATTTTTGTTGTTTTACTTCTGCCTGTTGCCTTATGTCTTCTATCGGCCTGATGTCGGCTGTTTGTATATTTTCTAGAATGTTCTCTTTTAATGTATCTAACACTTTACCTTTTTGCCTAACTCCAAATACTAATACACTAGGGTATTCACCTACTGCTCTATGTACTGTGTTATTCATTGCATATTCTATAGTCTCGAGAGCCTTATGCCAACCACTATCCTTTTCTGCACTAACTATTTTTGCTAACATTGGACCTAGACTTTTGTTTACAATCTCGGCTTGTCCGTTAGCTTGTGGTGAGTTTGTAGCAATTTTGATATGATGAATATTATTAGTCTCCAGGAATTCTTCAAACTCCTTGGATGTGAAACAAGTTCCTCTGTCCGATGTCAAACACTTAGGTCTACTGTACGCTCGGAAATAATCTTCTAAAGACGTTACCGCTTCTTTTGAAGCAGTGGTTCTTGCCGGATATAGTCGGACGAACTTCGTGAAAGCGTCGATGACTACTAGCACGTGTTTGTACTTGGTGTTATTACTATGGATTGGTCCATAATGATCGACGTGCACCATTTCGAAGGGTTTATTTCCTTTAGGGATCATATTGAGCAGACCTTCGCGTTTGCCATGTTTTGCTGAAAAAGCTATGCACTTCAGACAATTTTCTATATGCCTAACTGCTTTTTCCCTGACTACTACTACCTTATCAACGCCTATGTGCCCTAACTCATCGTGGTACTTATACAACACATGCTCTTCCATTGACTTAGGTACATAAAAGAGTAGGTTTCCATCTTTCTTCTTATACACGATTCCGTTTCTCATTTCATACACACTATTTTCTGACAATTCTAAACTTTTCCAGATATTTTTTATATCGTCGTCTCTGTTCTGGCATATGATCAAATTTTCTTCCAGTGTATTTGTATGTATCATTACAACATTATTAACTCTGCTGAGGGCATCTACGTGTTGCATTCTATTACCTGCTCTATGCTCCAACGTATAATCATAGTTTGGTAACTCAAGTGCCCACCGTGCAATTCTCGGATTTATGTCTTTTTTGTTAAGTGTTAAAGTCAGAGAATTGCAGTCGGTAACAATTTTAAATTTGATGCCTTGCAGGTATACCCGAAATCGTTTTAACGCATAAATTATCGCCAGTGTCTCAAGCTCGAAGCTGTGATATCTGGACTCGACGTCAGTAGTTCGTTTGGAAAAATAAAAAACAGGGTGTAATTTGTTGTCTTTTTTCTTTTGCAGGAGTATTGCTCCGAAGCCTAAGGCACTAGCATCACAGTGGAGTTCTGTGGCGTCTTTGGGATTATACAAAGCCAATACCGGAGATGCCAACAATTTTTCTTTAAGCGCTTCGAATGTTTCTATTTCTAACTGACCAAACTTAAATTTCCTATCTTTCCTTAAAAGGTCATAAAGAGGTTTTGCTAAAATGGAGAAATTCTTTATAAACCTACGAAAATACGAACAAAGTCCCAGAAAACTTTGAACTTCTTGAACTTTTGTTGGCATTGCAAAATTCTCGACTGCTTTCAAGCCTTTCCTGTCTGCTGTTATTCCCTTAGCAGTGATTGAGTAGCCTAGATACGAGATCTCTGTCTCACATTTATTAATCGCAATTCAAGCTTGTTCTGTACTAAACACTGGAAAACTTTTTTTAGAATGTGTAAATGCTCTTCTAATGTTTCTGTTGCAACCATTATGTAGTCCAAGTACACGATCACTTCATTGTTACGTATCATTTCCGAGAAAATTAAATTAATAAATTTTTGAAACATTGCAGGAGCATTTTTGAAGCCAAATGGCATCCTCAAAAACTCGAATTGTCCTAAAGGTGTCGTGAAGGAAGTATATTTTATTGAGTCCTTTTCTACAAAAACATGAAAAAATCCATTTTTTAAATCTAACTTTGTGAACCATTTTTTGTTTACTAACCTATCTAATAAGTCATCTATCAATGGTATTGGATAACTATCTTTTGCTGTAACTTTGTTCAGTTTTCTGTAATCTATACATAGTCGTAATTCGCCAGTTTTCTTTTTCACTAACACTATGGGTGATACAAACTCAGAGTCGCTCGGACGTATATACCCTTTTGCTAGAAGGTCATCTAGTATTTTTTGTAGTTCAGATTTTTCGTTATATGATAACCTTCTGGGACCGCAACTGAAGGGTTTATTATTTTCTAACACCAAGCGCATTTCTTTTTTAACTTTTGGCTCAATTGGTCGCTCCCCATTTAAATATTCTTTGCAAAACAATTTCTGAAAATCCTCTCTGTATTTATCACTCACCTTAGTTCCTATTGTATAATCGAAGTCGTTTTGGTTGCCACTATCAATTGCTAAAAGTTCTCTTATGGCTTCTTTTTCTATTTCACATAAGTGACTCTGTTCTGTACTGAGTTTCTGTAACTGAACTCTATCAATAGTTTCGACCGAGTGACGTCATAATGACGTCAATCGATTGATTCTCTCTTGCTTTTTAGGTGGTGACAAAGTGTGGAACGTATTAATGTGACGTCATTTTGATCGACAATTTTCGCGATTTTGTTACAGAAACTCACTTCTGATTTGTGATTTTCTCCGCCTAAAACCAAACTTTCGCAATTTGCAATCATTGTGGAATCAGTAATTTCTGCATCGCCTATTTTAAGCTTAGCCTCGCTTGCCGTAATAAAATCCCTGCCTAATACAACTGGATACCTAATCGATTCATCGTGAACTACTATAAGTTCAGTCAAGATTTTTTTATTAAACACACTTATATTACAAAGTAATTTTCCAAAAGTCACTAATTTTGAATTATTTATTCCAAAGTAATTTTCCTGTACCTCCTGTAGCGGTATTCGTCCTGGTACTAAATTTCTTTTAACCAAACTTACGGGACTCCCGGAATCGATTAGGGTTTCTAAAACCATATTAATGTTAGAATCGGCTAAAATACATATATTAAAGTAACTTACGAAATTATTAGATTTTGGTTTTTTGTATTGTGTGCAGTTCGCAGCAAAATGGCCCTTCTCTGCGCATGCAAAGCATGCCCCATACTCTCGTTTTGGTTTACCGCAATCTTTGGAGATGTGACCAGAGCTGTTGCAATTGTAGCACCTAAGTCTGCTTTCGGTCGATTTGTTTGGCGTGCGTGGTAAGTCGATGGTGCGAAATGCGTTGACCAGATCGTGAGACGTTTTAAAATTTTGGAGTTTCGCTTGTGTTTGTAATTGCTTGTTTGGTATTCCGTCGATGAGATATTCAACGAGTTCTGTGTCACTCATCTTTAAACTACTGCTTAGCAAACACTTCTCGTAGTAATAATTTCCAAACGACTCGTTAGTACGCCAAATGCGTTTTTCCAGACGACGTCATGCTGCCAACACATTATCATTGCACGTGAACACTGCTGCCATATCCTTCAACATAGCATCAAGACTTTTGAGGTGCATTTTGTTGGTATCATACCACGACAAGGCATCTCCTCTGAGTTTGAGTCGCACTACTAGGCTGAGTCTTTCGTCATCAATATTTAGCACACTTCGCAGGTGAAGCAGTTGAGACTGCCACAGCTCAAATCCGTTGCCGCCATCGAAATCAGACAACAGCTGCCTTATTGTGTCGAACGATGCTTCTTGGGATGCTGGTTGTGTCATGGTCACTTAATTTTTTTCTAAAGACAACTTAAGTTTCAGCAACTCGATTTCTTTTTCCAACAAGAGTAATTTAGTGCGGTCTCCAATTTCGCCACTTACTGCAGCTTCGTCACATGTGATCTCCAAAATATTGTTCGGCTCGTCATTTTGTCGATGTTCTCTCATATTTACACGTTGCCCAAAACGGCCACTACGTAAGCTTAGCTTGTTCGCTGACGTCAATTACCATATTTGTCGCACCGTTGTTCGCACCGTTGTTTGTTCCGTTATCCGCTACTTTGCTTGCACTATTTTCCGCTTCATTTTTTCGACCGTTGTTTGTCCCGTTTTTATCGCCGTTGTCGGCACCGCTACCAGAACCGTTATCCGTTGCACTTTCATCATCGCTAAATTCATCGTCAGTTTCTTTTGATCTTGTCTCCACATTTCCTTGACTTTTTGATTTGGTTTTTTCAGCTTCACCTGGGCACTGACCGCGTGCTTCTGCCGACAGCTCGCTAAGCTTTGCAGCCAGCGAAGCCTTCGCACCACTCGCATTAACGCCAACAGCTGCGCACCAGGCCTTTAGTTGCAACAGCGAATATTTTTCGCATTTACGCCTTCCGTCGTTGAATTTTATAAATTTTCGTTGCTTCTTACCATTTTTGTAAAAAAAAATGTGTGGTTTCGCCACCACTTCTGATGAAGTATGTATCCAAGTTACAATTAAAACAACTTCACCGTTTGGCTGTCAAGATCGAATGAATCGCTTTATACTTTCTTTTTCTTGTTCAAGCCTTTTCACAAAATGGTCGTTCTTACTCGCTATACTTATCAACGAGTTTGCATCATTGTGAATCAACCACAATTGGCCATACTTATTTGCAATCTTACAACTAGTCTACATTTACAATTTACAGTAACACTGGGTTCACACTTAGCAATATAACTTAAGTAGCTTATGTTCATATGTTCTACGGCAAGCAAGCCTACAATATTTTAGCGAAATCGGTTTGACGACCACGCCCACTTTTATACATGGGAACTATAAAGTGGCCTAATAAAAAACATTTTAAGCGATATCTTTGTCAAATATAGAGATAATTCATAGAAATTTTGTGGCATGAGTTCCACAATAGACCGGAAACAAAAAATATAAAAATTTTGATGGGCGTGGCACCGCCTCTTTTTAAACAAAGGAATATACAAGATTTCTTAGCCTATAACCCGACAAATAATTGAGATATTATAACGAAACTTGGTTTATATACTTTTGTAACTTGAGTTAATAGACACGCAAAAAATTATTCAAATCGGTTTATGACCACGCCTACTTTTTAACAAAGATATTTGTGGAACACCCTTTAGGAATTTGTAACGTGACATCTTTGTAACTAGAAGTCATAAAGGAATGAAATTTTGCACAAAGAATAATATTCATATGCTTAGTTGGATGACTGATAAAAACGTTGAAAATGGGCGTGGCTACGCCCACTTGATCGGCACTCGCTTTATATAAAATACGCCGTTTCCATCAAACGCAAACAAACAATGAAAACATACAGCTGAGTATCTAATGTTCGATTCCACTCGAACTTAGGCTTCCTTACTTGTTTTATTTGTTTTTGTTTTTTTCTGAGGAAAGCAAACCATTTATATGAAAAATTCATCAGTCTTTATATGAAAGTATTCACTGATGATTCCTCGTCATAGGTGAATTGCATCAGTGATTCATTATGGATTCATTGCGGATTTTTACTGCAGGGAACCCTTAACTCATACATATAGACTACAAATGTACATAAATATATATGTAGGTACATCGATATGTAAATATAAATTTTTATAAATATTAATTTAAATAAATTGAATAATTTAATTAGTTTGAATAAATACATACTTAATAAAATTTAAACTCGATATACCTACATACATATACATACCTATCGCTATGACCCAGTTGGAAAGGTGGTCATGAATGACCTTGCGGACGCATGAAAAGATGTACGAAAAATTTACATTATAGTATGTATTCCAAAAAAAACTATGATTTCATCTAAAATCTATGTTGTGTGGCTGCCAACTTATAGGAAATCGGATACACTCTAGAATGCAACCCAAGGTAAGCGAAGAGGTCAGTCAACGGCTCTCAGCTATACCTTCCAACTTATAGAATATCGGATACATTCCAGAATGCAACCCTAGGTAAGCGAAGAGGTCAGTCATCGGCTCTCAGCTATACCTTCCAACTTATAGGAAATCGGATACATTCCAGAATGCAACCCAAGGTAAGCGAAGAGGTCAGTCATCGGCTCTCAGCTATACCTTCCAACTTATAGGAAATCGGATACATTCCAGAATGCAACCCAAGGTAAGCGAAGAGGTCAGTCATCGGCTCTCAGCTATACCTTCCAACTTATAGGAAATCGGATACATTCCAGAATGCAACCCAAGGTAAGCGAAGAGGTCAGTCATCGGCTCTCAGCTATACCTTCCAACTTATAGAATATCGGATACATTCCAGAATGCAACCCTAGGTAAGCGAAGAGGTCAGTCATCGGCTCTCAGCTATACCTTCCAACTTATAGGAAATCGGATACATACCAGAATGCAACCCAAGGTAAGCGAAGAGGTCAGTCATCGGCTCTCAGCTATAACATTGAATCTAGCAAAAAAAAAAAACAATTAGGAGAATCAGGTTTTCTCTAGTTTTGCTTTTTTACAATGACGACAACAATTCACAGAGTCTATTTTAACAAACGGACGCATAAAAGCGGCACTAAAGATCAATATAATGTTGAATATCCCACATGGGTGAAGCAGTGAAGGGGAAGATGGTGCGACAATGAGAGAAGCAGAGGAGAACAAGCTGAAGTGAAGTTACATATTTCTAGTTGGAAATCGGATGGAGAG
Organism: Urophora cardui; assembly: GCA_960531455.1. NCBI lineage: Eukaryota > Metazoa > Arthropoda > Insecta > Diptera > Tephritidae > Urophora > Urophora cardui. The sequence goes on along the minus strand of OY482670.1, from coordinate 86,281,923 downwards.
AGAATGAAGAGAAAAATTCAAAAAAAAAGTATTTTTTTTTATTTTTAAGTGAGAAAATAAACCGACACTGAGATCACGGCAAGAGCGACTCTCATCCAAACATTCCTTTTTGCCTTACCTTGGCAGGGAAAAGTGGATGCATGACTTCCCTAGGACATCACAATGAAAAAAATCATGCATTCTGGAATGTATAGATCCTATGGCCTTTATATCCATTTATAGATGACCATACATTACCTTTTCCAACTGGGGAGAGCTAAGGCTTTTTAAAATATTATAAATATGTACATACATATGTATGTACATCCATATATACGTACACACATGCATGAATATGTATGTACATACATACATACATCATATTGCGCCTTCATAATGCCATTAGCTGCTGCACAACAAACCCTTGTGAACGCATAACTGTGTAACCTAAATCAAACGCAAGTCGTCAATTTAACACACGCACGCAAATTTTTCATATGCGTTGAACCGAAATTGACTTGCGTGCGTGTTCAGATAAAGAAATAGAAAAATACAGAAAATCAGAGAAAATCTTGTTATTTTGTGGAATATGTACCTAACAGACACGATATCAAAAGCAAGTGTCAATTTTTTTGCAAACAATCACCCACAATGCTTAATTTCAACTGACACGCAAAACAAAAATTGGGCGTCGAATTTGCTTTTTACACACGCCGTTCAATTTCGGTTACTCCCATACAAGTTGTATGGGCATGAGAAATTTTTGACAGTAAATTGACGGCGTGCGTTTGATTTAGGTTACACAGTAAAATGATAAACTCAAAGAGCGATCAAAAAATGATAAACTCAAAAAATGAGCGTTCTTCGCACCCTGATAAAAACCAATCGGATGAGCTTGCCGATAAACAAAATCTAATAACAAGAACAAGCATCGCCTTTTCTATAAATATAATTTGTACAAACAAAAACACACAACCACATGTATGTACATGCGATAGTTTTCATTGTAATATCCCTGCAAAAAAATGTGCGATTAATCCCGATATACATAGATTTGTCACTGATTAATCGCATTTTTTGCAGGGATGTATTTGCAAATTCGTTTCTCATATGATATATGAAACTTGTTACTTGTTTCTTTCGAGCGAATATAAATTGATGTAAGAAGTTAACTTCTATCACGTGTACTGTGCTACACGCGGGTTTTTTTTTATTGTCAGCTTTCGTCAGAAATTTTAAATGTACTAGTTTTCGTATGGGACGACCAAATAACAGAATATTCTTAAAATATAAAAAATAGTTATTAACATGTTTGACAGCTGAATTGGTTTTGTGTAAAATTAATAAATAAAATAAATAAATAAATGAGGAGAGCAGAAGAAAATAAAAATAATTTCAAGGCCAAATCTTTGAATATATTCAAGGCCCCGAGACATAAATTTGCTATTAAAACATGTATTTATTAGTAAATTTTTGGATCATTTTACTGCTTCATAGAATTTATTTTCTTAAATATTATATAACAACAATTAAAAATTGAATTAAAAATAAAAATTTCGTGCTAAGCACTAAAAACTCTTTCATTATATAAGTAATTTAAGCGTCAATTTATTTTTGAATAAATTTAAGCAAAATCCACCGAAAAAATTCTTAAATTGAAACTGAAAGTTGGCATCCCTGGTAATAATTCGTGAGATACAGAAAATTAAACCATCACGGCTTAAGGTTTTACTGATTCTAGGTTCACATCCATTGTATTTGTTTCTAGAATTTTAAAGAGCCTATTGACTTTAACCATAACATTCTTTGTGAGGTTCTCGACATGTTTCTATAATATGTACAGTGAGTTGGAAAGATCAATACCATGATAAAAAATGAATTCATTAGTAAAAAATCTAATCGAAAATGGATGATTTTTGTGAATTTATCTACACTTATGTCTTTAAAGCTTTTTTGATAAATAATAGGGAGCGAAGCGAATATTAGATCACATAAGGTTGATTGAAAATTTTGTGAGTAACAAAAAAAAAAATCAATTGTCAGTTAATGAATAATTTTTCTCTCATTATGCTCACTAATACAGACACAACTCGCTCAAATTTTCGTCCCCCTCCTTTGTTTTGAAATCCCCTCTCACCAAGGAAAATCTCAGCTGGCAGAATTTTTGAGGGCAAATGGGCAACTTTTGCCCATCCCAACTCTATACAATAACTGCAATTATTTGACTGTAAAAATAAAAGTCAACTATTAACAGTTACTGTGCCGAAAAAATTGAAGTTAAAAAAAAAAACCCGCGTGTAGCACAGTACACGTGATAGAAGTTAACTTCTTACATCAATTTATATTCGCTCGAAAGCAACAAGTAACAAGTTTCATATATCATATGAGAAACGAATTTGCAAATACAACCCTGCAAAAAATGCGATTAATCAGTGACAAATCTATGTATATCGGGATTAATCGCACATTTTTTTGCAGGGATATTACAATGAAAACTATCGCATGTACATACATGTGGTTGTGTGTTTTTGTTTGTACAAATTATATTTATAGAAAAGGCGATGCTTGTTCTTGTTATTAGATTTTGTTTATCGGCAAGCTCATCCGATTGGTTTTTATATTGGTTGTTTGATCGTTTTTATTTTAATAATTAACTAGTATGTAATCCCCGATATTCGGATGGCACTTTTATTTAATAAAAAATGACAAAGAAAATTGTTTAATAAAAAAAAAGCAACAAAAAAACTGACTCGACCTGAACTTGAACCAGCTTCATTTGAATCGGAAGCCTAGCATCTTACAGCTGAGCTACCGCGCTAGTTACGCAAATTGTGTCAAACAGTGTACTCTAATTTCTTCTTGTGTTATTAACATTCTCACCTCGCCTATTTCAAAACAGCGCTGTCCTGGTTAGAATTTATTATGTACTTACACGTATACATATGTACATACATACATGTACATACAAATCTCCAAAAGAATTTAAAATAAAAATATGTATTAGTAAAAAATACCGATTTTAAATTTTTTTGACATACTGAGCACATAATGCTTTTCCTTAAATACGTACTTATATTTTCGTTCGTTTTGTTTTTATATTAAACTATTTCCGAATTTTGAGTGCGATTTTAAGATTAAAGCGTGCTTTTTAGTTTTTTAAGCTATTATTTATTATTAAAATAAAAAAAATAAAAATAAAAAAAATAAAAAAAAAATCAGGCGCCTCACACTGGGGCCACTTATGTATATATATGGGGACGCTCAAAATTCTGAAATCAACTTTTTTACATCACAATCGCTTTATCTGCACTAAAGCAGTTAATCTATAGCATCTTAACCCATTGACGGTCATGAGTTAACCCGTTGGTGACCTATGTTTTTTATTTTAGTTTCGAATTTAATTTTCTTGAATCAGAATCGGTATATCGATAATAAAATAGTAAACCCCAAGAATTTTAACCCCTTAACGACCAGGCATTAACCCATTTTTAACCCAAATTTTTTCAGTTAATTCTTAGATCAAAATATTTACATCATATTAGTTGTATCTACACTAAAACGAGTAATCTTTGGAATCTTAACCCATTAACGGTCATGAATTAACCCATTGGTGACCAATTTTTTTTTAAGATCTGTAACCAAATTATTTAAATCACAATTAGTATGTCTGTACAAAAATAGCCAATGTATATTATATTAACCCATTAGCAGCTATGTATTAACCCATTGATGGAATATGCAGCTGTAGGTACATATGTATTAAGGTGGAGTGAAACTTTTTTTTTGGAAATTCAATTTGTTCCAAAGCCAGAACGGAAGCTTTCTAGCCCAGTAATAAGCCTGTAAAATTTTATTGACCTACTCGCATGTTTAGAGGTGCCCCCAGCCCCACAAAGTTGAAAAAATAGCATGATCTGGTACAAATATGAAACTTTGAAAATTATAAAATAAAAAAACGAAGTATGGGGATTGATAAGGATGGTTAAGCTGAGTATTAAAGTGAATTTATTTTTTTTGGAAACAACAACAACAAAAGTTATTAAAGGTCAAAGTTTATATTGTGCATTTTTAAATTGCAATTACTTAAAAACTAGTTAACCGATTTCGGATATTTTTATAACATTCGATAGGTATGTTGATTCCCTTTAATTTGATATACATTTTATGTGGGTTCCATAACACCCTCCTGCGGGGGTCAACCCCACGTTTACCCCCCCTTACTTTTCATATATAAAATGTATATCAAATTAAAGGGAATCAAAATACCTATCGAATGGTATAAAAATATTCGAAATCGGTTCAGTATTTTTTAAGTAATTGCAATTTAAAAAATGCATAATATAAACTTTGACCTTTAATAACTTTTGTTGTTGTTGTTTCCAAAAAAAAAAAATTCACTTTAATACTCAGCTTAGCCATCTTTATCAATCCTCATACTTAGTTTTTTGATTTTATAATTTTCAAAATTTCATATTTGTACCAGATCGTGCTTATTGCTTTCAACTTTGCGGGGCTGGGGGCAGTTCAAAACGTCATCCTATCGCAATAAAATTTTTTGGGGTTCATTAACTCGTATAAAGGCAACTTTTCATTGCTGTTACGTTCAAAAAAAGAACAAACAAAAAATCTCCATATGGTTTCACTCCACCTTAATATGTATGTAACATGTAACATGTATTTCCCCACACATTTTCATGTCTAACATAAAAAAAAAAAAAATTGGAGTAACACAACTTGTGCTTCAAAGAACTCATATTATAATACAACTTACAAGTCTAAATTAAAGAAACCTGTCTTGACAAGTAACCTTAACCACAGTTTGTAATTAAAGTAACCAGTAAATAATGGATAAACTAAATTTAAGATAGGACAGAATCAAATTCAACCAGATATAGGTGTTTTTTTTTAAATAAAATTGCAATGTAATTTTTAAACTCACTTTTTTTTAAAATGCGCACTTTCCTTTTGGTTCTGAACTCGGATTCTTTGTCACAAAGGACCATATTTTACTGCTGCATTTTTACATTTGCTACTTTTTTGCGCAAATTAAAAAAAATTCATTTTGAAAAAAATATTAAAGAAAAAAGAGGTATGTTTAGTTTTATACTAAAAATACATTTTTTAAAACATCTACAGTGTTGGAAAAAATAATAGGGACACGAGAACAATTTTGCAATTCTCCATTTATCTCATTTTAAGACCAAATAATAATTACCATATATTGATGTTTACACGGAGAGGACATGCTTCAATGGCTCTGGGGTGGTTTTTGTATAATAACTTAATTTTTATAAACAAAAATAATGAAATGTATAATTTAAGTTGGAAAAAATAATAGGGACAAACATTAAATTCGATGGGTTTTTCAAATAAACTACAATATTACTGCTGCGGCTATATTTAAACTAATGTTTAGTTGAATCTCCTTTATTTTTTATAACTTCCTTACATCTTGGTGGCATAGGGTTGACCAAATCTGCGCAATTTGCAACTGGTATTAAGTACCAAGCTTCTTTAATTTTTTTCCATAACTCTTGCTTATTTTTCCAGTTTTGATCCCCCATCGTCTTCTTTAATATTCCCTATAGGGCTGAGGTTCGACGACTTTGAGGGCTACTCCAAAACAACAGCTTTCTTACGTTCAAACCACGAGTTTTCGATTCTGGAGGCATGTTTGGGGTCATTGTCATGCGTAAATCGCCATCTAATGATATCAAAGACGGTTTAAATGATTCAGTTTTGAGTAGAACAATTCGAAACAGACCTCGAGAAGTAGGACTAAATGGAAGAAATCCCAGAAAAGTTCCACATCTGAGCAAAAATAAGGTAAGCCAACAAATTGAAGGGGTTGTGAGTTCGAAACGCGCGAGATATCAAGGTTGATTTTTTTAAAAATTAAAAATCAACTAAAATGGCTGCTATTTCCGGGGGCAACTTCCGTTGCATCAAATTTCAAATTTCACTCTCCATAAAAACTCTGTATCGCCGCCTAAGAAGTTAACTTCAATAACTTTTTGGACGTAACTTGTATCATGCCATCTGGTTTGGTCCCTGAAATTAACTTTGTGTGAAAGCCCCGGTCAGTACGATTAAATTGATACCATATTATTGAACACAGTTCGGGCAAAACCCCCTTATCGGGAGTCACTCGAAAAAGGGGTCATGGCCCCCAATTTTTTCTCATATTGAATACTTTGAAAAAAAAAAAAAATCCCTGCTCCAAATTTGGCGATGCTAGCTAGTGCAGTGTTGGTAATCCCTATATTAAATAATTGAAAGCCACGGCAAATTGTGGCAGAATTGCTTGTTTGTACATTATTATTAAATTCACTTCATAAAAAAACACATGCATACATATCATAGGGTAATAAACAGTCTACAATGTATGTAGACAAATGCATACGCGTTTGTTATTCTTATTGCAATATCTTGGTATGTGTGCAAGCACATTTAAAAAATCATTAAGAACAACATTTGCTGATTATTTTTTGCTTTTGAATCCATTTGGGTGAAATTGCTTTGCGCATCCGATAGCAATAAGCCTTTTTGGAATAGGTGAATAATGTGCGCCCATGAAGCGAACAATAATATCTTCATCATTGCTTACAACTTTAACATCGAATGAGTGATTTAATATAAGAGCATTGAGGGTACGAACACCGTTTTCCCGTTGGTCCAAAGTAGCTTCGGGATTTTGCATGATATCGGCTATGCGGCATAGTGTTGCTTGAAATGGAAGTAATTCCGTAGAACGATCGCAATATGCCAAATTTTTGAGCAAAACGTTTTGGTGATTCCCATAATCCACATAGAACACCTTAAACACCTTACCATAATCATCAAAATCAATTATTTTGGCACGATACCAAAAATTATCATCATACCGAGCACGCACTAAATCATATATCATTGGCGACTTTGTTAAACGCATATGAAATGGTATATCATCATCAATCCATATTAGAGGCTCCATGTGGTTTTCAGGGTCATTTATTTGAGCATAAAAATATTCGACATGTCCAATATGCGTTGGAGTAATATTTATAATAGTTCCGGGCGTATAGCGTATCGTTGGTAAATAATTATCTATTACAGTACCAGTAGGTAGGCGATCCTTTGTCCATCCATCTGGTTGGGCTGGGGTGTGTTCTAATCGACAATTAACCCCTTTAAAGCAAGCACCGGTTTTAGGATCATAAAAGCGACATAAACGTTGTTCATCCCTAGGATTATAGCCCAGAACAGCTTTCATTGCATTGGATGTATTTAATGGCTCCTCAGCCAACTCGTCCATTTCTTCGCGAGTAAGTTCATTGAGAAGATAATTTGTATCAGAGGAAAACATTGTAGTATCAGGGAGTGCATGAAGTGGTACAGCAGCGTCATTTTCGTCCTCTGATAAAGACGTCATGGTGTCTGGAAGAAATGGGTTGGTATTCAATAACTTTTGTATTGCATGTGGAGTCTCTTCCGGTGATTTGCAGTACATTTCTGGCTTGGATTCTGCAACTATTAATTCTAATAACAGCGTGCACTCGATATCATTCTTTGATTTTATTAAAAACATTGCCTGCTCATATTCTAATTCCTGCAAACAGATTTTTAACTCTTCAAGGGGCTTTGATGTTTGGCCATATATACCGCTTAACTTGCATAGAATGGCTTGAAGGGGAATTTCTTGTATATCCTCTGGCAATCGATAGGCTATATCGGAGTCAGACATAATGGACCTCTCTCCAAAGTCCAGCAGCAATACATTGTATTTACCATCCAGACGCGTTGTTAAATCAAAAGATTTTTCGCGTATGGCACGTAACATTGTGCCATCCAATACCAATCCAAAAACCTCATTTTCTGGTGGAACGTGAGTGTATTGTCGAAGATGGATCATACTTTTAAGATTTGCAATTTTCTTAAATTCATCACTTGCTGCGTCGCATACATAAAAGGTCAAAGTTTCAAGATCTTGCAGATACGTTATAGAACCTTTAAGAAGGCTTCCAACCTTATATTTTGATACATCATTTTTTAAACAACTCAATATTTGTCGATCCGTCAAAAGCACTTTTTGGGACGGTTTAATCAATGAATCTATATTACCGCAATTTTTCAGTTTTTTATTATCCAGCTTGATATTTTTTTGTTTTAAATTCATATACAATCCTTTGTCGTTAGAGCCTAGCGATTCTACAACTTTAGTAGATGCAATACATTTCGTAATAACGAAAGTATCTAATGCTTCTATAAAACCTCGCATAGGTTTCTTATCAAAACTATTAATGAAAAGCTGAAAGTTAAAATTGCGTGCTGAATCAAGCATGTGAGATATGATTGTGAAAAATTTGTCGTAGGTAACCAAAGCTATTGCATTGTGATTTCGAAGAGTTTGCTCATTTTTACAGATGATGTCCAAAGCGATCTTACTTTTTAGCAGGTAATTTTCGACATTTTCCAACACCTGGTGCATTTCCTCATTGTACATCTCGTACAATTTATACAAATCGTCTATCATATTAAATTAAAACGAGATTCGAGAAACAGCACTATAAGCATGTTCAGATCGGCGTAATTTAAGGGTTATTTAGGCAAAAATCGTTGTTTCGGCGTTGTTTAAGGTCAGGTTACAAAGATGACTTCATACGAAATTCTTTTTTATAGCACGTTCATGGTGAACCCGCGTTTGCGTTTCGGAGGCATTTTTGCGTTTAGTCCAAAACGCAACATTAAATGTTACATTTCTCCATACAAATGCCACCACCAAAATGCAATTCAACGCAACTATTTTTTTGCGTTTTGAATGCTAACGCAGAAAGCAACGCTGAAATCTTCGAAGAAATTTGCCATTCGAATGGAAAATAGTGGCAACACTCTGGCAATACAAGAACGAAATACCTACAAGATTATACTATGTTCATGCTGGATTTGAAACGCAACATTTTGCATGTTCGAAGATGGCTTTTCGAAAAGTGTTCATGCTGCCGCGTTTTGTAAATGCGCATTTGAGAAGTTCGAAACAAACGGAGCTAATATCCCAGATTACGCAATCAGGTGTTGAGGTTTATTTTTTTGTTTTGTCTAATTAAAATAATAGAACAAGAATTTGCAAAATATGTAATAATATAATACACTAATTTTGCAAACCAAACGTACCAACCGCTTTGGTATTAATTTTTGTCATGGTTTGCTATCGATATCAATGCTGATATCGATCATAAACGCGTTAATTTCGATTGCTCAATTCTGTCTGTGTGGCAGCACCACTATTTCAGTAGCTTCTCTCTTAGTAGTTTCCAACAACTTCCAATTAATAATGGCCGACGTGCTGACATGGTGAAGAAGAATGGATGACGCGTGGCCCAAACAAGACAGGTCGTCGCATGTGAGCGAGAATATGCGATTGGCGTTAGACGGTTTGCTTCAAAATGTCAAAAGCGGGGTGAAAGCCAGTGAGCACACAACTTAGCATTCAACTTATTTCTAAGAACAACGCATGCAATTTTGTAAAATCAAAGCAACAGAAGATAAGTTGACATAAGCCAAGAACAGGAAGAAGAAGAGCGATTCTCTCTCACGTCGACCTTGTGTGCTTGAGCTGTGGGCTAGTGTAACAGGTGGCTGCACTGCAAAACGAGGTTGATTTATGAGGTTGTCTCCATGGAAACAGCTGACAATTTTTTTAATATAATATAATACAATGGCGCTATTATAACTCTGACGAGTTTTATGGCCGAGCTTCTCTCCCAATTCGAGGTGTGCTCCTTTTTGTTTTTCCTACTAATTGGGTGGACCTACAGTTTTATGCCGGCTCCGAACGGCGAATGCATTTTTTGTGAGAAGCTTTTTCATGGCAGAAATACTCTCGGAGGGTATGCCGCCCACTGCCGAGAGGTGACCGCTGCTCTTAAAAAACCCAATAATTGGATTTTTACTAATTGAAAAATTGTTTTGGTGTTTGGCTCGGACCGTGGTTTGAACCCGAGACCTCTGACACAGCAGGCGAGCACTCTACCCACTGCACCACAGCGGCCCACAATTTTTTTAGACAGGAGTAATTTCCTTGTTCGAGTAAATTTCATTCACCATTGTTGGTGTTCTGGCAATAATAACGTTTTGTACTTTCTTATTCAGTTACTAGATATCTTAAATGTAACCTTTTTTTTTTTTAAATCCTGTAATTAATTCCTTTTCTTCCTAAACTAAGAGTCTAAACAAATTTTAAATGAGTAATTGTATCTGAAATCTACACTGATTTTTTTTTTATTCTTCTAAATGGTTATATGGTTTTGATTCATTCTTCAGATTTCAATCCTTATAGATTGCATGTAAATTTTTTTTTTGCAAATAGGCAAGCTTTCGAGCCAACCTCTATAAGTAGGCCTCTCATGGGGAAAGCTTAACTGAAATTTCCCATCTCAACCTTGACAATCGTTCCAATGGCGGGATATGCACATGCATTGGTGATGGAAAAACTGGTTCTCCAGGGTTGCCATGAACACTTCTTATTGTGAAAATACGTAACACATGGTTATTCGGTGATTTAGTACTTTCAAATGTACATATTATAGAATGTTCTTATGCGCTCTATACAATTTTAAAATTTAGATAGTTCACAGAAAATTAATTAATTATTTACCACATATTTATACTATTGTTTCATTAATCAGATTTTCCTGTCTCTTACCATTCTTATGATTTGAGCGTAAGACTGCAATGGTTATTAATATTCCCAACGTACACTATTAGAATTTTACAGTAGCAAATTTACTAGGGCGCGAATATAATCGATTTTTTTTTAAATAGTTTCATAGGAAAAATGCTTAAGGCATTTTATTCCGAAAGTTTTGGTAATTTTTTTTTGTGTGTCATGGCAACCGCATCCCATCTCGCTTATGTTATTGCCAGCGTCACACCAGAATATAGACATCCAGTAAAATCACGTCACTGAACAAGCGGCAGTCACGCCACTTTACGCTGAAGACAAATCGAGGTGACGCGACGGTGCGACAGCGACAGACGCTGGACGTAATAACGTCAGTGCGAGTTCAGCGACTTAAGCATGGTAAAAGTGTCAACATCTGTCACTACATATGCCGCTTTACAATTTTTTTTGTCACAATTAAAAGTTTTCCTTTGCTTAGACCATAAATTTTCAACGTAAAATAATAAGCTAAATAGCTAAATTCATTAATGTAATGCATTAGACTTTATTACGTTTGATTGCGTATAAATACTTCTGTTTTTTTTTTTGTAAAGTTCGTCAGATTTATTGAATGTCATGATTTTCATATTTCATAATGCAGTGGCAACTCATCGTCGTCACCAAAATTAAAAACCAGTCTAAGTTGATGACAACGTAATTTGGTCGTTGGACGACATTGCGACGCGTAGACTTTGTTGTAATTGCTTCCATAATAGCGCATACATATTAATCGTGACAGACTGTCGCTGACGTAGTGTCTTGTCGTCACGTTTTGATTCTGTTCTCACCATTGTTACTATACTGCACCACTGCCATGCCATACATAAACGAAAAGAAACGGGACTCTTCCAAACGAATACAGAAAAAGGGGAAGGTGAGCGTCTAGCTAGGCACGCTTGAATAGAAAAATTTTAGTACAGCGATAGTCAGTTGGGAAAAGTCTGTTGAGCAAGCCGGTCGAAATGAGTTAGTATGAGTGAATTTAAAGGAGTAAATCATCCTTTCGAATAGAAAAATGGCACAATTTTTTTTTGTGATCAAAACATTCTACCCATATAAAAAAAAAAAAAAAATATGCACGCTTGAAGAAGTGACCGAATAAGAGCAAAGCCACAAAGTGGCAGAAAAAATTTACCATTGACGCACATATGTATGCAAATAGACCTAATTTCTTTTCCCAAAAATCGTTTTTTTTCCTGCTAAGCTCTTAACATAAATCGTGTATACTAGACCACTAAAATGTACGCGCCGCAGCGACAAAGCCAACTCGTCATATGACATCTAGAGAATGAAGTGTTTATTGTAGTATGTGGCGGAGAAAAAGAAAATCAACAAAATGTTGTTGAAGTGACCTTCTAACAAGCAAGCGTGCTTTATTTTAAATGTTTAACAAAAAAAAGGGTATTGTATTACAAGAAAACACAATTTGAAAACCCAAATAAATTTTGATTTTTTTTTATTGGCGAAAAAAAAGAAGAAAATCTACTTGCCGCACGTGAGATTCCATCGGTATTCCTAATTCTGCCAAACACATCAGTGAAGCAGACGATGAATTGTAAGAGTGCAAACAAAATCAAAGCAGAGTGTCACACGTCAGACGAAGATAACAATCAGCAGCAAGAACGTAAAATTAGTCGCAACAACAACGCCAGTGGTGCACAATAACCACAACAGCAAATTGCTAAATAATGTCCACCCCAACAACAGCAGCAAATAACCACGTAATTGCCACAACCACAGCAACCGCGAATAGTCAACAGCCGCAAAACAGCAACAACGGTGAGTGCCTCCAGGTCATAAAAACGGCAATAAGTGCTGCAACGTAGCAACAACGTAGCTGTCGCAGTCAGCACGGACGCCTTCCACGTCGATTTCGCTGCCGCTCCTTGCTCGTTTCGGCGATTGAATGCGAAAGCAGAACGTGCAGAAACTGCACAACAATAGCAACAGCAATAACTATCACACCAACAACCACCGCCAAGTGCCACCGAGGTACCATAACAACAACAACAAACAGCCGAACATTTTGCCACCGCAACAACAACAGTAATCAGCGAAAAAATTTTCGTTGCAACAACAACGGCAAACAGCAAAAAATTTTTGCCGCAACAACGACACCGGCAAAGAGCAAAAATTTTGCCACGGCAACCACAGCAGCAAACAGAAGAAACTCTTTTTCCACCACAACAACAGCAAACAGCGAAAAATTTGGTCGCTGCAACAACAAGGCAGCACAGCAGCAGCAGCAGTCTCCAATAACGTGGCAGCGGCATCTACAGCAGATCGGTGACACCACCACCAAGGGTGTACCGCAACGGTTGGTGAGTCGGTCACAGCAGAAAGGGATGTAGAAAGCATATGTGTGTATGTATATATTATGTATATGTATCATTAACTATGTAGTTAGAAGAAAAAAATTTGTTTTTGAAAGCACCTTACTACCCGCACATTGAGATTAATACATTTTGAATTTTCTTCCAATTTAATCACCGAAAAAAAAAGAAAAAAAAAACCCATAATTAGCTTAAGTACGTATAGGATCCACCAAACAGTTTGTTTCGAAGTTTCTCGGTGGCTATATCTTATCAATTTCTTTTCTTTTTAAATCAGAGCGGTTTAGTTTCGGTATCGTTGCGACTTTGCATGAGGGTGATACGACTTCGCAAAGAATGGGTCTTAACGATTTCGTGAAGTACGCTAGTTAAATCAACTCGAATTTGTTGTTATGAAAACTTATCGAATGAACTTTGCGAAATCGTCTGGACTTACAGTGCTAATATCTCTTCCCAAATACACGTTTTGTTTATTCCTTTTGCGGTACAAATGATAGTGCCCTTATGAGTACATATGCTATGGCTATTGTATTTATACGACCGCTCGACGTCAGTTTATTGGTACATTTTTTTTTTTTCACAACGAGATCGCTAAGTTATAGCAGGAGACTTTCGACTTGTTTAAGAAAGTAAAATACCGGCAAGGTCGAAACAGGGTGTTTGCGGGATTTACTATATAAGAACAAAGAGGAAATATATATATACATGTGAAAATTCTGATTGGTGAAATGAAGTAAGGGGGAAAGGTTGCGTAGGGAAATATAACCAACCCAGCATAAATTAAAGAAATCAATTAAACTAAATAAAGATAAAAAAATAAAAGGCCACTAATAATATAACATAGAACTTATAATAGTAAATTTTCTTCACCAACCCCCTCCCTTTTTTTCGGAATACTGCATAAATGTTCCTTACATGCATTTTTGTACATACTTATATACATGCATAAATATACAGAAGGGTGAATGCATTGTAGTTAATTAGGCTAAGACACGTATATAGGTCTAAGTTACATTAGATTTGTAAGATGAAATGAACTGGGAATAAATTGTTAAAATTATAAAATGGGAATGCTGATCATCCTTATTTGAAACGCATAGGGATTTCAGAAATGGGGTCATCAAAACATAGGTGCACTGATGACCATGGATGAGGGTGGGTCGATAAGCACCGGCGCTGCAACAACACCAGCGGCGCATATTAACTACGGGGTCGTCGAAATATAGGTGCACCGATGGCCAAGGATGAGGGTGGGCTAGAAAAGCACCAGCGCTGCAACAACACCAGCGGCGCAACACAGGTAAGGGGTTATTGGTATTCGGGTGCGACAGTAACTATGGATTAGGGTGGGACAAAAACACACCGGCGCTGCAACAACATCAGCAACGCCACCCCCTTGTGAGTTCGGCCTTTAACTTTTTTTTTGATTTTCCATATGTTTTAAATTTCAGCTGTCTTCTATGTATTTTCAGGTGCCTGTTAATAACCGGTCCTTCCGGTTGATTCAAATTTAAATTCAAAGTTAACGATTTTTTTCTCTCGCGATATATATGTATATTCAAATTCAAATTCACTTTAACAGTTTTTTTTTCAGTGTTTATTCAAATTAAATACACATCGATTTCAACGTATATTCAAATTTAAATTTCTAAATCTTTTCTCTTCCGTCCGCGATTATTTAAATATAACGTCCGATTATCTATTTTCAAATTTTTCCGTTGATGTCAGTATTTCCGTCCGATTTAAATTTTGGTTCAAATGTTTTGCTAACGTCCGTCTGACTTTAACGTACATTCAAAATTCATGTTCAAATTTTAGCGACATTTTCCCTCGGTTTGCATTTATTTAAACTTAACTGACGTCTGGCCTCTTGAATTTAATTTTTTTCGGGTTATCTTTTGAATATTTGAATTTTTCAACGGTCCGTCCGTGGCATCCGGCCAAACCGGATGTTGTTTTCGTGTGGTTTTCTCGTTATTGGTTTGAAAAGGCATGATATGAATTTTTTCTGTTTATGGCGCAGGACAGCAATGTAGGAACCCCGCCCAGCCGACAATGACTAGCCACAGTGCAACCCTAGATCATGCCGACCGCCATGCATTGCTGCTCCACTCGATATTCGAATGCCAACCATAACATTTTGATCTCTGTTTTGTTTACTTTCGTTCATTACATGTAGAGTGACGTCATCATGGAGCTCGTGTGCCCATGCTCATGCTACTCTATATGCGTAATCTTGTAGGTATTTCGGTCTTGTATTGCCAGAGTGTTGCCACTATTTTCCATTCGAATGGCAAATTTTTTCAAAGATTTCAGGGTTGCTTTCTGCGTTAGCATTCAAAACGCAAAAAAATAGTTGCGTTAAGTTGCATTTTGGTGGTGGCATTTGTATGGAGAAATGAAACATTTAATGTTGCGTTTTGGACTAAACGCAAAAATGCCTCCAAAACGCAGGCTCACCATGAACATGCTATAATCTGGGATATTAGCTCCGTTTGTTTCGAACTTCTCAAATGCCCATTTACAAAACGCGGCGGCATGAACAAAAAAATATGAAAAAATATGTTAATGAGATGGAACGCGGGCAGCGGTTCTTCAGTAGATTTATATATATATCCGGTTAAAAATTATTATATTTCAGTTTTAATATATTCACATTTTAATAGAATTGCAAAATGGAGTAAAATATTTCTTAAAAAATACCACCCAACTACATATATTGTCGTCCACCACTTTTTGTGCGTTATGCTTAAATTGTCTGAGATTGGGTTTCGAACACGAATATTCGGAATGTGGGAAAATCATACTATCTTGTGTATCACTTTTGTGGTTATATCCTTATCTTAATTTGGCATAAACAAAATTTTATTATTGCTATAGCCTTCAATCACATAAGGAAGCCTAAAAATTCCCAGAATCAATATGTAAAATACCCATTTTCGGTTTTCGACCGAGTGGCACCAATGAAAAATGTTATAAAAAATGCGCATTTTGACAGCGCTCTCACGAAATCATGAGTTTCGTATCTAGTTATCTTTGTCCGGTTATACTTGCATAGCACAACAGCGTAGAGTTCGCAAACTATCGATGGCACTATCGATACTATCGATAGCTTTATACTATCGCGACTATCGATGGCTGGAGACAGACTATCGATAGTATTTACATATATATTTTTTATCCTTGAAATCAGCTTTCAATATTTATTTTATACTATGTTCATGCTGGATTTGAAATGCAACATTTTGCATTTTCAAAGATAGCTTTTCGAAAAGTGTTCATGCTGCCGCGTTTTGTAAATGCGCATTTGAGAAGTTCGAAACAAACGGAGCTGGTCGAACATGTACAAGCAAATTTCATAAGCCCATTAAAGTAAGAAGTAAGCTATGAAAAAATAAGAAATTTTATACCTTTCATGAACATGAAATGTTACTATAACATTGAGCCAAAACAGGTTTGTCGAAAGTTCCAGAAGGAGAAAAAGTTGACCCACCAAAATATATACCGATATTATCAGAATCATAAGCTAGTCAAGATACGTTGTTGTTAAGATACGCTGATCATTTGTCGGAATCGACCAAATTGGACCATTATAACATATAGCTCCCCTACAACCAACCATATATTTTGGGGTAAAACTCCTCCACTTAAATTGCTAAGATCATTACAATATTTTTTATAAATATTTACATAAACAACCCACAGAATTGGAGGTACCTATAAATTAAAGAAAATCGGACTATTTAATGTATCATTTTTCTCTTACTTGTTTTATGTTTCTTTATAACTTTTTTTTAACCACATTTTATTTAAAAATACAAACCGTTATAAAGTAAAATAAATTTGAAAATACTTGTTTATTGGAAATCTCTTGATAACACTACCCGACAAAAAAATATCCTCGACATTTGATTCCTATGTATTCCTGCTGATTCCAAATATGTAATGAAATGGTTCAAAAGTAGAACAGTTTTCGAGATATTTTGAAATATCAGTTTTTGCGCTAAGAAGAAAAGGAGGATCACTAATCTGTCAATATCTCCGCCATTACCGTCTTGAGTTTTATGTTATTTCATTTCATTTCATTACATTTCATTTCGAGAGGATGAAATACCCTTTCCAATTCCACATAAAATCGACGTTAAAGTGACGGAATTATGGCGGCCAAAAGATTTCTTTTTATGCATAAAATAAGTTAAATAAAATATGTATAAAATGTCGCGGATATCAAAATTTTTGAAATTTTGTCGGGTAGTGTAATTTGAAAATTTGTATGGGGAATTTTGGTCAATTATGGGTAATTTCAATATTTTTTTGGGTAATCTCAAGAATTTAAACGGCAACGCTGCTCTATAAGTAGGCCTCTCATGGGGAAAGCTTAACTGAAATTTCCTATCTCAACCTTGACAATCGTTCCAATGGCGGGATATGCACATGTATTGGTGATGGAGAAACTGGTTCTCCAGGGTTGCCATGAACACTTCTTATTGTGAAAATACGTAACACATGGTTATTCGGTGATTTAGTACTTTCAAATGTACATATTATAGAATGTTCTTATGCGCTCTATACAATTTTAAAATTTAGATAGTTCACAGAAAATTAATTAATTATTTACCACATATTTATACTATTGTTTCATTAATCAGATTTTCCTGTCTCTTACCATTCTTATGATTTGAGCGTAAGACAACAATGGTTATTAATATTCCCAACGTACACTATTAGAATTTTACAGTAGCAAATTTACTAGGGCGCGAATATAATCGATTTTTTTTGAAATAGTTTCATGGGAAAAATGCTTGAGGCATTTTATTCCGAAAGTTTTGGTAATTTTTTTTGTGTGTCATGGCAACCGCATCCCATCTCGCTTGTGTTATTGCTAGCGTCACACCAGAATATAGACATCCAGTAAAATCACGCCACTGAACAAGCGGCAGTCACGCCACTTTACGCTGAAGACAAATCGAGGTGACGCGACGGTGCGACAGCGACAGACGCTGGACGTAATAACGTCAGTGCGAGTTCAGCGACTTAAGCATGGTAAAAGTGTCAACATCTGTCACTACATATGCCGCTTTACAATTTTTTTTGTCACAATTAAAGGTTTTCCTTTGCTTAGACCATAAATTTTCAACGTAAAATAATAAGCTAAATTCATTAATGTAATGCATTAGACTTTATTACGTTTGATTGCGTATAAATACTTCTGTTTTTTTTTGTAAAGTTCGTCAGATTTATTGAATGTCATGATTTTCATATTTCATAATGCAGTGGCAACTCATCGTCGTCACCAAAATTAAAAACCAGTCTAAGTTGATGACAACGTAATTTGGTCGTTGGACGACATTGCGACGCGTAGACTTTGTTGTAATTGCTTCCATAATAGCGCATACATATTAATCGTGACAGACTGTCGCTGACGTAGTGTCTTGTCGTCACGTTTTGATTCTGTTCTCACCATTGTTACTATACTGCACCACTGCCATGCCATACATAAACGAAAAGAAACGGGACTCTTCCAAACGAATACAGAAAAAGGGGAAGGTGAGCGTCTAGCTAGGCACGCTTGAATAGAAAAATTTTAGTACAGCGATAGTCAGTTGGGAAAAGTCTGCTGAGCAAGCCGGTCGAAATGAGTTAGTATGAGTGAATTGGCGAAGATAGCAGCAAATTTTTTTCGAAAAATTTCAAGGAGTAAATCGTCCTTTCGAATAGAAAACTGGCACAATTTTTTTTTGTGATCAAAACATTCTACCCATATAAAAAAAAAAAAAAAAATATGCACGCTTGAAGAAGTGACCGAATAAGAGCAAAGCCACAAAGTGGCAGAAAAAATTTACCATTGACGCACATATGTATGCAAATAGACCTAATTTCTTTTCCCAAAAATCGTTTTTTTTTTTTTCTGCTAAGCTCTTAACATAAATCGTGTATACTAGACCACTAAAATGTACGCGCCGCAGCGACAAAGCCAACTCGTCATATGACATCTAGAGAATGAAGTGTTTATTGTAGTATGTGGCGGAGAAAAGAAAATCAACAAAATGTTGTTGAAGTGACCTTCTAACAAGCAAGCGTGCTTTATTTTAAATGTTTAACAAAAAAAAAAGGGTATTGTATTACAAGAAAACGAAAAAAAGAACATCTGCTTGCCGCACGTGAAATTCCATCGGTATTCCTAATTCTGCCAAACACATCAGTGAAGCAGACGACGAATTGTAAGAGTGCAAACAAAATCAAAGCAGAGTGTCACACGTCACGCAAGAACCCCGCCCAGCCGACAATGACTAGCCACAGTGCAACCCTAGATCATGCCGACCGCCATGCATTACTGCTCCACTCGATATTCGAATGCCAACCATAACAGATGGCGCCCAACGTGCTGACTCGATGGCTTTTTGGTCAGCCAGTGACGCCTTACTATCTCGAAAGTCCCAGATGGGCAGGCCCTGCGCCGCCACTGCGTTGCGGCGAGATGGTGGGGCTGATCAGGTTGTCCAAGGAGGTCACCGCTGTTGGTGGCATAGGGCGCCACAAAGCGCAGATCGTAATCGAGGTATAACGTGATCCATAACAGATGGCGCCCAACGTGGGGCCTCGATGGCTTTTTGGTCAGCCAGTGACGCCTTACTATCTCGCAAGTCCCAGATGGGCAGGCCCTGCGCCGCCACTGCGTTGCGGCGAGATGGTGGGGCTGATCAGGTTGTCCAAGGAGGTCATCGCTGATGGTCACGTTGGGCGCCACAAAACATAGATCGTGGGCATCCATAACAGATGGCGCCCAACGTGGTGTCTTTGGGTGCTGGCTTCGGTGGTTTTCTGTTCGTTCAGTGAAGTTTCATTATTCCGCAAGTCCCAGATTGGCAGCCTCAGTAGCCAGTGAAGTTTCATTATTCCGCAAGTCCCAGATTGGCAGCCTCAGTAGCCGCCACTGCGTTGCGGCGGGATGATGAGATTGATCGGGATGATTGGAGAGTCATTGGTGTCAGTGGCTCAAGGCTCCACGCGACTTCATGTCACCCAGTCTGTTTTTTTCTTTTGCATTTCACCCGGAGAGGCAGTGTTTAACGCACTTATTTTTTTTTTTTTGTAATATAAATTTGTTTTCACTGTCGTCCGAGGGGCATGTCCGCTAGATTCAGTATTTATTTTTATAAACTTTTTGCCGAATATGTCTTTTGTGCAGTTTTGTGTATCGGATTTTTTTTCTTTTGGGGCCCAGCTCATCTCGCGTCTGGGGTGGTGGCCATGAGGAAAATTCGTCCTTTTATTTTTTTTGTTATCGTGATTTTTTTTTTGCAATTTAGGCCTCAGCCATCCCGCGTCTGAGTTGGTTGCACCTAGCGCCACTTTCATTGCGATGGGTTGGTCTGAGACCTGAGTTAATACTTTTCATCTCCGCAAGTCTAGGGAAAGCAGCCTCTAGCTGTTCCTTTCATTGCGGCGGAGATTAGGAGGGTATAGTTGCAAATTTCCTTTGTTCTGTCTTTTCCTTTGTTATGCGATGCAGGCCTCAGTTCATCTCATGCCTGAGTTGGGTGCCTTGGAACATTTAGCACCACTTCATGGCGATGGGCTGAGCTGAGACCCAAGGATGTATTGTCTATCTCCGCAAGTCTGGGGATAGCGGATTCACACCGTTCCTTTCATTGCGGCGGAGATAGGTTGGTATTTCGCAAAATTTCAATTCTTTTATTGCTAACTATCTTTTAGTTAACCAGCCTGTCTCAGGGAATTAGCTTCCGAGCAACCCTGCATTGCGGTTGGTGCGCTGGAGACCAGTTAGCACACACCGTCCTAATTTTTTTTGTGTTTTTTTTTTCAAGGGGGTTTATATTTTTTTTATTTCTGTAACCTGTGTCTTTTATAATGGGAGGTCAGCATTCCCATTGAATAACGAACATATATATATTTTGCATTATATATCTTTTTACATTTACATATTTACGTATATGAACACGTTTATTTATACAAATATTTTTTTTTATAAGCGAAGTCATTTTGAATCGATATTGTTAGTTAAAGTTTAAGATAATTTTTTTTGAATCGCAAATAATTATTACAATTATTGCTTGATTTTTTTCCCAGATATTCGTTATAAATATTTGCTGAAAGCTTGATCAAACACAAAACCAAAGTTTTGTTAATTTCTTTTGGATGCGATCTAATTTTTAATCGAGATAAAGATCTAAATTTCGTTAATTGTACAAATATTTACAATTGAGCTTTAACACCAAACGTGACTCATTCAAGCAGTTAATTGCTTTATATTTCATACGATAGTACTAGCGTGTCTTATAAAAAAATTTTTTTTTTGCGCTTACCCGGATTTTCGTTTTTCTTTTGGTTCAAAACGCCTCAAAACACTCAGCAGTCGGCTGAAGGGATGCAAACTAGGAGTTCGACTAGAGGTAGTGGTTCTAAAAACAGAGATAGCGGGGGATATTATAGAAACGAAGCACGTGCCATAGCTCCGGAATGTAGGGTTGAAAACGAAGATTATATAGTAGATCCGCAGGTAGAAGCGTTGAATTATCGTCGTGTGGGTAAGCCAGACTACTCAGGGATTAAATGTTGGAACTGTCAGGCTATGGGCCATTCTTATATTTACTGTGAGGAGCCCATCAAATGTCAGTTTTGTTTCAAATGCGGTCAGAGAGGAGTGTTGACTCCGAAGTGTCCCAACGACCACCGTGGTCAGGGAAACCGTTATCCGAGCGAGAAGAGAGAGGGGGAAACTCGTTCGGGACTATAGCCCCCACTTCGGTCAATACCCAGTCAATCGTCGCGAGTACTGAGCCTAGTCCACTTACGGCCAGCTCCGCAAGTAGTCAATCAACACCAATAGTAACTTTCCCTGATAGTTCAGATTCAGATGGCCCAACTTCGTTGCAAACAAATTCTCGGCCAGTTAGTATTTTGAAAGCTTCAGTTAGAAATGTTAGTTGTCAGACCATGTTCCGGCCCAGTTTAGAAGAAAGAGAACAAAATTATCAATTGGTTAGGTCGAATATTTTCACGAATGATTCCCAACCATATCCACCCGAAAAAATTTTGCAGTGTAGGAAGAGATATGGCAAACGTGTCCAGGTGCGCAAGCTTTTGGAAAGCACCCACTCGTCCTTACAGACGATGAAAGACCAATGATTAGGGTGAGGATAGGAAATGGATCACTAGTGGGACTATTGGATTCAAGAGCCAATGTCTCTATTCTGGGTAAGGATTGTTTGAAATTTTTAGAAGAAAACAATCTTAAATATCGTGAAATGAATGAATGCATATATACGGCAGGCGGCGACAAACGGAAGATAAGAGGTTGCAGTTCATTGCCTGTCACTTTCAAAAATACAACAAAATCTATATCTTTTTACCTTGTTCCTTTGCTTCTCCAGGAAGCCTATTTCGGGGTAGATTTTTGGAAAGCATTTGCTTTAGCTCCCGATATATTTCCAAGTGTATCTTGTCTAGAAGCAAAGGAAGATAGAGAAGAAGGTCCCAATTTTCATGATTTGACTCAATCCCAGAAGTACGATTTGCAAAAAGTTATTGATATGTTTCCGTCGTTTGAAAAATTAGGCCTAGGGCAAACACAGCTAGTGGAGCACCATATTGACACGGGTGACGCTGTCCCAATAAAAAGTAAACATTTTCCTCTTTCGCCACCAAGGCAGGCTGAAGCCTACAGCGAAATTGATAGATTACTGAAAATGGGAGTCATCGAAGAGTCGAATTTGCCATGGTGTATCCCAGTTGTGTTAGTACGGAAACCTGGTAAAGTTAGACTCTGCATAGATTCTAGGAAGGTAAACGCAGTCACGAAGAAAGACTCATATCCGCTGCCGCATATCAACGGGTTATTGAGCCGACTAAAGGATACGCACTTTATTGGTGGTATCGACTTAAAAGACGCGTTCTTCCAAATTAAACTAACTGAATCGTCAAAAGAGAAGACAGCGTTTGCGGTGCCAGGTAAACCCTTGTTCCATTACAAAGTTATGCCCTTTGGGCTGTGTAAAGCGCCGCAAACAATGAGTCGACTCATGGACAAAACAATTCCCTCGTATATGCGAGAACATGTTTTTGTTTATTTGGACGACCTGTTGGTATGTAGATTTTGACGACCACATCAAACTTTTAGCAGATGTTGCGAGGTGCTTGAAAAGTGCAGGCCTTACAATCAATGTGAGTAAAAGTAGATTTTGCCAGAGAGAAATTCGTTACCTAGGGTATGTGATAGGCAGTGGGTGTTTGAAAGTGAATCCAGAGAAAATTGAGGCAATGCAAAATTTCCCCATTCCCAAATCTCCTCGACAGGTTCGAAGATTCGTGGGTATGGCAAATTGGTATAGGTCATTTATTACTAATTTCGCTGATTTAGCAGGCCCTTTGACAGATTGTTTACGTAAGTCGCCTGGTCCTTTCAAACTCACTCCAGAAGCAATAGAGGCCTTCGAAAAACATAAAGTAGCTCTGAGTTCCGCTCCAGTCTTAGCTCAACCTGATTTTTCCAGAGAATTTTTCATTCAATGTGATGCTTCCAAAATAGGAGTAGGAGGCGTGTTATTCCAGGTCGATGATAATGGTGCAGAGCATCCAATAGCTTTCGTTTCAAAAAAATTAAATAATGCTCAACGCAACTATACAGTCACCGAGCTGGAATGCCTCGCCGCAATTGTCAGCGTCAAGCGTTTCAGACCCTACGTTGAGGGGCTGCCATTTCGTATAATCACGGACCACTCAAGCCTTAAATGGTTGATGACGCAAAAGGACCTTAGTAGTAGTTTAGCTAGATGGTCACTGTTACTACAGAGATATGATTTCGAAATGCAGCACCGTAAGGGGGCTCTGAATGTAGTACCAGACGCTCTGTCGCGTTTTGACGTTGACGAGTTGACTTCATCTCCCGCGCCTTACGAAATAGACTTAGACTCATCCGAATTTAGAGCCAATGAGTATCTGGATCTTATCAGAACAATTACAGTAAACGGTGAGGTCCTGCCGGATTTATGTGTCAGAGACGGGTTGATTTTTAAAAGGGTTAAGTTTCGGAAAGGTGTGGAGAGTGAAGAAGACTCGTTATGGCGGTTGTGGTTGCCCGAAGGACTCAGGGAGGAAGCAATACAAATGGCACATGACGCGGTTAGGAGTTATCACGGAGGTTGGCAAAATACATTGGAACGAGTTAGGTGCAAATACTTCTGGCCACAACAAGCTAGGGACGTTAGAGCTTATGTAAAGGATTGTGACACTTGTAAGGCTGTAAAAGCAACGAATCAGCAGTCAAGACCACCTATAGGAAGTACTTTTGTTACAGAGAGACCTTTCCAGCGCTTATATTGCGACTTCTTAGGACCTTATCCGAGATCCAAACGTAGGAACCAGTTTCTTTTTATTATTTTAGACCATTTTTCAAAGTATGTTTGGCTGAAGCCAATGCAGAGAGCTACAACTATCAATGTAATGAACTACTTAGGCACATAAATTTTTTCAGCTATAGGGGTCGCAGAATATATCCACAGCGATAATGGGAAACAATTCATCTCAAAAGAAATGAAAGCGTTCCTTGAGAAGTACGGTGTGACGCATGTTAGAACAGGAGTGTATTCCCCACAAGCTAATGCGTCCGAACGCGTGAATAGAGAGATAGTTTCCAAGATAAGAATTTTCCTAAAAGATAAGCAGGATCATACGGACTGGGACAAACATATACCCGAAATTCTATCAGTTTTAAGAAGTGATTTTCATACGTCGATTCAGTGCTCTCCGTACTTTGCATTATATGGTCAGAATATGGTCCAACACGCATCCGCGTATAAGTTATTAGAGAAATTGGATAGCCTCAAAGAAGATCGCGTACCGATAGTAAGTAAAGCTGACAAGTTATCAGGAATCCACGAGCAAATCCGTAAAAATTTAGCGCAGGCAAATGATAGAGTCAAGCAGGTATACAATAAGCGCTCTAGGCTTGTGAATTATAG
This sequence comes from Urophora cardui, assembly GCA_960531455.1. NCBI lineage: Eukaryota > Metazoa > Arthropoda > Insecta > Diptera > Tephritidae > Urophora > Urophora cardui. Next base: position 86,256,931 of record OY482670.1, on the reverse strand, counting down.
GGAAGGTCAAGAGGTATTTAGAAGAAATTTTGCTTTGAGTAACTTCAAACAGGGCATAAATGCGAAATTCCTGCCAAAATATATTAAGCGTCGGGTTCGTGGAAAAGTGGGCAATGCACTGTATGACTTAGAGGACTTAACAGGGAGATTAATAGGACGATTCCATGCTTCTGATATCCGTCCTCAATAAGACTCCGCTGGGCGTCTTGGCGGTCGGGGACAATTCGCCCAGTATTCTCCCCGAGCAGTTATAATGATAGGTGGATCACAAGCGCTCCCATCGGGAACCGTGGACTATCTAGCAGTCCATATTCCAATTGGTCTGCTTATATGGAGTTTTGACGAGTTCTCCCAAATTAAAATGTCTAGTTTTATGGAGTTTTGACGAGTTCTCCTACATCAAATGCCTAACCTTACGGAGTTTTGACGAGTTCTCCAATACAAAATGTCTGTTCAAACGGAGTTTTGATGATTTTCCTGTGCAAGTTTTTTTTGTCCAGCTTCGGAGGTTAGGGACCATAGACCAGCTGATAGGCTGATTGTATGTCTAAGGCCGCGAAGCCTTAAAATAGGAAACTAAATAATTTTCTTTTTTTGTAAAGCCCATTCCGGGGGGCGAGAAACCAGCGGACCAAGGGTCTTTTTCAAGACCGCCTGTCCTGGGTCCAGCGTGCGGGGTTGGATCAGCCGGGGGGGACAGGTTTTTAAGACCGACCAAGATCGGCACTTAGGGGGGTAGGCTTCTCTGGCCTAAGCCAATAGAGAAACACCGCAACACCGGACTTGCGCATTTGGTTTTTTTTTACCAAATGAATTTTTTTTTATTATACCTGACTTCCAATTAATCTCGGATTTACATACATTACTAGATCGGACACGTTCATATAACATATGTTTTTTTTTTGATATCATCTGATGGAGCTTCTGTTGCCCGGTTAGCTGTGGTAGAATTTGAGACTCTTATCTAGGGGTGAGTCGTGCCCCACGTAGTTAATGGTTGAATATTATCGCAACAACCTTACAGGCAAACCATTTTTCCTGTTCGCTCCCTCGTTAGGTCTTCGAAGCGAAGCAGGTCTGTTATGGTTTGCTATCGATATCAATGCTGATATCGATCATAAACGGGTTAATTTCGATTGCTCAATTCTGTCTGTGTGGCAGCACCACTATTTCAGTAGCTTCTCTCTTAGTAGTTTCCAACAACTTCCAATTAATAATGGCCGACGTGCTGACATGGTGAAGAAGAATGGATGACGCGTGGCCCAAACAAGATAGGTCGTCGCATGTGAGCGAGAATATGCGATTGGCGTTAGACGGTTTGCTTCAAAATGTCAAAAGCGGGGTGAAAGCCAGTGAGCACACAACTTAGCATTCAACTTATTTCTAAGAACAACGCATGCAATTTTGTAAAATCAAAGCAACAGAAGATAAGTTGACATAAGCCAAGAACAGGAAGAAGAAGAGCGATTCTCTCTCACGTCGACCTTGTGTGCTTGAGCTGTGGGCTAGTGTAACAGGTGGCTGCACTGCAAAACGAGGTTGATTTATGAGGTTGTCTCCATGGAAACAGCTGACAATTTTTTTAATATAATATAATACAATGGCGCTATTATAACTCTGACGAGTTTTATGGCCGAGCTTCTCTCCCAATTCGAGGTGTGCTCCTTTTTGTTTTTCCTACTAATTGGGTGGACCTACAGTTTTATGCCGGCTCCGAACGGCGAATGCATTTTTTGTGAGAAGCCTTTTCATGGCAGAAATACTCTCGGAGGGTATGCCGCCCACTGCCGAGAGGTGACCGCTGCTCTTAAAAAACCCAATAATTGGATTTTTACTAATTGAAAAATTGTTTTGGTGTTTGGCTCGGACCGTGGTTTGAACCCGAGACCTCTGACACAGCAGGCGAGCACTCTACCCACTGCACCACAGCGGCCCACAATTTTTTTAGACAGGAGTAATTTCCTTGTTCGAGTAAATTTCATTCACCATTGTTGGTGTTCTGGCAATAATAACGTTTTGTACTTTCTTATTCAGTTACTAGATATCTTAAATGTAACCTTTTTTTTTTTAAATCCTGTAATTAATTCCTTTTCTTCCTAAACTAAGAGTCTAAACAAATTTTAAATGAGTAATTGTATCTGAAATCTACACTGATTTTTTTTTATTCTTCTAAATGGTTATATGGTTTTGATTCATTCTTCAGATTTCAATCCTTATAGATTGCATGTAAATTTTTTTTCTGCAAATAGGCAAGCTTTCGAGCCAACCTCTATAAGTAGGCCTCTCATGGGGAAAGCTTAACTGAAATTTCCCATCTCAACCTTGACAATCGTTCCAATGGCGGGATATGCACATGCATTGGTGATGGAAAAACTGGTTCTCCAGGGTTGCCATGAACACTTCTTATTGTGAAAATACGTAACACATGGTTATTCGGTGATTTAGTACTTTCAAATGTACATATTATAGAATGTTCTTATGCGCTCTATACAATTTTAAAATTTAGATAGTTCACAGAAAATTAATTAATTATTTACCACATATTTATACTATTGTTTCATTAATCAGATTTTCCTGTCTCTTACCATTCTTATGATTTGAGCGTAAGACTGCAATGGTTATTAATATTCCCAACGTACACTATTAGAATTTTACAGTAGCAAATTTACTAGGGCGCGAATATAATCGATTTTTTTTGAAATAGTTTCATAGGAAAAATGCTTAAGGCATTTTATTCCGAAAGTTTTGGTAATTTTTTTTTGTGTGTCATGGCAACCGCATCCCATCTCGCTTATATTATTGCCAGCGTCACACCAGAATATAGACATCCAGTAAAATCACGTCACTGAACAAGCGGCAGTCACGCCACTTTACGCTGAAGACAAATCGAGGTGACGCGACGGTGCGACAGCGACAGACGCTGGACGTAATAACGTCAGTGCGAGTTCAGCGACTTAAGCATGGTAAAAGTGTCAACATCTGTCACTACATATGCCGCTTTACAATTTTTTTTGTCACAATTAAAAGTTTTCCTTTGCTTAGACCATAAATTTTCAACGTAAAATAATAAGCTAAATAGCTAAATTCATTAATGTAATGCATTAGACTTTATTACGTTTGATTGCGTATAAATACTTCTGTTTTTTTTTGTAAAGTTCGTCAGATTTATTGAATGTCATGATTTTCATATTTCATAATGCAGTGGCAACTCATCGTCGTCACCAAAATTAAAAACCAGTCTAAGTTGATGACAACGTAATTTGGTCGTTGGACGACATTGCGACGCGTAGACTTTGTTGTAATTGCTTCCATAATAGCGCATACATATTAATCGTGACAGACTGTCGCTGACGTAGTGTCTTGTCGTCACGTTTTGATTCTGTTCTCACCATTGTTACTATACTGCACCACTGCCATGCCATACATAAACGAAAAGAAACGGGACTCTTCCAAACGAATACAGAAAAAGGGGAAGGTGAGCGTCTAGCTAGGCACGCTTGAATAGAAAAATTTTAGTACAGCGATAGTCAGTTGGGAAAAGTCTGTTGAGCAAGCCGGTCGAAATGAGTTAGTATGAGTGAATTTAAAGGAGTAAATCATCCTTTCGAATAGAAAAATGGCACAATTTTTTTTTGTGATCAAAACATTCTACCCATATAAAAAAAAAAAAAAAATATGCACGCTTGAAGAAGTGACCGAATAAGAGCAAAGCCACAAAGTGGCAGAAAAAATTTACCATTGACGCACATTTCTTTTCCCAAAAATCGTTTTTTTTCCTGCTAAGCTCTTAACATAAATCGTGTATACTAGACCACTAAAATGTACGCGCCGCAGCGACAAAGCCAACTCGTCATATGACATCTAGAGAATGAAGTGTTTATTGTAGTATGTGGCGGAGAAAAAGAAAATCAACAAAATGTTGTTGAAGTGACCTTCTAACCAGCAAGCGTGCTTTATTTTAAATGTTTAACAAAAAAAAGGGTATTGTATTACAAGAAAACACAATTTGAAAACCCAAATAAATTTTGATTTTTTTTTATTGGCGAAAAAAAGAAGAAAATCTACTTGCCGCACGTGAGATTCCATCGGTATTCCTAATTCTGCCAAACACATCAGTGAAGCAGACGACGAATTGTAAGAGTGCAAACAAAATCAAAGCAGAGTGTCACACGTCAGACGAAGATAACAATCAGCAGCAAGAACGTAAAATTAGTCGCAACAACAACGCCAGTGGTGCACAATAACCACAACAGCAAATTGCTAAATAATGTCCACCCCAACAACAGCAGCAAATAACCACGTAATTGCCACAACCACAGCAACCGCGAATAGTCAACAGCCGCAAAACAGCAACAACGGTGAGTGCCTCCAGGTCATAAAAACGGCAATAAGTGCTGCAACGTAGCAACAACGTAGCTGTCGCAGTCAGCACGGACGCCTTCCACGTCGATTTCGCTGCCGCTCCTTGCTCGTTTCGGCGATTGAATGCGAAAGCAGAACGTGCAGAAACTGCACAACAATAGCAACAGCAATAACTATCACACCAACAACCACCGCCAAGTGCCACCGAGGTACCATAACAACAACAACAAACAGCCGAACATTTTGCCACCGCAACAACAACAGTAATCAGCGAAAAAATTTTCGTTGCAACAACAACGGCAAACAGCAAAAAATTTTTGCCGCAACAACGACACCGGCAAAGAGCAAAAATTTTGCCACGGCAACCACAGCAGCAAACAGAAGAAACTCTTTTTCCACCACAACAACAGCAAACAGCGAAAAATTTGGTCGCTGCAACAACAAGGCAGCACAGCAGCAGCAGCAGTCTCCAATAACGTGGCAGCGGCATCTACAGCAGATCGGTGACACCACCACCAAGGGTGTACCGCAACCAAGGCTAATTTATAGAAGGTTAACCTACTAACCAGCTGATTGCAAACTTTTTTCTATTTTTTTTATTCATATTGTGATGCTTATGTCAAGCTTATGTCAATTTTGATCTTGACGCAATATGATTTCTACAATGGCGGGCTATGATTTTGACAGAAGCATCACAGAATACACAAACAATTTACATGGAGTGTGTATGTATGTATGTACGTATATCGTACTGCAAAAACCTTCTATAATTGAACCATGACCGCAACGGTTGGTGAGTCGGTCACAGCAGAAAGGGATGTAGAAAGCATATGTGTGTATGTATATCTTATGTATATGTATCATTAACTATGTAGTTAGAAGAAAAAAATTTGTTTTTGAAAGCACCTTACTACCCGCACATTGAGATTAATACATTTTGAATTTTCTTCCAATTTCATCACCGAAAAAAAAAGAAAAAAAAACCCATAATTAGCTTAAGTACGTATAGGATCCACCAAACAGTTTGTTTCGAAGTTTCTCGGTGGCTATATCTTATCAATTTCTTTTCTTTTTAAATCAGAGCGGTTTAATTTCGGTATCGTTGCGACTTTGCATGAGGGTGATACGACTTCGCAAAGAATGGGTCTTAACGATTTCGTGAAGTACGCTAGTTAAATCAACTCGAATTTGTTGTTATGAAAACTTATCGAATGAACTTTTCGAAATCGTCTGGACTTACAGTGCTAATATCTCTTCCCAAATACACGTTTTGTTTATTCCTTTTGCGGTACAAATGATAGTGCCCTTATGAGTACATATGCTATGGCTATTGTATTTATACGACCGCTCGACGTCAGTTTATTGGTACATTTTTTTTTTTTCACAACGAGATCGCTAAGTTATAGCAGGAGACTTTCGACTTGATTAAGAAAGTAAAATACCGGCAAGGTCGAAACAGGGTGTTTGCGGGATTTACTATATAAGAACAAAGAGGAAATATATATATACATGTGAAAATTCTGATTGGTGAAATGAAGTAAGGGGGAAAGGTTGCGTAGGGAAATATAACCAACCCAGCATAAATTAAAGAAATCAATTAAACTAAATAAAGATAAAAAAATAAAAGGCCACTAATAATATAACATAGAACTTATAATAGTAAAATTTCTTCACCAACCCCCTCCCTTTTTTTCGGAATACTGCATAAATGTTCCTTACATGAATTTTTGTACATACTTATATACATGCATAAATATACAGAAGGGTGAATAATAATAATAATATAATGGCGCTATTATAACTCTGACGAGTTTTATGGCCGAGCTTCTCTCCCAATTCGAGGTGTGCTCCTTTTTGTTTTTCCTACTAATTGGGTGGACCTACAGTTTTATGCCGGCTCCGAACGGCGAATGCATTTTTTTGTGAGAAGCTTTTTCATGGCAGAAATAATCTCGGAGGGTATGCCGCCCACTGCCGAGAGGTGACCGCTGCTCTTAAAAAACCCAATAATTGGATTTTTACTAATTAGAAAAATTTGTTTCGCTCGGACCGTGGTTTGAACCCGAGACCTCTGGCATAGCAGGCGAGCACTCTACCCACTGCACCACAGCGGCCAGTGAATGGGTGAATGCATTGTAGTTAATTAGGCTAAGACACGTATATAGGTCTAAGTTACATTAGATTTGTAAGATGAAATGAACTGGGAATAAATTGTTAAAATTATAAAATGGGAATGCTGATCATCCTTATTTGAAACGCATAGGGATTTCAGAAATGGGGTCATCAAAACATAGGTGCACTGATGACCATGGATGAGGGTGGGTCGATAAGCACCGGCGCTGCAACAACACCAGCGGCGCATATTAACTACGGGGTCGTCGAAATATAGGTGCACCGATGGCCAAGGATGAGGGTGGGCTAGAAAAGCACCAGCGCTGCAACAACACCAGCGGCGCAACACAGGTAAGGGGTTATTGGTATTCGGGTGCGACAGTAACTATGGATTAGGGTGGGACAAAAACACACCGGCGCTGCAACAACATCAGCAACGCCACCCCCTTGTGAGTTCGGCCTTTAACTTTTTTTTTTATTTTCCATATGTTTTAAATTTCAGCTGTCTTCTATGTATTTTCAGGTGCCTGTTAATAACCGGTCCTTCCGGTTGATTCAAATTTAAATTCAAAGTTAACGATTTTTTTCTCTCGCGATATATATGTATATTCAAATTCAAATTCACTTTGACAGTTTTTTTTTCAGTGTTTATTCAAATTAAATACACATCGATTTCAACGTATATTCAAATTTAAATTTCTAAATCTTTTCTCTTCCGTCCGCGATTATTTAAATATAACGTCCGATTATCTATTTTCAAATTTTTCCGTTGATGTCAATATTTCCGTCCGATTTAAATTTTGGTTCAAATGTTTTGCTAACGTCCGTCTGACTTTAACGTACATTCAAAATTCATGTTCAAATTTTAACGACATTTTCCCTCGGTTTGCATTTATTTAAACTTAACTGACGTCTGGCCTCTTGAATTTAATTTTTTTCGGGTTATCTTTTGAATATTTGAATATTTCAACGGTCCGTCCGTGGCATCCGGCCAAACCGGATGTTGTTTTCGTGTGGTTTTCTCGTTATTGGTTTGAAAAGGCATGATATGAATTTTTTCTGTTTATGGCGCAGGACAGCAATGTAGGAACCCCGCCCAGCCGACAATGACTAGCCACAGTGCAACCCTAGATCATGCCGACCGCCATGCATTGCTGCTCCACTCGATATTCGAATGCCAACCATAACATTTTGATCTCTGTTTTGTTTACTTTCGTTCATTACATGTAGAGTGACGTCATCATGGAGCTCGTGTGCCCATGCTCATGCTACTCTATATGCGTAATCTTGTAGGTATTTCGGTCTTGTATTGCCAGAGTGTTGCCACTATTTTCCATTCGAATGGCAAATTTTTTCAAAGATTTCAGGGTTGCTTTCTGCGTTAGCATTCAAAACGCAAAAAAATAGTTGCGTTAAGTTGCATTTTGGTGGTGGCATTTGTATGGAGAAATGAAACATTTAATGTTGCGTTTTGGACTAAACGCAAAAATGCCTCCAAAACGCAGGCTCACCATGAACATGCTATAATCTGGGATATTAGCTCCGTTTGTTTCGAACTTCTCAAATGCCCATTTACAAAACGCGGCAGCATGAACAAAAAAATATGAAAAAATATGTTAATGAGATGGAACGCGGGCAGCGGTTCTTCAGTAGATTTATATATATATCCGGTTAAAAATTATTATATTTCAGTTTTAATATATTCACATTTTAATAGAATTGCAAAATGGAGTAAAATATTTCTTAAAAAATACCACCCAACTACATATCGCTCATTTGCTGCAAGACCGGCATAAATCAAAAAACGTGATTTTTTAGTTAATGATGCAGAATTGGATACTTGGTGTTGATTTTCATTTATGGATATGTTAAATATATTATACTGAATTCGTTTGTTTTGAATTTGTAGGATTTCCTATTTTCTGTGTAAGATTGGAGTCAGTTGAAAACTTTAAAAGCGTTTTCTGGACAATCGATTTTTTTTACTTATGCCGGTCTTGCAGCAAATGAGCGATATATTGTCGTCCACCACTTTTTGTGCGTTATGCTTAAATTGTCTGAGATTGGGTTTCGAACACGAATATTCGGAATGTGGGAAAATCATACTATCTTGTGTATCACTTTTGTGGTTATATCCTTATCTTAATTTGGCATAAACAAAATTTTATTATTGCTATAGCCTTCAATCACATAAGGAAGCCTAAAAATTCCCAGAATCAATATGTAAAATACCCATTTTCGGTTTTCGACAGAGTGGCACCAATGAAAAATGTTATAAAAAATGCGCATTTTGACAGCGCTCTCACGAAATCATGAGTTTCGTATCTAGTTATCTTTGTCCGGTTATACTTGCATAGCACAACAGCGTAGAGTTCGCAAACTATCGATGGCACTATCGATACTATCGATAGCTTTATACTATCGCGACTATCGATGGCTGGAGACAGACTATCGATAGTATTTACATATATATTTTTTATCCTTGAAATCGACTTTCAATATTTATTTTATACTATGTTCATGCTGGATTTGAAATGCAACATTTTGCATTTTCAAAGATAGCTTTTCGAAAAGTGTTCATGCTGCCGCGTTTGGTAAATGCGCATTTGAGAAGTTCGAAACAATCGGATCTAATATCCAGGATTACGCAATCAGGTGTTGAGGTTTATTTTTTTGTTTTGTCTAATTAAAAAAATATAACAAGAATTTGCAAAATATGTAATAATAATGATACACTAATTTTACAAACCAAACGTACCAACCGCTTTGGTATCAAATTTGATCTCTGCTTTGTTTACTTTCGTTCATTCCATGTAGAGTGACGTCATCATGGAGCTCGTGTGCCCTTGCTCATGCTGCTCTATATGCGTAATCTTGTAGGTATTTCGTTCTTGTATTGCCAGAGTGTTGCCACTATTTTCCAATCGAATGGCAAATTTTTTCGAAGATTTCAGGGTTGCTTTCTGCGTTAGCATTCAAAACGCAAAAAAATACTTGCGTTAAATTGCATTTTGGTGGTGGCATTTGTATGGAAAAATGTAACATTTAATGTTGCGTTTTGGACTAAACGCAAAAATGCCTCCGAAACGCAAAACGCAGGCTCACCATGAACATGCTATTAGCAACCAATTGATTTATTTAAACAAGTCTGTTCGGTGAGTGCACTGAAAGTGTAGATCAGTGTAGGCTAGAACAACGCCTGACAGTTATCAGTTAAATTTACACAAATTTCTCATTTTTTATCGAATAACTTGGCATATAGTTGGCTTTATTTTCACTCGTAAACTGTCCCTTAACTGCGGTTTGTACCCCTTGAAAAAATTTGTGACCTATTTCGTTTAATTGGCTACCCGGAACGCATTTTCAGCAAGTATGGCTTATTACAGACCAGCGATCACGTTTAAAAGCAAAGAATTTGAATATGCTAATATTTTGCAATGGTTTCCAATGGCTTGATTTTAAATAAAGAATCTTTATTTTTATCAATTCTGTTGAAAAGCATACTATCGATACTATCGATAGTGAGCGGACAAACTATCGCTTACTATCGATGGTGGCGACTATCGATAGTTTGCGAGCTCTACAACAGCGCACAACATAAAGCCGATTCCACATTAAACTTTTTTCGCTTGGCGTTACGCCATTTTCTATGTCAAACAACGCAAAACTGAAAAACTATGCCACAATGAACGTTGTAACATCACTCAAAAAATATTTGTTTTTTGAAAAATTTGTTATTCTCCATTTTATTTACAAAAAAATAAATAAGAAAATAAAAATCTCTTAAATTATTTTCTGATTGTGTGAAATTTAAATTTGCTTATTTACATTTTAAGTAAATGGAAACTGAAAAAATATTTCAACGCGCCCAAAAGTTGAGATTTGGGCAACTTTGTGCTTTACGTAACTTCGGCGTTGCGTTACTTTTTGTTATGTGAGAAACCTCATATAGATACATGTGTTTTAATCTCAGCTGTCACGCAGAAAGTGTCACGTAGCGCAACACAAAAGGTCTGTATGTTGAGATTTTGGGTAGAATGCTATTTTATGTCAAACTCAAAATAATAGGAAAAGTTCAACAAACGCATTTGGGCGAAATGCTATCTAGTGTCAAAAATGACGCTTAGGAACAGTGTTGCCACAACCTCAAAAATTTTGGTATCACAAATTGATGCCTTTATGGTTTTTTTTCGTGGTCACGCTTTCCTTTACCGATCGTAAAAACCGTTTATAAAAGGGGCGTTGCACCGTCCTCCGATCCCATATCTGAAGACGGAACAGTCCGGAGGCCGATAGTTTTCGAAATATAAATATTTGTTTTTTCAAAATACCTTTATTTTGGTGATAACGGGTTGAAAGGACCACATAATCTTTCTGGGGCAAAATCTACGTACCCATCCACAGTAATCCTGCGTGGAATACCTTCATCGCCTTCATGTGGGAGTACTTAAATTTATATAAAAAAAAACACCTAAGCACAATTACATATGAATGATACGTAGATATTTTTATTTTGGCTTAGAACAAATTTTATTTTTATCAAACTTTGGGTTGGACCGCTCCGCATAGCAGGCATTTTGACTTAAAGGAGGACAGAGCGACAAATATTTAAGAACTGATTCAATGACTCCAAATCAATTCCAGAATCAGCTCTGGCAACTAGACCACCCAGCTCGTTTGACCCATTATATTTTATAGACCTTTTATATTACTCGGTACAGTACCAAAGTATTCATATTTATTTGCATGTGAAATTTAAGTATTATCTTTATATTTTTATATTATAAAAAAAAAAAACGATATCGTTAAAACCACGAAAGTAGCTTACTTTATTAATTTAAATTTTTTTCTCAAAAATTTTTTTGTGTTAGAACACCAAAAGCAGCATATTTTAGTAATTTTAATTTTTTTTTTTTCAAACATTTTTCGGTGATACCAAAAAAACCATAAATGTATCAATTTTTGATACCAAATTTTTTGAGGCTGTGGCAACACTGTTTACAATTTCTTCCTCTTCTTCAGAGATTTTGACACATTTTAGGAAAGTACCCACACAAATTCTGTGTGCGGATTCCTACAAATAGCTAGTCTTCTTTCTCGCTCACATCCTCTGACCCTCTCGCTCTTTTGTGGTAAAATACCTGCAAATCATACGCTTTCCTACACTCAACAAACGCTATTAAAGTTCTATGTGGAATCAGCTTAAGAACCACTGTAGACCTGTAGGCAAGGTTATAGCCTCTGCACACTGCATTTGAAATTACGTTGATTAGCCGAAATTACTTTCCGAAATCATGCGCATTCACACACGTTTTTGAGTAATTTCAATTAGTCGTGTTTCAGTTACGCTGTCCATGCGCCAAACAAAAATTTTTACATGGTCAACTTAGGGCCTTTTCATATTACTCGGTACGACATCGGATCGACATTTTTTGCTCGGTATTTTCAGCTTACCGAAACGATTCCGCGTTGCTGTGTTTTTCACACTTGTGGGAATACTTTCGGTGCGAAATCGGCAGAAAATAGGAAAACAAACATCGAAATTTGCAAAAGAAAATTTTTAACTTCAACAAATCACTCCATTATAACAATAATGTCTTCTAGCGAAGACGAAGACATTATAACTTGCTACATTTATAAACGAAACTAGTTTTTACTGACTTTGACTCTTAGAGCGCTTTCGCATTACTCGGTGCGGTATCGGATCGACATTTTTGGTTTTTACCGAAAGTATACCGAAATCTTACTGACCACATGCATTTCAATTGGCACTTTCACATTAGGGTTGCATACATGAAATCGGAGCGGATTAATTTCGGTATACCGCAACGCGGTAAGACCGGTCAGTAAAATTTGAGGAATTTCTGCATACATTTTTGCGGCGTGATAAAAGAAGAAGAACAAAGTCAGTAAAAAACTCGTTTCGGTAATAAATGTAGCAAGTTATAATGTCTTCGTCTTCGCTAGAAGACATTATTATTATTATTATTGAGTGATTTGTTGAAGCTAAAAATTTTGTTTTGCTAATTTCGATGTTTGTTTTCCTATTTTCTGCCGATTACGCACCGAAAGTATTCCCACAAGTGTAAAAAACACAGCAACGCGGAATCGTTTCGGTAAGCCGAAAATACCGAGCAAAAAATGTCGATCCGATGTCGTACCGAGTAATGTGAAAAGGCCCTTAAATGAAAATATCATTAATAAAATACTCCCACCAAATTAAATTTTTTATAATTAAAGAATCGCCAATGCAATATACGATGAGAATATATCTAAGAAACCATCGAGAACAAACTTAATAGCCGTGTTTTTATTTTAGCGTAGATGTATATGCGCTAAAATAAAACACAGCTAATGTGAAATATTAGCGATGGGTAAAGATGTTTTCGATTATAATCGATAAAATTTAGAGAAGATACCGATTCCAGAGTAATTGCGTGAGTTATTTAGCCGAAATGCGCATTTCAAGGGTAATTTCAGCTGGCATTTTTGTATGGTGAAACAAGGTTATTTAAGGGTAATTACTTTTTTCATTTTTAATTTCTCTCGATTGTCAAATTTTCGTTTTGTTTACTTCCTGGCAAGGTTTATCGAAATAGAGGTTATATTACTTCCGTTTTTATGTGTGTGTTTTCTTTAAAAATGTCAATGTGAAAGAGAAGAGAAATGAATTTCAAAGTAAAATTTTTGCCAATTCGTTTTGTCTGACATTCACACTTTTTAGTATACATACACAATTTCAATCAGCTTATCTACTGCGATATCCTTCTTTAGATAATTCTTGCTTCCTGGCAAGGCAGATCTAAGGAGGTAGGCGCATAGGCGAATTAATAAACTTCTTTTTTTTTTTTACAAAGGTAGAGTCTAATGTCAAAATCAAATTAAATACACAGCATGGCCAATAGTAATCGGCGAGTCCCAAGCGAATTCAGATTTTAATCAAGGAGAAATATTATTTTGACATTACAATCTACCAAATACTATAACAAAATACATAGACAATTTCTGAATTCGCCTACGCGCCTACCTTCCTAGATTGGCCTTGCTTCCGGGTCTTTTTACGTTTGAGAGGCAGCGCATTTCAATATGGCGGCCATGCTACCACCTGTATAGTTGTATCATGATTGTGAGTCTGGAGGTGAATATAGCGGACAGTAGCAGCACACCACACATAAGAGTTGCATGTCAGTTGCTCTAAAAAACTTTATGGTAAAATTTTAGACGATGATACCCGGGCTAGAAAAAAAAAACGGTTTTTTTTATTGGGGTAGGGGGCGGAGGGGATCACAAAACTGAAGACCTCACCCCCCGGAGGCCTATGGTTCCCGAGATACACGTCGTTAAAGTTTCGATATTTCCCATACAAATTTCACTGAACACTCTATGGTTGCTGAGGTGGGTGTTGCCGGTTGGGAAAAAATGGTGAAACACCACAGTGCTTTTGCGCAGAACACTTTTCTGCGTTGGCGGCTTTCGGCCGCGCTTATACCGGTGATGTCCTTCTGCGTATATTTAAAGTGTAAAAGAAATTAAAAAACTTACCGAAGTTAAGTTTAAAGAATTATTTAAATGTTGTGTGCCTTGATATGGCAGCACAAAAAGTACTGTAAAATGCAACCCTGTATGAAGTCGGAAACACAGCAGCACACATAACTCGTCGCGGTTAGTGCAAAAATGTAAAGAAATTTATAAAAGCGATTTTTTTATAATAAAAACGTAAAATTTTTCCGAAAATATAAATAGAATCGGAGTGTGAATATAATTTAAAGTTATAAAAGTGAAAAATTGTATACAAGGTATAGTGAGGAAGTCAGTTTGAATCAATTTTCCCATATGAAATTTAGCTTTTGGGAAGGGTAAATTTAACAATAAATTACGTGAATTGTGTAATTAAAAATCAGTGAAAATAATTTATATAGTTAAATTAATAGCATATTCATGGTGAGCGTGCGTTTTGGGTTTCGGCGGCATTTTTGCGTTTAGTCCAAAACGCAACATTAAATGTTACATTTTTCCATACAAATGCCACCACCAAAATGCAATTTAACGCAATTATTTTTTTGCGTTTTGAATGCCAACGCAGAAAGCAACCCTGAAATCTTTGAAAAAATTTGCCATTCTAATAATACAAGAACGATAAACCTACAATATTACGCATATAGAGCATGAGCATGGGCACACGAGCTCCATGATGACGTCACTCTCCATGTAATGAACGAAAGTAAACAAAGCAGAGATCAAAATTGACACCAAAGCGGTTGGTACGTTTGGTTTGTAAAATTAGTGTATCATTATTATTACATATTTTGCAAACTCTTGTTATATATTTTAATTAGACAAAACCAAAAAATAAACCTCAACACGTAATCTGGGATACTTGATCCATTTGTTTCGAACTTCTCAAATGCGTATTTCCAAAACGCGGCAGCATGAACACTTTTCGAAAAGCCATCTTCGAAAATGCAAAATGTTGCATTTCAAATCCAGCATGAACCATGATCCAATTAAAAGGTCATGTCAGTATGCTGGCCGCCATATTTCTTTCGGTTTCAGAAAAAAGTATCAGGTCCTCATACGTCATTTCCTTTTGTAATTGGCACAGCTGTTTGTTTGGTTGTTCGCGGCTTTATTGGTCCTGTGACGTAAGCAGTATTTGACATTTCCGCCTACTGGCATTACCGTCTCAATATATATACCGTGGGAAAAGCGATTAGAATCGGTTAATTTCTTTCGGTTAAAACTTATACCATGTTTACATATAACGAGATTTTCAGTAAATCTCGATTCGCCAATCTACCCGTTTACATATAACATGAAATCTAGATTTGCTGGGAGAGGGATTGTCAACTGTTAATTTTCCTTACCTGCATGACCCAATAATAATATGGTCGTAGCAGTCAAAAGAGAATAGGCAACTACCGTTCGATGGCTGTTTTCACGAATGTAAAAAACAGATATTTTGTTTTTATTTAACTTGAAAAAACGCTAGCAAACACACAAGCTTTTGCACGATTAACACGTTAAAGAAAGTATAATTAAAAAAAAAAGACGATCATTTCATAACCTATAAAACAGAAAGAAGAAGAGCGACTTACTATTGCGATACGATTCTTGTTGGGCCATACTTACTGGCGTCCATTTTGTTTACTTTTCATTTTGACGTTTCTCCCAAATTCGCCAAAAAAATATCGATAACACGAAGAACACAGGGTTGCATTGAGAAAACTATCGTGATAATCTCGAGATTCATTTTAAATCGCGGATTTTTGGTAGCGGATTTTTGTATGGCAAACCTCGAATTTCAATCGAAGATTTTGTGTCAACCTCGAAAAAAGTAGATAATCTCGTATATGTAAATGGCCTATTAGTATCGACCAAGGCTAAGAGCCCGTGCACAATTGACTTCTACCTCGCTTTGCTTCAGAGTTTTGCTTTGACAGTTTCGTTCAGCATGTGCTTTTCAAAGGGACATGTTCACAATTGAGGTGAAGCGAGTAAAGCAAGGTATAAAGTTAGCCATGTTTCAACTTTTTTACACTTTGACAAACATCTCCCCTTGTGTGTGTGTGTATATCTTGTTATGGTTTGCTATCGATATCAATGCTGATATCGATCATAAACGGGTTAATTTCGGTTGCTCAATTCTGTCTGTGTGGCAGCACCACTATTTCAGTAGTTTTTTAGTAGTTCCCAATAACTTCCAGTGAATGATGGCGACATGTTGGCATGAGAGAGAAAAGATGCACAAGTATTGGTGATGGACAAACTGGTTCTTCCAGGGTTGCCATGAACACTTCGAAATGTGAAAATACGTAACACGTGGTTATTCGGTGACTTGGTACTTTCAAATGCATACTTTATAAAATGTTCTTATGCGCTCTATGCAATTTCAAATTTTACTTAGTCCTCAGAAAATTAATTAATTATTCATGTACTATTGTTTCATCAACCAGAATTCCTGTCTCTTACCATTTTTATAATTTGAGCGTAAGACAACAATGTCTATTAATATTCCCAACGTACACTAGTAGAATTTTACAGTAGCAAATTTTCTAGGGCACGAATACAATCGATTATTTTGAAATAGTTTCATGGGAAAAATGCTTGAGGCATTTTATTCCGAAAGTTTTGGTAATTTTTTTTGTGTATCATGGCAACCGTATTCTATCTCGCTTGTGTCATTGCTAGCGTCATACCATGATATAGACATTCGGGTAACCGTAAAGTCAGGCGACTATTATACACACGGCACTAGATGGTGATACGAAAGCAAACGGGACGCTTGTAATAGGCACGATACTGGTGATTACTCGTTCGGTTCTTCGGCTGCAATTTTTATTCAACATTTTGACAAATAATTTTTTTTGTACGATATTCAATGAAATAACTAAGATTTGTGAAAGAATTTAACATAATGAACAGCAAGCAAATTGATTGAATTAAAAAAACACTACAAGCAAGGCGAATCGCAACGAAAATTGAAGCTTTTGTGGACAATTTATGTATTTTTTTTTAATCGCAAATTATTGCAAAATACTTATTTTATGGTGCGAATTAGTGACTCAATTATACATCCACTAAAACAAACATACATGCATTGGCGTGTCAGCTGTGCCAAAGTACATGTGAAATCGAATTGTTAAATAATTGCATTGGATAACTTTTCAGTTGCCGGGTGGGGAAAATCAATTTCCATATACAGACACATCTGTGTACATGAAAACGTTCATATTTTATGAGATAGAAGGAAAATCAAGTAACGTGCAAAATCCTACATGTAAAAAGGTTTATCAGCTAGTTAAACGATTTTGACTTATACCGGTACATACATATCTGAATCACTCATTGGTAATAATAAGGTAAGGAGTGGCATTCTTCGATAAGCAAGAGGGAAAACTCACTTTCTGTCTGACTACTACGCGTGGCACCGTTTCAACGATCAGTAAAACCCATTTGTCGAATGCAACCGCAACAGAACCAGAAATAAGCAGCGATACGCCCGCCTATTACCGAGCGCATAACGAGGAAGATTGGGAATTGAAAACTGACAACAGCAACAATAACAAGAATTTTGCCACAACACCAACAGCGTCTCACATGGTGGCCCAGCAACACCAACAGTGACAGCAGATCGGTGACACCACCACTAAAGGTGCACCGCAACGGGCGGTGAGTCCCAAAAGGGATGACAATTTTCCTTTTTTTTCTGTAAAATAGGTAGTTACATATGTATGTCAGCTAATTTAATTGCTAAATTTTCCTCTGTAAATCCGCTTATGTATATACACATATGTATGTATCACCGGTGTGGGTATGGCGTAGCACGCTATAGTGAAGAGGTAGTAAAATGTACTTTTTGGTTAGCCAGAATTTCGCGTGTGTTCAGCATGGAACAATTTAGTTCAGATCAGCGAGAATAATTTCACATCAACACCCAACTTTTCCCGATGCCCATATTTAGTAATACATGCATATGTGTATATGTAGTGTTTTGAACATTGTCAAACTAAATATTTGGGTATTTAAGATAAGTGAGGCGGATTAGAAATTTAAGAAATATACATAAGAAAAGAAAAAGGGATTTATATTCAAAAACAAAAAAAAAAAAAAAGAAAAGTGATTTTTTTGAATAAGAAGAACCGGAAAGAAGAAAAAAAAAATATCTCCTTATATATATACAGAGAAGTAGAAGGGAAACAGTAATAGCAAAGCGTAAACTTTAAATTGCTTAACTAAATAATCGTTAATAACAATATAAAGGCCAACCGATAATAAGATATAAGAACTATAACCCAGCGATATTTCCCTCCAAACGTCTATTTTCAAATCTACATATGTATGATTAATTAAAAATTTCCGAGAGAAAAACGGAATTTATTTTTTCTTCTCTTCCGTAAATTTAAGATACAATGAATAGTTAATGCACCTAAATATACGCTAGTATGTATATGAATTATAAAAATAATTTTTTTTTTGAATGAACGTTACAAAATAATGTAAATAAATATTATAAATTTAAAATGGGAATGTTGACTACCCTAATTTAAAAAGGCATAGGGATTTTCAGGTATGGGGTCATCGAATTATAGGTGCACTGATGACCAAGGATGAGGGTGGGTAGATAAGCACCGGCGCTGCAACAACACCAGCGGCGCACCACAGGTAAGGGGTTACTGGTATTCGGGTGCGACAGTAACCATGGATTAGGGTGGGACAAAAATGCACCGGCGCTGCAACAACATCAGCAACGCCACCCCCTTGTGAGTTCGGCCTTTAACTTTTTTTTGATTGTTCATATATTTTAAATTTCAGCTTCTTTTATGTATTTTCAGATGCCTGTTACTAACCGGTCCTTCCGGTTGATTCAAATTAAATTCAAATTTAACGATTTTTTTTCCGCGATATATATGTATATTCAAATTCAAATTCACTTTGACAGTTTTTTTTGATTTCAACGTGTATTCAAATTTAAATTTCTAAATCTTTTCTCTTCCGTTCGAGATTATTTAAATATAACGTCCGATTATCTATTTTCAAATTTTTCCGTCGATTGTCAGTATTTCCGTCCGATTTAAATTTCGGTTTAAATGTTTTGCTAACGTCCGTCTGACTTCAACGTACATATATACGTTCAAAATTCATATTCAAATTTTAACGACATTTTCCCTCGGTTTGCATTTATTTAAATTTAACTGATGCCTGGCCTCTTGAGTTTGATTTTTTTTCGGGTTATCTTTTGAATATTTGAATTTTTCAACGGTCCGTCCGTGGCATCCGGCTAAAACCGGATGTTGTTTTCGTTTGATTTTACTCGTTTTGGTTTGAAAAGGCATGATATGAATTTTTTCTGTTTATGGCGCAGGACAGCAATGTAGGCAAAAACCCCGCCCAGCCGACAATGACTAGCCACAGTGCAACCCTAGATCATGCCGACCGCCATGCATTGCTGCTCCACTCGTATAGAATGCGTATCCATAACAGATGGCGCCCAACGTGGTGTCTTGGGTGCTGGCTTCAGTGGTTTTCTGGTCGGTCAGTGAAGTTTCATCTTCACGCAAGTCCCAGATTGGGAGCCTCCGTAGCCGCCACTGCGTTGCGGCGGGATGATGGAATTGATCAGACTGATTGGAGAGTCATTGGTGTTAGTGGCTCAGGGCTCCACGAGACTTAACGTCATTTTGTCTGTTTTTTTTTGCATTTCACCCGGAGAGGCAGTGTTTAACGCACTTAATTTTTTTTTGTAGTTTAAATATTAAATTTGTTTTCACTGTCGTCCGAGGGGCATGTCCGCTAGATTCAGTATTTATTTTTATTTCTTTTTGCCGAATATGTCTTTTGTGCAGTTTTGTGTATCGGATTTTTTTTTCTTTTGGGCCTAGCTCATCTCGCGTCTGGGGTAGTGTTTCGAACACCGCCTTCATTGCGATGAGTTGAGCTGGATCCTAAGCTAGCAATCCTTCTTCGCAAGTCTGGGGTAGCGGCTTCAAACCGTGCCTTTCATTGCGGCGGAGCCAAGGATGTTGGCCATGAGGAAAATTCGTCCTTTTATTTTTTTTGTTTTCGTGATTTTTTTTTCTTGCAATTTAGGCCTCAGCCATCCCGCGTCTGAGTTGGTTGCACTTAGCGCCACTTTCATTGCGATGGGTTGGTCTGAGACCTGAGTGAGTACTTTTCATCTCCGCAAGTCTGGGGAAAGCAGCCTCTAGCTGTTCCTTTCATTGCGGCGGAGATTAGGAGGGTATTTTGCAAATTTCTTTTGTTCTGTCTTTTTTTTTGGTTGTGCGATGCAGGCCTCAGTTCATCTCATGCCTGAGTTGGGTGCCTTGGAACATTTAGCAACACTTCATGGCGATGAGCTGAGCTGAGACCCAAGGATGTATTGTCTATCTCCGCAAGTCTGGGGATAGCGGATTCAAACCGTTCCTTTCATTGCGGCGGAGATAGGTTAGTATTTCGCAAAATTTAAATTTTTTTTGTTATTGCTAACTATCTTTAGTTAGCCAGCCTGTCTCAGGGATTTAGCTTCCGAGCAACCCTGCATTGCGGTTGGTGCGCTGGAGACCAGTTGGCACACACTGTCTTAATTTTTTTGTGTTTTTATTTTTCAAGGGGGTTAATATTTTTTTTTATTTCTGTAACCTGTGCCTTTTATAATGGGAGGTCAGCATTCCCATTGAATAACGAACATATATATATATATTTTGCATTGTATATCTTTTTACATTTACATATACACGTATATGAACACGTTTATTTATACAAATATTTTTTTTATAAGCGAAGTCTTTTTGAAGCGATATTGTTAGTTAAAATTTAAGATAATTTTTTTTTGAATCGCAAATAATTATTACAATTATTGCTTGATTTTTCCACCAAACGCGACAACTAAAGTTTTATTACTTTTTCGGATATGACATAATTTTTACCGGCATAGAGATTTAAATAGCAAATAATCATTATTAATATTCGCTGAAAACTTGATCAAACACAAAACCAAAGTTTTGTTAATTTTCTTTTGGATGCGATCTAATTTTTAATCGAGATAAAGATCTAAATTTCGTTAATTGTATAAATATTTGCATTTGGACTTTAACACCAAACGTGATTTTATTTAGGCAGTTAATTGCTTAAGATCTCATACGACCATTCAAGCGTGCCTTGTTTTTTTTGAAGCGCTCATACGTTCGATTTTGTTTAAATGTCCCAAAAGTGTCAGCAGTCGACTGAACGGACGCAAACGAGGAAATCTGTAAAAACTTAGCGCAGGCAAATGATAGAGCCAAGCAGATCTACAATAAGCGTTATAGGCTGGTCACTATAGGGAACGTCAAGAGGTATTTCGAAGAAATTTTGCCTTGAGTAACTTCAAACAGGGCATAAACGCGAAATTCCTGCCAAAATATATTAAGTGTCGAGTTCGTGGAAAAGTTGGCAATGCACTGTATGACTTAGAAGACTTAACAGGGAGATTATTAGGACGATTCCATGCTTCTGATATCCGTCCTCAATAAGACTCCGCTGGGCGTCTTGGCGGTCGGGGACAATTCGCCCAGTATTCTCCCCGAGCAGTTATAATAATAGGTGGATCACAAGCGCTCCCACCGGGAACCAATTGGTCTGCTTATACGGAGTTTTGACGGGTTCTCCCAAATTAAAATGTCTAGTTTTATGGAGTTTTGGCGAGTTCTCCAATATCAAATGCCTAACCTTACGGAGTTTTGACGAGTTCTCCAATACAAAAATGTCTATTCAAACGGAGTACTGATGATTTTCCTGTTAAAGTTTTTTTTTGTCCAGCTTCGAGAGGTTAGGGACCATAGACCAGCTGATAGGGTGATTGTATTCGGAGTTTAGACGCGTTCTCCTGTAAAAAAATGTCTAAGGCCGCGAAGCCTTAAAATAGGAAACTGAATAATTAAATTTTTTTTTTGTAAAGCCCATTCCGGGGGGCGAGAAACCAGCGGACCAAGGGTCTTTTTCAAGACCGCCTGTCCTGGGTCCAGCGTGCGGGGTTGGATCAGCCGGGGGGGACAGGTTGTTAAGACCGACCAAGATCGGCACCTAGGAGGAGGGCTCCTAGGGGGGAGTAGGCTTCTCTGGCCTAAGCCAATAGAGAATCACCGCAACACCGGACTTACGCGTTTTGGTTTTTACCAAATGAATTTTTTTTATCATACCTGACTTTCAATTATTCTCGGATTTTCATACACTACTAGATTGCACGTTCATATAGCATACGTTTTTTTTGGTATCACCTGATGGAGCCTCTGTTGCCCGGTTAGCTGTGGTAGAATTTGAGACTCTTATCTAGGGGTGAGTCGTGCCCCACGTAGTTAACAGTTGAGTATTATCGCAACAACCTTACAGGCAAACCATTTTTCCTGTTCGCTCCCTCGTCAGGTCTTCGAAGCGAAGCAGGCCTGTTATGGTTTGCTATCGATATCAATGCTGATATCGATCATAAACGGGTTAATTTCGGTTGCTCAATTCTGTCTGTGTGGCAGCACCACTATTTCAGTAGTTTTTTAGTAGTTCCCAATAACTTCCAGTGAATGATGGCGACATGTTGGCATGAGAGAGAAAAGATGCACAAGTATTGGTGATGGACAAACTGGTTCTTCCAGGGTTGCCATGAACACTTCGAAATGTGAAAATACGTAACACGTGGTTATTCGGTGACTTGGTACTTTCAAATGCATACTTTATAAAATGTTCTTATGCGCTCTATGCAATTTCAAATTTTACTTAGTCCTCAGAAAATTAATTAATTATTCATGTACTATTGTTTCATCAACCAGAATTCCTGTCTCTTACCATTTTTATAATTTGAGCGTAAGACAACAATGTCTATTAATATTCCCAACGTACACTAGTAGAATTTTACAGTAGCAAATTTTCTAGGGCACGAATACAATCGATTATTTTGAAATAGTTTCATGGGAAAAATGCTTGAGGCATTTTATTCCGAAAGTTTTGGTAATTTTTTTTGTGTATCATGGCAACCGTATTCTATCTCGCTTGTGTCATTGCTAGCGTCATACCATGATATAGACATTCGGGTAACCGTAAAGTCAGGCGACTATTATACACACGGCACTAGATGGTGATACGAAAGCAAACGGGACGCTTGTAATAGGCACGATACTGGTGATTACTCGTTCGGTTCTTCGGCTGCAATTTTTATTCAACATTTTGACAAATAATTTTTTTTGTACGATATTCAATGAAATAACTAAGATTTGTGAAAGAATTTAACATAATGAACAGCAAGCAAATTGATTGAATTAAAAAAACACTACAAGCAAGGCGAATCGCAACGAAAATTGAAGCTTTTGTGGACAATTTATGTATTTTTTTTTAATCGCAAATTATTGCAAAATACTTATTTTATGGTGCGAATTAGTGACTCAATTATACATCCACTAAAACAAACATACATGCATTGGCGTGTCAGCTGTGCCAAAGTACATGTGAAATCGAATTGTTAAATAATTGCATTGGATAACTTTTCAGTTGCCGGGTGGGGAAAATCAATTTCCATATACAGACACATCTGTGTACATGAAAACGTTCATATTTTATGAGATAGAAGGAAAATCAAGTAACGTGCAAAATCCTACATGTAAAAAGGTTTATCAGCTAGTTAAACGATTTTGACTTATACCGGTACATACATATCTGAATCTCTCATTGGTAATAATAAGGTAAGGAGTGGCATTCTTCGATAAGCAAGAGGGAAAACTCACTTTCTGTCTGACTACTACGCGTGGCACCGTTTCAACGATCAGTAAAACCCATTTGTCGAATGCAACCGCAACAGAACCAGAAATAAGCAGCGATACGCCCGCCTATTACCGAGCGCATAACGAGGAAGATTGGGAATTGAAAACTGACAACAGCAACAATAACAAGAATTTTGCCACAACACCAACAGCGTCTCACATGGTGGCCCAGCAACACCAACAGTGACAGCAGATCGGTGACACCACCACTAAAGGTGCACCGCAACGGGCGGTGAGTCCCAAAAGGGATGACAATTTTCCTTTTTTTTCTGTAAAATAGGTAGTTACATATGTATGTCAGCTAATTTAATTGCTAAATTTTCCTCTGTAAATCCGCTTATGTATATACATATATGTATGTATCACCGGTGTGGGTATGGCGTAGCACGCTATAGTGAAGAGGTAGTAAAATGTACTTTTTGGTTAGCCAGAATTTCGCGTGTGTTCAGCATGGAACAATTTAGTTCAGATCAGCGAGAATAATTTCACATCAACACCCAACTTTTCCCGATGCCCATATTTAGTAATACATGCATATGTGTATATGTAGTGTTTTGAACATTGTCAAACTAAATATTTGGGTATTTAAGATAAGTGAGGCGGATTAGAAATTTAAGAAATATACATAAGAAAAGAAAAAGGGATTTATATTCAAAAACAAAAAAAAAAAAAAAGAAAAGGGATTTTTTTGAATAAGAAGAACCGGAAAGAAGAAAAAAAAAATATCTCCTTATATATATACAGAGAAGTAGAAGGGAAACAGTAATAGCAAAGCGTAAACTTTAAATTGCTTAACTAAATAATCGTTAATAACAATATAAAGGCCAACCGATAATAAGATATAAGAACTATAACCCAGCGATATTTCCCTCCAAACGTCTATTTTCAAATCTACATATGTATGATTAATTAAAAATTTCCGAGAGAAAAACGGAATTTATTTTTTCTTCTCTTCCGTAAATTTAAGATACAATGAATAGTTAATGCACCTAAATATACGCTAGTATGTATATGAATTATAAAAATAATTTTTTTTTTGAATGAACGTTACAAAATAATGTAAATAAATATTATAAATTTAAAATGGGAATGTTGACTACCCTAATTTAAAAAGGCATAGGGATTTTCAGGTATGGGGTCATCGAATTATAGGTGCACTGATGACCAAGGATGAGGGTGGGTAGATAAGCACCGGCGCTGCAACAACACCAGCGGCGCACCACAGGTAAGGGGTTACTGGTATTCGGGTGCGACAGTAACCATGGATTAGGGTGGGACAAAAATGCACCGGCGCTGCAACAACATCAGCAACGCCACCCCCTTGTAAGTTCGGCCTTTAACTTTTTTTTGATTGTTCATATATTTTAAATTTCAGCTTCTTTTATGTATTTTCAGATGCCTGTTACTAACCGGTCCTTCCGGTTGATTCAAATTAAATTCAAATTTAACGATTTTTTTTCCGCGATATATATGTATATTCAAATTCAAATTCACTTTGACAGTTTTTTTTGATTTCAACGTGTATTCAAATTTAAATTTCTAAATCTTTTCTCTTCCGTCCGAGATTATTTAAATATAACGTCCGATTATCTATTTTCAAATTTTTCCGTCGATTGTCAGTATTTCCGTCCGATTTAAATTTCGGTTTAAATGTTTTGCTAACGTCCGTCTGACTTCAACGTACATATATACGTTCAAAATTCATATTCAAATTTTAACGACATTTTCCCTCGGTTTGCATTTATTTAAATTTAACTGATGCCTGGCCTCTTGAGTTTGATTTTTTTTCGGGTTATCTTTTGAATATTTGAATTTTTCAACGGTCCGTCCGTGGCATCCGGCTAAAACCGGATGTTGTTTTCGTTTGATTTTACTCGTTTTGGTTTGAAAAGGCATGATATGAATTTTTTCTGTTTATGGCGCAGGACAGCAATGTAGGCAAGAACCCCGCCCAGCCGACAATGACTAGCCACAGTGCAACCCTAGATCATGCCGACCGCCATGCATTGCTGCTCCACTCGTATAGAATGCGTATCCATAACAATCTACACTTATTTTAGCGATTTCGCGCAATTTCGTGAGAATTGAACAGAGAAAAGTAAAAAATAACATTCGAATAAGCAGAAAAAAGCAAATTCCCCAAATATTTTACCAAAAATCAGGTTTATAAATATATAATATATAATATTATAAACAAAGAAGTGAAGTGGAAATTGTCAAAGTGTTAATTGTAGCAAGCATCTGGAATTTTGCTTTGCTTTAAGGTTTCTTCTATCAAAGTTGGAGCAGACAAAGCCAATTGTGCACGGCCTCTAAGAGCCCGTGCACAATTGACTTCTACCTCGCTTTGCTTCAGTTTTGCTTTGACAGTTTCGTTCAGCATGTGCTTTTCAAAGGGACATGTTCACAATTGAGGTAAAGCGAGTAAGGCAAAGTTTAAGTTAGCCATCTCTCAACTTTTTTACACTTTGACAAACATCTCCCATTGTGTGGGTGTGTGTATGTTTGTATATCTACACTTATTTCAGCGATTTCGCGCAATTTCGTGAGAAGTGAACAGAGAAAAGTAAAAAGTAACATTCGAATAAGCAGAAAAAAGCAAATTCCCCAAATAATTTACCAAAAATCAGGTTTATAAATTAAAGCAAAGGAGTGAAGTGGAAATTGTCAAAGTGTTAATTGTAGCAAGCATCTGGAATTTCGCTTTGCTTTAAGGTTTTTTCTATCAAAGTTGGAGCAAAGCCAAAAATTTCCTAAAAATTTACATATGTACATAGCTGTTTTTTATTCGCTGGGACGATATGATTTCTTGAATAAATGGGTCTTATAACGTATTAATTTATTACTAATTTTAGGGCCGTTTACTCAACCTCCGGTTAAGCACTTAACCACAGATTTTTGTCCGGTTAAGCAATTTATTTGACAGGTCACCATACAATTTACGTCAAACTAACCGGCGATTAAATTGATCAGATGTTGAGTAAACGGCCCTAAATCGAGAAACGGTTATAATCGGTTAGTACCGCACAATTATTCGCAATTATAAATCGAAGGCTTTTGATTAATCTAAAAACCAGGTAATCGGTTATTTAATTTTTTTGCCATTTCTACTAGGAATGGCAACAATAACCGGAAAATCGATTATAATCGGTTAATTTCAAGGCTATTTTATAGAAGGTTAACCTACTAAACAGCTGATTGCAAACTTTTTTCTATTTTTTTATTCATATTGTGATGCTTATGTCAAACTTATGTCAATTTTGATCTTAACGCAATATGATTTCTACAATGGCGGGCTATGATTTTGACAGAAGCATCACAGAATACACAAACAATTTACATAGAGTGTGTATGTATGTATGTACGAATAACGTACTGCGAAAATCTTCTATAATTGAACCGTGGTTAATTTCTTTCGGTTAACGGTTAAAATTGTATCGGTTTTTTCCTTACGATTATTTTATCGATTAACCTTTTTCCTCTCAAATCGAAAATAATCGAAAGAAAAACATCGCAGTTGAGAATTCTTCGCTTGAAAATTAGGAATAGTTCTATATTGGCGACAAAAGCCATGATGTCACAAAATGTTTGCGCCCGTAACAACGTGTGTAATACCATGTCTCCACATAACGTGTTTCGCTATTTTTTTCTGCATTTTCTCTCTCAATCTTGTTTCGACACGGAAACCAGTGCCGAAACTCGCCAATTTCCATACAAATTTCTGAGAGCGAGTGAAGATTGAAACATTGTTCATTCTGAATCATCTTGCCAACCTCGATGATATCGATGTCTTCTCTAATTTTGTATCGAAAATCTCACACAGACAAAGACGCAAAAATAAGCAAACATACAAACATTTAAGAAGAACAAGAAAGAGAAATGTCAAACTGAATCACGATTAGCCACCAGTGTTGCCAGAACTTTTCCAGAGTTCCAGCTAGATTCTCAAAAAAAAAAAGCTAGAAAAAGCTAAAAAAAATTGTTTAACACATAAAAAAAAAAAATTAAAGCTAAAAAAAGAAGCTAAAAAAAATTACGAAATTACCCAGTAGAACTTGGAGCGAGATCTCCCCATGCGAGAGCAGAAGAGTACTCTATTTGATATCCTTTCCGAGCAATATCAAAACTGTTTCAGTTTTGTTTTATTTTGTTTGTGTTTATTACTTCCCTTCCTAGCACATAGTTACAATGTTAAAAGCGAATATAAAAAATTGTATGCTTATACACGAAGTATAGGGAGTAATAGAGTATCTATTGACAAGTACTCCCGGATTAATAAAACGATGATCCCAAGACCTACTGCGTATTATAAGTATTTATTAATAGGTGATTTCCCGTGGCAGTGATCCGGACAAAAAATTTGCAAGCACCTGCAACCACAATTTTTTGATCCTGATGTTTATCTGGAGCAAAAAATCTATTACAATCTATACGGACCCGAAATGGATCTAGATAAACATCAGGATCACAAAATTGTTGTTCAATTTGCACGCAAAATTTTTATGCGGATCTGGAGGGGATACCTGCCTAATGTGTTTTCAAAACACACATAAATTCAAGGCCAATTTAACAGGTCGGTTCAAGATACATACACACATACACGCCGTGACCTTAATGTCGAACTCTCGTGACCGAGATATCAAAACTGTAAGGAAGACGAAATAATTTGACACTCAGCTCACGGGCGAATGATGGATAAACTCAGAGAATGAAGAATTTGACGAATTGTAAACACGAATACATGTAAAGAATATGCAGAAGTAAACAAATAGGATAGGTGTTGAAGAAGAACAAGAAGTCAGCTGTTTGAAGAACCGACCTGTTTAGTGGAGCCTGCATAAGTTATTTATTTTCATATACTATGTATATGCAAATTTGTTCTTCAGTATCAATAAAAATAACGAAATGTTAAAAAAAATGTTTTACATTCAAATAATGGTAACTATGATGACTGTATGTATGTAGCAAGCAGCGCTTGGGGAGTTTTAGCAAATAAAAAAGCTAGAAAAAAGCCAAAGCTAAATCAGAATTTTTCCAGCTAAAAGACAAGAAAAAAAGCTAAATCTAGCTTGAAAAAAGCTAGAATGGCAACGCTGTTAGCCACGTGGAGACGGGTTATTGAGCGAGATGTTTTGCTACATGTTTCTCTGGTGAATCAAGTTATGTGGAGACGGGCTTTAATTTAATTTTGACAGGTTGCTGCTTGTCGTTTGCTCATTCGAATGTGCGTAGAGCTATTATCGGCACGGCCTGGTTCACTGAGCTGGTGCTGAGAACAAGCTTCTCACACGTATTTAATACGTGAGTTGCATGCGAGCACAATAATTAACAACGAACAAAGGGTCAGTGCAGTGATGCCAAGTGTAGGGAAAAGAGGCTACATGTAGGGAAAATCGACCTCAAATTTGCAGTGTAGGGAAAAAAGGACAGATTTTCAAAAATGCTAAATGTAGGGAATTTTTGAAGTCAGAAATTTTCGTTTCCTTTGCAACGAATTAAATTTTTCTAAGAACCTAAAAGTTTTTAATAACTACAAATAAAATGTTTCTGCATGCTTGATACACATATT
This sequence comes from Urophora cardui, assembly GCA_960531455.1. Classification (NCBI taxonomy): domain Eukaryota; kingdom Metazoa; phylum Arthropoda; class Insecta; order Diptera; family Tephritidae; genus Urophora; species Urophora cardui. Next base: position 86,227,606 of record OY482670.1, on the reverse strand, counting down.
TCAAAATTGTACTTTGTTCTGATCTGGCAATATATGCTTCGACCTGCCTACAGGGCCTCGAAGCAAAAGTTTTTTTTAGTTAGCTTCGCTCCCAAAATTTTTTGCTTTAGCTCTGTGTCCGATGTTAGCACCAAATTTCGCTTCCACTTTTTTGTTGTGGTAATCAGAGAAAGTGAAATTTTCATGTTGTATTTGAAATTAAACAATAAAGCTGGTAAAAATTCGACCACTGGGCGATTATTGTTCAAATAAATGCGATAAAAAAAGTATTCACTCTCAACTAAGGCATCGAGCCCGGGAAATCCCGAATCCCGGGCCTCCCCTACAATTTTGTCATCCCGAAATCCCGGGATAGTTTTTATTCGAATCCCGGGGTTTCGGGATTTTGCGGAATTTCATATTTGTAGTAATTTAAAAAAATTATTCAACGTTTTTGATGAAGTTGTTTCTGCCATATTATTTTTGAAGTTACAATATTAAATCACAAGACACCCCCTGTGTTTAAAATTGCTCAACTGCTATGCTTTATATTTTTAAGATACTTTTTGAAATAAATATGTACCTTTATATTATATATTTATATAACATTTGTGTTAAAGTATACAATACAAATTTTTTTTTTTTTTCTTTTCAAAAGTTGAATTCAATAAGCTTTAATTTTTTCTACAAAACATTGAAATGAAATAAATGGTATGTTTTAAAGTACCCATATGTGTATGTTTTTTAAACAAAATTTCAAAGGTAACAGTCTTTTAGGTAATTCCGAAAAATCCCGGGATCCCGGGATTGTAATTTTCAAATCCCGGGATTGCCAAAAAGCTTCGGGATTCGATGCCTTACTCTCAACTATCAATACGTAATGAGACCACATGAAATTTGTCTTCCTCTTAGTCAAGGTTTATCTAACTAAGGTTGTGTTAGTGAATCTGTGTATTATACACTAGACATATACGCCGACGATTGACGCCGCCGCCGCCGCCATAATCGGTGAAATCGGCGTATCGGCGTGGCGGCGTTCGCTGGCGCGCCATACCCGTATGGAACGAGATGTGTACATATTTTCCTAGTTTTGCTAACTGCTAAAGTTCTTCAAAATTAAAAAAAAAAAGGAACCAATCGACGTGTTTTGACCTCAGGAACACGAAGCTGAATGCTGAAATGTTTTATTTTTTGCCGGTTAAAAGTTATTAACAAAAACTTTGGCTGTTCCCTACTTTACTAGCCTCAGTCCTAAAGAGTTTAAGCTACTGCAAAATTTTAGTTCGTTGGCTTACATAATTTTTTCTCAGATACGGAACTTTTCTGGGATCTCTTCCATTTAGTCCTACTTATCGAGGTCTGTTGCTAATTGTTCTACTCAAAACTGCACCATTTCAACCCTCCTTGATATCATTAGATGCCGAAAATTATCCCAAACATGCCTCCAGAATCGAAAACTCATAGTTTGAACGTAAGAAATTTGCTGTTTTTGAGTAGCCCTCACAGTGGTCGAACCTCAGCCCTATGGGGAATATTAAAGAAGACGATGGGGGATCAAAAATGGAAAAATAAGCAAGAGTTATGGAAAAAAATTAAAGAAGCTTGGTACTTAATACCAGTTGCAAATTCCGCTGATTTGGTCAACCCTATGCCACGAAGAACTTAGGAAGTTATAAAAAACTAGCAAATACCCGTCCCGCTTCGCAGCGACGAACAAAAGCTTTTATGTTATAATGGGTCTTTCCCTTTACCTTTACCTGGGACCTAAACTGGGACCATCCATCACCATCCAGGCCCACTACTTGAACCATCTCTGGGAAACCGACTTAAAAATAACAATGAAAATATCTGTATGTTGAGGCCCTGCTCGACACCTTTCATTTGCTACCAATATCGCTCGGAAATATTCAGGGGTCATCAGGGTCCAGGTTTTGACCCATATCTCGGGACCCGGCCTAGGCATCGCAATGAAAATAACTCTATGTTGAAGGCCTGCTCAGCACCTTTCATTTGATAACAATATTGCTCAAATACTTGCTGGGTCACTCTGGGTCCACATTTGGGCATATATTCCGGGAAGTTCCCACTTTTCCGAAAGTCTGTATACCCTATCACCAGCGCATATACCATATGAATCTACTGTGAAAATTTCATAAAGATCGGTTGATTACTTTGGGAGTCCATAAATAACACACACACACACACACATACACATTCATTTTTTTATAAAAAATAAAGGACCTTCAACTAAACATTAGTTTAAATCTAGCTGCAGCAGTAATATTGTAGTTTATTTGAAAAAACAATCGAATTTAAAGTTTGCCCCTATTATTATTTCCAACTTAAATAATACATTTCATTATTTTTATTCATAAAAATTAAATTATTATACAAAAACCACCCCAGAGCCATTAAAGCATGTCCTCTCCGTGTAAGCATCAATATATGGTAATTATTATTTGGTCTTAAAATGAAATAAATGGAGAATTGCAAAATTTTGTCCCTATTATTTTTTCCAACACTGTATATACATATATTTATTTTAAAGTGCCTTATATATATATAAATATGTACATATGTAAATATATGTATGCATGTTTATTATCATACAAAATAAGCAAATGAATTTAAATTTACCCTTACATATGGATTTGTGTATATTCTTTAATATTTATTTTCTTTATTTTATATTTTAGTTTACGTAACAATTGTTTTTTGCTGTTAATAAAAAAGTTTCAACAATTTAAGGTGGAAATTAGTTTAATTATTTCATTCAGCCAGCGATATTAAGGTAACTAAATAAAATTAATATTTGAACAAGTAAATAAGCCTAAGTTCGAGTGGAATCGAACATTAGATACTCAGCTGTATGCTTTCATTGTTTGTTTGCGTTTGATGGAAACACGTTGTAGGTACTTTATATAAAGCGAGTGTTGCATAAAGTGGGCATAGCCGCACCCATTTGCAAAATTTTTATCAGTCATCCAACTAAGCATATGAATATTATTCTTTGTGCAAAATTTCATTCCTTTATGACTTCTAGTGACAAAGATGTCACGTTACAAATTCCCAAAGGGTGTTCCAGAAATATCTTTGTTAAAAAGTAGGCGTGGTCATAAACCGATTTCAATAAATTTTTGCGTGTCTATTAACACAAGTTATAAAAGTGTATAACCAAGTTTCGTCATAATATCTCAATTATTTGTCGAGTTATAGGCTAAGAAATCTCGTATATTCCTTTGTCAAAAAAGAGGCGGTGCCACGCCCATTTTCCAAAATTTTTCTATTTTATGTTTCCGGTCTATTGTAGAAATCATACCACAAAATTTCAATGAATTATCTCTACATTTGACAAAGATATCGCTTAAAATGTTTTTATTAGGTCACTTTATAATACCCATATATAAAAGTGGGCGTGGCCGTCAACCGGTTTCTCTAAAATTTTCAACATGTATTACCACAAGTAATAAAAGTGTACACACCAAGTTTCGTCATTATATATAAATTTTTTGTCGAGTTATAGGCTAAGAAATCTCGTATATTCCTGCTTCTAAAAAGAGGCGGTGCCACGCCCATTTTCCAAAATTTTTGTGGTTTTCGTTGTATGTCCGCAGGTGGACTCCTGGCATAAAATTTCAATGATATATCTTTATATTTGACAGAGATATCGCTTAAAATGTTTTTATTAGGTCACTTTATAATACCCATATATAAAAGTGGGCGTGGCCGTCAACCGATTTTGACAATTTTTCGTCCAAACATTTGCCTAAGTAAGTATATCACGCGTACCAAATTTCATCGATATATCTTCAACAGTTTCTGAGTTATGACTCATAAAGCTTTCAATGTTTGCTCCTTAATAAGTAGGCGTGGCACCGCCCATTTTCCAAAATTCCATCAAATTTCTTCTTAGGGGCCTGAGCTCAACACGTGGGTAAAATTTCATCACTCTAGCTATATTAGTGGCTGAGATACCAAATTTCCGATTTTTTCTATATAGGAAAAGTGGGCGTGGTCATGGTCCGATTTCGCCCATATTCAATACCAATCGTCCCAGTGTCGATACCAACTTGCATTTCAAATTTCATCAAAATATCTCAATTTTTGCGCGAGTTAGAGTGTTTACAGACGGACGGAGGGACAGACGGACGGACATGGCTCAATCGATTTCTCTTTTCACCCTGATCATTTTGATATATATAAGTCTATATCTATCTCGATTATTTCATTCTGTTACAATCCACCGTTATGTGATTAAAACTATAATACTATGTGTACTAGTACAGCTGAGTATAATAAAGATTGTGATTTGTAGATTTGGGGCAGGAGCGCCGGCGCGAAAAAGCACGCCGGCGTCGCCGCCGCCGCCGAAATGTTTTTGGAATAGCGCCGCCGCCGCCGGAATCACTGTCGGCGTATATGTCCATTGTACACTAAAATGGTCGAATTGAAAAAAATATTTGTTGTAGTTAATCTGATTTTAAGGAATGTGCAGTGATGGAGCGAGTGTAATGGTATGCAGAATTAACTCATTTGCTTCAAGACTTCTGCAAGACATTCCCGACGCAATTATTATAAAATGCATTTGCCACACAGCAGCAATTATGGCAAATAAGGCATGCTTGGAACTACCTAGGGCCCCAGAATAATTATTGAGGCAGATCGAAACTTAAGTATCACGTAGTACAAAAAGGTGTGTTTAGATTGAAGATTTAAAGATATTTTAAAAGAAAAAAAGAAAAATTAAAAAAAAAAACAAGTAAGGAAGCCTAAGTTCGAGTGGAATCGAACATTAGATACTCAGCTGTATGTTTTCATTGTTTGTTTGCGTTTGATGGAAACACGGCGTATTTTATATAAAGCGAGTGCCGCATAAAGTGGGCATAGCCACGCCCATTTTCAACATTTTTATCAGTCATCCAACTAAGCATATTGTGCAAAACTTCATTCCTTTTTGACTTCTAGTTACAAAGATGTCACGTTACAAATTCCCAAAGGGTGTTCCAGAAATATCTTTGTTAAAAAGTAAGCGTGGTCATAACCGATTTCCATAAATTTTTGCGTGTCTATTAACACAAGTTATAAAAGTGTATAAACCAAGTTTCATCATAATATCTCAATTGTTTGTCGAGTTATGGGCTCCGAAATCTCGTAGATTCCTTTGTCTAAAAGGAGGCGGTGCCACGCCCATCTTCCAAAATTTTTATATTTTTTGTTTCCGGTTTATTGTGGAACTCATGCCACAAAATTTCTATGAATTATCTCTATATTTGACAAAGATATCGCTTAAAATGTTTTTATTAGGCCACTTTATAGTTCCCATGTATAAAAGTGGGCGGGGTCGTCAAACCGATTTCGCTAAAATTTTGAACATGTATTACCACAAGTAATAAAAGTGTACGCACCAAGTTTCGTCATTATATATAAACTATTTGTCGATTTATGGGCTCAGATATCTCGTATATTCCTGTTTCTAAAAAGAGGCGGTGCCACGCCCATTTTCCAAAATTTTTGTGTTTTTCGTTTTATGTCCGCAGTTGCACTTCTGCTATAAAACTTCAATGACATATCTTTATATTTGACAGAGATATCGCTTTAAATTTTTTATTAGGCCACTTTATAATACACATATATAAAAGTGGGCGTGGCCGTCAACCGATTTTAGAAATTTTTCGTCCAAACATTTGTCTCAGTAAGTATATCACGCGTACCAAATTTCAGCGATATATCTTCAACTGTTTCTGAGTTATGACTCATAAAACTTTCAATGTTTGCCCCTTAATAAGTGGGCGTGGCACCGCCCATTTTCCAAAATTTTTATGTTTCTTGTTTTATGTCCATAGTTGGACTCATGCGACAAAATTTCAATGATAGATCTTTATATTTGACAGAGATACGGCTTAAAATGTTTTTATTAGGCCACTTTATAATACACATATATAAAAGTGGGCGTGGCCGTCAACCGATTTTAACTATTTTCCGTCCAAACGTTTGCCTAAGTAAGTAAATCACGCGTACCAAATTTCATCGATATATCTTCAATGGTTTCTGACTTATGACATATAAAACTTTCCAGTTTTGACCCTTAATAAGTGGGCGTGGCACCGCCCATTTTCCAAAATTTCATAAAATTTCTTCCCAGGGGCCTGAGCTCAATACGTGGGTAAAATTTCATCGCTCCAGCTATATTAGTGACTGAGATACCAAATTTCCGATTTTTTCTATATAGGAGAAGTGGGCGTGGTCATGGTCCGATTTCGCCCATTTTCAATACCAACCGTCCCAGTCTCGATACCAACTTGTATTTCAAATTTCATCAAAATATCTCAATTTTTGCGCGAGTTAGAGTGTTTACAGACGGACGGACGGACGGATAGACGGACGGACGGACATGGCTCAATCGATTTCTCTTTTCACCCTGATCATTTTGATATATATAAGTCTATATCTATCTCGATTATTTCATTCTGTTACAATCCACCGTTATGTGATTAAAACTATAATACTCTGTGTACTAGTACAGCTGAGTATAACAAGTGCGACTAGGTGGTTATCACATCCAAAATGCGTTGAAAGTATTATCGATAACTCGGCATTGCTTTTAGAGTTTTTTAAAGAGGGAAGCCTAAGTTAAAATCTACACAAATAATATTTAACGGAGCTGAACAATGCTCTTTTTAAAATACGTTTTGAGGGTTTTCAATGAATTAAATACACTTTTCAAACTAAAAAAGCCGTTAATACCTGAGTTGAATTTTCTGAAGTGATCCACTTTTTTTCGAAGTTGTACTATCTTTATGAAACTTTTTTGTATAGTTCACAACAAAAAAAAAAAATACGTTTGGCCCAGTTTTTCGAAATTCAAATTATTTTTCAAAGTTATAGCTATCAACACTTTTCGAAGTTTCTCAGTTTTTGCCGATTTTCTCACGATTGGTCAAACCGATTTTGCTAAATTTTGAAATATATATAAAAGATGGTATCTTCTACCAAACTGCATTTCTTATTTTTGCAAATAATTTTTTTTGCAAACATTATTCGCAATTTTTATGTTCTGGACCACGGTCGGATGGCGCTTTTGTATGACGTTGTTAGGCATTCCATTAGTAACTATTAACAAAAAAAAAAAATTTTGGGGCAAAAGTGTTGATTGCTATAACTTTGAAAATAATTCGAATTTCGAAAAATTGTTAAATACATATTTTTGTTTAAGCATTGTGAGCCATACTACCTACTTTCACTAAAATACATGGCCATCGAAAAAATTTTAGGTGGCTCACTTCAAAAAATTCAACTCACATGAAATTTAATTGGATACAACTAAAATATTTTATAAGTTGGCTCAAAATTTTATTAAAACAGCGAAATAGGGATTGATTGCAATGTTAGGTCACCTCACGTAACATTGTCGATGATATATATATTGGACCTGAATGTCTCGAGCTTCTAAATACCCTCCCGAAATCAGCCACTGAGCGAATAAGATTAGATTGCCTCTCTTTTTATATCACTGCTTTGGAAGAAATACAGCAAAGATTGCCTATACAGAGTAACTCCTATTTCAACATATGTTTTCTTAACCCCCAGTTTGTACTGGGGGTACATACTGAATTCGACAGAAGTGTTATTGATTTTAAAAGTATTTGTGAGAAATTTAAATTTAATAGAAATGACTTGCTGGTTGAGTGGAGGTCTGTTGAATATCATTTCCTTGAACAAAGTTCTTGAAAATATACATAGATGTGAAATGAAATGTGAACTACAAACCAATGTTTCCCAATTTATCAAAATTAGCTAAATATTGTTTAGTATTGCCTCACGCTAATCCAGACACAGAACGAATATTTTCAATTATAATTGATACACGTACAAAAAAAAAAAGTATATACTCAGCCACGATAGCCTCAGTTCAATATGCATAATTCGATATTTTCTAAAAGCGAAAAATCAAAATTGCATTTCTTTTAAATTTAACGAATGCGATTTAAAAAATATGAAATATGGAGGTGTATATGATCATTTTCAATGGGAAATATCTGCCATATAATTTTTATATGAAAATTTCTACATAAATACATGTATACATTCTTTATTTAAAAATGTTCATTTATAGTAAAAAAAATTACAATTATCATTTTATGAAATATGTACAATGTTATTAAGATAAACCAAATTTAAACCATATATAGTTATAAATATAAATATTTATATTATATAAACACAAATAAACGTAACAATTTCTAAGTATGCATACGTCGCTTTTTGAATAAAAACTTTATTTGCTTCAATTTTATTTGTGTTTATTGAAATATAGAGAAAATACGGCGTAGGGAAATTTGTAGGGAAAAATTTTTTAAGCGTAGGGAAAAGTAGGGAATTTTTTGGCATACCGTAGGGATTTTTGGTCCAAGAAAATTGGCATCACTGGGTCAGTGTCATTCGATTTGTTATTCTAGCAGTTCGATGGCTGATCAATCAATTCGTGTATGTTTCCTACATACATATATATGTTTGTTTGTAGGTATGTACACACTAGACATATACGCCGACAGTGATTCCGGCGGCGGCGGCGCTATTCCAAAAACATTTCGGCGGCGGCGGCGACGCCGGCGTGCTTTTTCGCGCCGGCGCGCCTGCCCCAAATCTACAAATCACAATCCTTATTCAAATATTAATTTTATTTAGTTACCTTAATAGCGCTGGCTGAATGGAATAACTAAACTAATTTCCACCTTAAATTGTTGAAACTTTTTTATTAACAGCAAAAAACAATTGTTACATAAACTAAAATATAAAATAAAGAAAATAAATATTAAAGAATATACACAAATCCATATGTAAGGGTAAATTTAAATTCATTTGCTTATTTTGAATGATAATAAACATGCATACATATATTTACATATGTATGTACATATTTATATACAAAGTACTTAAAGTAGCCTTCAAACATGCGACATCTGTGTTCACCAACCTGTTTAATTCATGCCTAGCAGAAGGTACATTCCCGTCGATATGGAAACACCAAAAGCTGGTACTGCTACCTAAGCCTGGAAAAGACCTCACTGTACCATCTAGCTACAGGCCCATATGTTTACTCGACTCGGCCGGCAAAATTCTAGAGAGGGTCATCTGTAATCGCCTCGAAAGGGAGGTAATGACATCAGGAGGCATATCTGAGAATCAATTTGGTTTTAGGAAAGGAAAATCTACCGTTGACGCAGTGGACGCGGTAAAAAAGGTAGCCCAAGACGCCATAAGTGGCACCCGATGGCTGTCAGGTACTAAAGAGTACTGTCTTATAGTAACACTGGACATAAAGAATGCATTCAACACTGCCAACTGGGCAAAAATCCTAGATGCGCTTGATCGAATCGGAATATCAAAATACCTTAGAAGGCTTGTATCAAGCTACTTCGAAAATCGAACGCTGGAGTACGAAACGTCAGCAGGCACTAAGAAACTAAAGATTACAGGTGGCGTACCACAAGGTTCAGTGCTTGGCCCCCTGCTGTGGAACATTATGTATGACGGCGTTTTACGCCTTGGATTTCCGGAAGGCTTAAAAATATTTGGTTTTGCTGATGACATAGCCTTGGTTGTTACTGCTAAGCAACTAGACGATATACGCACAAAAACGAAAGAAAGTATAATCGGCGTGGAAAAATGGCTGGATAAAAATGGCTTGCAGCTTGCGGAACAGAAGACGGAATCAGTGCTCATATCAAGCAGGAAAGAAGTGGAGCACACTATCATAAGACGCGGTAGCCACCATATCGTCACGCTACAAGCAATAAAGTACCTCGGGATTATGATACATAGAAGACTGTCGTTTAAAAATCATATTGAATACGCAAACGAAAAGGCATCAGCGACTGTGACAGCATTATTACGCATAATGCTGAACTCACGGGGTCCAAAGCAACGGCGGCGACAACTTCTTGCGTGCGTTGTGAGAAGCCAAATTCTCTATGGTGCCCCTGTGTGGCATCACGCTATAGAACATCAGTCATATTTTCGTTGCATTAAGTCGACTTACCGTCTGTGCGCGCTCAGAGTATGCTGTGCATTTAAAACCGTATCGGATGAGGCCGCACTAGTAATTGCTGGTATATACCCTATAGACATACTAGCAAAAGAAGCTGCAATTATTGCACAGAACGATGCCGAGCGTTCCGAGGCGAGAGAGGCCAGCATGCATAGCTGGCAGCTTAGATGGAGTAACTCCACGAAGGGACGCTGGACACATCGATGCATACCAGATTTAAAATGTTGGTTGGAACGAGCACACGGCGAAGTCGATTTCTACCTGACGCAGTTCCTATCTGGACACGGTTGTTTCAAGGCCTATCTCTTTCGCTTTAAGCACGAGTCGAATCCAACGTGCGATCACTGCGGGGCCCCAGAAATAGAGGATACATACCATGTATTCTTTGAGCGTGCAAGATTCTACGGATCTAGAAACAAGCTCCGTAGAATATTTGGAGGAGACTATACACCTGAGTCGTTCGTGAAGCATATGCTAGAAAGCAAGGCAAAATGGACTGCAGCGAGTGACGTAATAGCAGACACCATGAAAACACTGAGAAGCCTAGAGAGAATACGGCGAAGCTGCGGCGACTAAAGGAGCGCTAATTGTGTCAGATTTTCCCTTCTAAACATAGGTACGCCTAACAATTACCACTTCGCGTGGAACGGATACGTACAGGAGCTCGGCCTTCTGCATCCGTTACGGATACGTACAGGAGCTAGGCCTCTTGCATCCGTCATCGTGCGTGGTACGGAGCTTTGGCCCCCGTAGACCACCTAACTTTGTGAACTTTGAATGAAACGGATACGTACAGGAGCTAGGCCTCCTGCATCCGTCATCGCGCGTGGTGCGGAGCTTCGGCCTCCGCAGACCACCTAACACTGACCACTTTTATAAAAATACAAAAATACATGGATGAAGCCTTCTAAGGCAGACTGAGGGCAATAACGCGACCATTACGGACTGCGAGCCTAGTGCTCAACCCACCTCCCGACGGTAGCTTGACGGTAGTACCGGGGGGTTCGGTACGATGACAGTAGGAGGTTTAGTTCGGGTGAGAGTCCCACACTGACGGGGTAAAGGCTTTCGATGCTTCCTCCTCGTAAAAAAAAAAAACATATTTATATACATATCTTCTTCTTCTTCTTGATTGGCGCTTAACCGTCTAGACGATTCTGGCCGAGTCCAACAGAGCGCGCCAATTGCTTCTGTTTCGTGCAGCATGGCGCCACTTGGGAACACCTAGGGAGGCAGCATCGCTGTCCACCTGATTTTCCCAACGCAGTGGAGGTCTCCCTTTTCTTTTGCGTTCAGCGGGTTTCGATAGAAATGCTTTCTTAGCCGGAGCGCCTTCGTCCATTCTCACGACATGACCTGCCCAACGCAGCCGCTGGATCTTTATTCGCTGAACAATGTCGATGTCTGTGTAAAGCTCGTACAGCTCATCGTTAAATCTCCGTCGATACTCGCCCACGCCAACGCGCAAAGGTCCATAAATCTTACGAAGAACTTTTCTCTCGAATACTCCAAGTGCCATCTCATCTGATTTTGAAATTGTCCATGCTTCTGCGCCGTACATGAGGACTGGAACGATGAGCGTCCTGTAGAGTGTGATTTTTGTTTGTCGGGAGAGGACTTTACTTTTCAGTTGCCTACTTAGTCCGAAGTAGCATTTATTGGCAAGCGTGATTCTTCGTTGGATCTCCGTGCTGACATCATTCTTGGTGTTAATGCTGGTTCCCAGATAGACGAAGTCCTTAACAGTTTCGAATTTGTAGCTATCAACATTGACGTGGCTGCCAAGGCGTGCTGTTTCTTTGTGTGATGACAGGAGGTACTTCGTCTTGTCCTCGTTGACCGCCAAACCCATTTTCTTAGCCTCTTTATCCAGCTTGGAGAAGGCAGAACATACGGCGCGCGTGTTAGTGCCAATGATGTCGATGTCATCGGCGTACGCCAGCAGTTGCACACTCTTGTGATATAAGATGCTTCCTGTATGGTTAAGTTCTGCAGCTCGTATTATCTTTTCCAGCATCAAATTGAAGAAGTCGCACGAAAGAGAGTCACCTTGTCTGAAACCTCGTTTGGTCTCGAACGGCTCGGAGAGGTCCTTCCCAATTCTGACGGAGCTGGTGGTGTTAGTCAATGTCATTTGGCATAGCCGTATAAGTTTAGCAGGGAAACCAAATTCAGACATTGCGGCATACAGGCAATTCCTATTCGTGCTATCAAAAGCGGCTTTAAAATCGACAAAGAGATGGTGTGTGTCGGATCCTTTTTCATGGGTTTTTTCCAATATTTGTCGTATTGTGAAGATCTGGTCGATGGTAGATTTACCAGGTCTGAAGCCACACTGATAAGGTCCAATCAGATTGTTGACGATAGGCTTCAGTCTTTCGCACAATACACTTGCTAAAGACCTTATATGCGATATTCAGGAGGCTTATCCCACGATAATTGGCGCGTACTGTGGAGTCTCCTTTTTTGTGGATTGGGCAGAGCACACTTAAGTTCCAATCGTCGGGCATGCGCTCGTCCGACCATATTCTGCATAGGAGTTGATGCATGCTCCTTATCAACTCTTCGCCACCATGTTTGAATAGCTCGGCTGGCAAGCCGTCAGCGCCCGGGGCCTTGTTATTCTTAAGCCTAGATACTGCTATTCGCACTTCGTCATGATCAGGTGGTGGAACATGCCTACCATCATCTGCTATTGGGGATTCGGGTCGTACATCTTCTCCTTCCGCACTTTCACTGTTGCCATTATCTAGCAAGGAGGAGAAGTGATCCCTCCACAACTTAAGTATGCTCTGGACATCAGTTACCAGATCACCGTTATCATTCCGGCAGGAATTTGCCCCGGTCTTGAAACCTTCAGTCATCCGCCTGATTTTTTGGTAGAATTTTCGAGCATCGTTCCTACCCGCCAGCATCTCAAGCTCTTCACACTCGCGCCTTTCAGCCTCCCTTTTCTTCTTTCGAAAAAGGCGCCTCTCTTCCTTCTTCGCCGTTCGATAACGCTCCCATACGCTTCGCGTTGCGCCCGCACACAATGTAGCCCTGTAGGCGGCGTTCTTTCTTTCCGAGGCATCGCGACATTCCTTGTCGTACCAGGTGTTCTTGTGGGCTCGCTTGTATCCTATAGATTCCTCAGCGGCGATACGAAGTGAACGAGCGATGTGTTCCCATTCCTCAGATACATCGTTTGGTGAAGGGTTGCTCTCAGAGAGCAGGAGTGAGAGCCGAGTGGTGTATTGATTGGCTGTCTGCGTCATGTGCAGCCTTTCGACTTCAAACTTTCCTTGCTGTCCTGCTGGCACATTCTTTGCTGCACAGAGGCGGGTGCGTACCTTGGCTGCTACAAGATAGTGGTCGGAGTCGACATTGGGACCACGGATTGTGCGCACATCTAGGATGCTGGAGCTGTGTCTGCCGTCGATCATGACGTGATCAATTTGATTTCGCATTTTTCGATCAGGAGACAGCCATGTGGCTTGGTGTATTTTTTTGTGCTGGAATCTGGTACTGCTAATGACCATGTTTCGTGACCCGGCGAAGTCGATCAGCCTCGTCCCATTGGGACTGGTTACGTCGTGGAGACTGAATTTTCCGACTGTGCTGCCAAAGATACCTTCCTTACCCACCCTGGCATTAAAATCGCCAAGCACAATCTTAATGTCGTGACGGGGGCAGCGGTCGTAGGCATGCTCTAACTGCTCATAGAAAGTGTCTTTGATCGTATCGTCCTTCTCTTCCGTCGGGGCGTGGGCGCAGATAAGAGATATGTTGAAAAATCTCGCTTTGATGCGGATGGTGGCTAGACGCTCGTTCACTGGCGTGAACGACAGTACTCGGCGGCTGAGTCTCTTTCCCACCACAAAACCAACACCTAATATACGCTCCTCTGCATGGCCACTGTAATATATATCGCAAGGCCCACATTTCTTCTTGTCTTGCCCCTTCCACCGCATCTCTTGTATGGCGGTGATGTCAGCTTTCACTCTTTCGAGGACATCAACCAGCTGGGCAGAGGCACCTTCCCAATTAAGGGTCCGGACGTTCCAGGTGCTTACCCTCAAATCATAGTCCTTTAAACGTTTGCCGTGGTTGTCATCAGAAAGGGGTGGTCTCATCCGAGGCTTTGTTGTTGTTTTCATTGGATAGGATTTTTACGTGGTGGGTCCCAAGCCCGACGCACAACCCGCCCTGCGGGAGTTGTATATTGTTACACGTTTATATAGCGAGCCGCTTGCTCCAAGACAGACGCCCGCTCGCAGCCGCACCTTCTGGTGAACAGACGCTGCAGTTATTCCCCTCAACAAACCCTTAAACCGAATATGTCGGAGTGGCCTTGTCGAGTTGTCGCCTTCTCACTAGTTCACCACCAAACGGGTGTTCGGTGGCTATCCAGAGGACACTGCGCGGAAGTCGTGAGCTGCTTGCTCCGCATGCAAAAGAATCGCTCTGGCCACCCCCAGGTGGATGGCAGTCAGAAGCTTTCCCCACTTACGTGGACTTTTACACACGAAGCCATCCTCCATTTATATACATATAAGGCACTTTAAAATAAATATATGTATATACAGTGTTGGAAAAAATAATAGGGACAAAATTTTGCAATTCTCCATTTATTTCATTTTAAGACCAAATAATAATTACTTCTTCAATGACTCTGGGGTGGTTATTGTATAATAATTTAATTTTTATGAATAAAAATAATGAAATGTATAATTTAAGTTGGAAATAATAATAGGGACAAACTTTAAATTCGATTGTTTTTTTTTTTTTTTAAATAAACTACAATATTACTGCTGCAGCTAGATTTAAACTAATGTTTAGTTGAAGCTCCTTTATTTTTTATAACTTCCTTACTTCTTCGTGGCATAGGGTTGACCAAATCAGCGCAATTTGCAACTGGTATTAAGTACCAAGCTTCTTTAATTTTTTTCCATAAGTCTTGCTTATTTTTCCATTTTTGATCCCCATCGTCTTCTTTAATATTCCCTATAGGGCTGAGGTTCGACAACTGTGAGGGCTACTCAAAAACAGAAACTTTCTTACGTTCAAACTATGGGTTTTCGATTCTGGATCATATTTGGGATCATTTTCGGCATCTAATGATATCAAGGAGGGTTGAAATGGTGCAGTTTTGAGTAGAAGAATTAGCAACAGACCTCGAGAAGTAGGACTAAATGGAAGAGATCCCAGAAAAGTTCCGTATCTGAGAAAAAATTATGTAAGCCAACGAACTGAAATATTCCAGTAGCTTAAATTCTTTAGGACTGAGGCTAGTAAAGTAGGGAACAGCCAAAGTTTTTGTTAATAACTTTTAAGCGGCAAAAAACAAAACATTTCCGCATTCAGCTTCGTGTTCCTGAGGTCAAAACACGTCGATTGGTTCCTTTTTTTTTAATTTTGAAGAACTTTAGCAGTTAGCAAAACTAGGAAAATATGTACACATCTCGCTCCATACGAGTATGGCGCGCCAGCGCACGCCGCCGCGCCGATACGCCGATTTCACGGATTATGGCGGCGGCGGCCGATTATGAAGGTAATCGGCGCGGCGGCGGCGGCGTCAATCGGCGGCGTATATGTCTAGTACACACATATGCGTGTTTTCATACGTATGCCGCTGAAAATACATATATTATCGAGCATTTATGATTAGAAAGGCATAATTAGAAAGAATTAAAACGGCCATGTAAAAACAAATGTAAAATATGTAATTCGTAGAGCCTGCCGAAAAAAAACAAAAATCTGAAACAATAACCAGCATTGCCTGTACAAAAGCTTTGCTTGTTAATAGGTTTAGAACTTTGTACAAAACAAACACACAATCGCACCAACATACTAGGTAGCAATGACAGAGTGTCTGTTATTGGTATGTGGGTTGTAATATAAGGAAAATTGAGAATTAAGCGAAACAAAGCTGACGGCGGTGGTAGCTCAATGGGATAGACATTGGACTACCAATCGAAACGACCTAAGTTCGATTCTCGGTTGAGGCCGCTGGAAGAAGTCTGATGAGGGGATGTGGTGGTCTCCGAAATGGATCCATAACTTCTACCAAAAAATTTTTTTCAATTTTTCTTAATTATAAACTGGCCAATAGCTCATATAAAATTCACATAAAATAATTATTAGAATTAAAACGGTCATGTAAAAACAAATGTAAAATAAAATTTATTTTATGTGAATTTAATGAAGAAAAATTGAAAAAAATTTTTTGGTAGAAATAACTTTTTGGTTGCTTGTTTTTCCGACAGGGTTCGAAAGAAGACACTGAAGATGGCGCATATTAGCCGAAACCGGTTTGTCTCCAAACCAAACTTGACAAGGGATGACGGAAAATCGTTCCACAATACATCTTTTTGGTAGAAGTTATGGATCCATTTCGGAGACCACCACATCCCCTCATCAGACTTCTTCAAGCGGCCTCAACCGAGAATCGAACTTAAGTCGTTCGATTGGTAGTAGACCACGGTATATATATTGAGACGGTAATGTCAGTAGGCGGAAATGTCAAATACTGCTTACGTCACAGGACCAATAAAGCCGCGAACAACCAAACAAACAGCTGTGCCAATTACAAAAGGAAATGACGTATGAGGACCTGATACTTTTTTCTGAAACCGAAAGAAATATGGCGGCCAGCATACTGACATGACCTTTTAATTGGATCATGGTTCATGCTGGATTTGAAATGCAACATTTTGCATTTTCGAAGATGGCTTTTCGAAAAGTGTTCATGCTGCCGCGTTTTGGAAATACGCATTTGAGAAGTTCGAAACAAATGGATCAAGTATCCCAGATTACGTGTTGAGGTTTATTTTTTGGTTTTGTCTAATTAAAATATATAACAAGAGTTTGCAAAATATGTAATAATAATGATACACTAATTTTACAAACCAAACGTACCAACCGCTTTGGTGTCAATTTTGATCTCTGCTTTGTTTACTTTCGTTCATTACATGGAGAGTGACGTCATCATGGAGCTCGTGTGCCCATGCTCATGCTCTATATGCGTAATATTGTAGGTTTATCGTTCTTGTATTGCCAGAGTGCTGCCACTATTTTCCATTAGAATAGCAAATTTTTTCAAAGATTTCAGGGTTGCTTTCTGCGTTGGCATTCAAAACGCAAAAAAATAATTGCGTTAAATTGCATTTTGGTGGTGGCATTTGTATGGAAAAATGTAACATTTAATGTTGCGTTTTGGACTAAACGCAAAAATGCCGCCGAAACCCAAAACGCAGGCTCACCATGAATATGCTATTAATTTAACTATATAAATTATTTTCACTGATTTTTAATTACACAATTCACGTAATTTATTGTTAAATTTACCCTTCCCAAAAGCTAAATTTCATATGGGAAAATTGATTCAAACTGACTTCCTCACTATACCTTGTATACAATTTTTCACTTTTATAACTTTAAATTACATTCACACTCCGATTCTATTTATATTTTCGGAAAAATTTTACGTTTTTATTATAAAAAAATCGCTTTTATAAATTTCTTTACATTTTTGCACTAACCGCGACGAGTTATGTGTGCTGCTGTGTTTCCGACTTCATACAGGGTTGTATTTTATAGTACTTTTTGTGCTGCCATATCAAGGCACACAACATTTAAATAATTCTTTAAACTTAACTTCGGTAAGTTTTTTAATTTCTTTTACACTTTAAATATACGCAGAAGGACATCACCGGTATAAGCGCGGCCGAAAGCCGCCAACGCAGAAAAGTGTTCTGCGCAAAAGCACTGTGGTGTTTCACCATTTTTTCCCAACCGGCAACACCCACCTCAGGCAACCATAGAGTGTTCAGTGAAATTTGTATGGGAAATATCGAAACTTTAACGACGTGTATCTCGGGAACCATAGGCCTCCGGAGGGTGAGGTCTTCAGTTTTGTGATCCCCTCCGCCCCCTACCCCAATAAAAAAAACCGTTTTTTTTTTTTCTAGCCCGGGTATCATCGTCTAAAATTTTACCATAAAGTTTTTTAGAGCAACTGATATGCAACTCTTATGTGTGGTGTGCTGCTACTGTCCGCTATATTCACCTCCAGACTCACAATCATGATACAACTATACAGGTGGTAGCATGGCCGCCATATTGAAATGCGCTGCCTCTCAAACGTAAAAAGACCCGGAAGCAAGGCCAATCTAGGAAGGTAGGCGCGTAGGCGAATTCAGAAATTGTCTATGTATTTTGTTATAGTATTTGGTAGATTGTAATGTCAAAATAATATTTCTCCTTGATTAAAATCTGAATTCGCTTGGGACTCGCCGATTACTATTGGCCATGCTGTGTATTTAATTTGATTTTGACATTAGACTCTACCTTTGTAAAAAAAAAAAAAGAAGTTTATTAATTCGCCTATGCGCCTACCTCCTTAGATCTGCCTTGCCAGGAAGTAAACAAAACGAAAATTTGACAATCGAGAGAAATTAAAAATGAAAAAAGTAATTACCCTTAAATAACCTTGTTTCACCATACAAAAATGCCAGCTGAAATTACCCTTGAAATGCGCATTTCGGATAAATAACTCACGCAATTACTCTGGAATCGGTCGCTTCTCTAAATTTTATCGATTATAATCGAAAACATCTTTACCCATCGCTAATATTTCACATTAGCTGTGTTTTATTTTAGCGCATATACATCTACGCTAAAATAAAAACAAGGCTATTAAGTTTGTTCTCGATGGTTTCTTAGATATATTCTCATCGTATATTGCATTGGCGATTCTTTAATTATAAAAAATTTAATTTGGTGGGAGTATTTTATTAATGATATTTTCATTTAAGGGCCTTTTCACATTACTCGGTACGACATCGGATCGACATTTTTTGCTCGGTATTTTCGGCTTACCGAAACGATTCCGCGTTGCTGTGTTTTTTACACTTGTGGGAATACTTTCGGTGCGTAATCGGCAGAAAATAGGAAAACAAACATCGAAATTTGCAAAACAAAATTTTTAGCTTCAACAAATCACTCAATAATAATAATAATAATGTCTTCTAGCGAAGACGAAGACATTATAACTTGCTACATTTATTACCGAAACGAGTTTTTTACTGACTTTGTTCTTCTTCTTTTATCACGCCGCAAAAATGTATGCAGAAATTCCTCAAATTTTACTGACCGGTCTTACCGCGTTGCGGTATACCGAAATTAATCCGCTCCGATTTCATGTATGCAACCCTAATGTGAAAGTGCCAATTGAAATGCATGTGGTCAGTAAGGTTTCGGTATACTTTCGGTAAAAACCAAAAATGTCGATCCGATACCGCACCGAGTAATGCGAAAGCGCTCTAAGAGTCAAAGTCAGTAAAAAACTAGTTTCGGTTATAAATCTAGCAAGTTATAATGTCTTCGTCTTCGCTAGAAGACATTATTGTTATAATGGAGTGATTTGTTGAAGTTAAAAATTTTTTTTTGCAAATTTCGATGTTTGTTTTCCTATTTTCTGCCGATTTCGCACCGAAAGTATTCCCACAAGTGTGAAAAACACAGCAACGCGGAATCGTTTCGGTAAGCTGAAAATACCGAGCAAAAAATGTCGATCCGATGTCGTACCGAGTAATATGAAAAGGCCCTAAGTTGACCATGTAAAAATTTTTGTTTGGCGCATGAACAGCGTAACTGAAACACGACTAATTGAAATTACTCAAAAACGTGTGTGAATGCGCACCCAGCAAAACCCGTGTGATGGAAACTAACACATGCAAAAGTTTCACACTAATACAATGACACACTTTTTTATCATCTGTGAGAGGACAGAGATGCTTTTTCATAATTCGTTTAAAAAAAAAATCAAATTCGTGGAAGCTAGTTCAACGCGTTCTTACGTGTGCTAAAAATATAATTTAATAGTCAATAAAAATAATAAAAAATAATAATTAATAATCGTTTTTTAAAGAATAAAGATAAGTACATACATATTTAAGTCAAACCAGCTTTATTATGTACATTTACATATATATATATTTTTTCACTTCAATTTCAGATGTCTTCCAAGAAGTCGACTCCATAGGATTCGAGAGAGGCGTATGCAAGACTGTCGAGCTTAGCCATCACCGCGAGCAGTAAAAAGTATATTTTTTGTGTTAAAAATCTAATTTTATTTCATATACATATGTTAATAATATCTGTGTAATGAATATAATAAATATAGACTATGATAGATTTGTTTGTGGCTCATTTTTGAAAGGTTCAGGCATCAAATTTGATGGCTCAGCTGTGATAGATTCGTATATCAAGTGTGATGGATCATATTTGACGGATTAATATATCACGCTTGATGGATCATATGTGACTGGTATTTACATCAACATTGATGGGTATAAAGTGAGAGAGGAAAGAGTTCAGCTATATATAAAAAATCATATGATTACGCATAAGTGGGAGCGAGATGCAAACTCACACGTATACTCTTCACTCCATCACATTTTTCATATTGCCCTTAATAATGTGATAGGAATTCTTGATGGAGAGTGATGGATCACATGTGATCATCAATTCAAATGATTATCACGGCGCTTGCAGGGGCATGATTTCGGAAAGTAATTTCGGCTAATCAACGTAATTTCAAATGCAGTGTGCAGAGGCTATAACCTTGCCTACAGGTCTACAGTGGTTCTTAAGCTGATTCCACATAGAACTTTGTGTTGCGCTACGTGACACTTTCTGCGTGACAGCTGAGATTAAAACACATGTATCTATATGAGGTTTCTCACATAACAAAAAGTAACGCAACGCCGAAGTTACGTAAAGCACAAAGTTGCCCAAATCTCAACTTTTGGGCGCGTTGAAATATTTTTTCAGTTTCCATTTACTTAAAATGTAAATAAGCAAATTTAAATTTCACACAATCAGAAAATAATTTAAGAGATTTTTATTTTCTTATTTATTTTTTTGTAAATAAAATGGAGAATAACAAATTTTTCAAAAAACAAATATTTTTTGAGTGATGTTACAACGTTCATTGTGGCATAGTTTTTCAGTTTTGCGTTGTTTGACATAGAAAATGGCGTAACGCCAAGCGAAAAAAGTTTAATGTGGAATCGGCTTTATGTTGTGCGCTGTTGTAGAGCTCGCAAACTATCGATAGTCGCCACCATCGATAGTAAGCGATAGTTTGTCCGCTCACTATCGATAGTATCGATAGTATGCTTTTCAACAGAATTGATAAAAATAAAGATTCTTTATTTAAAATCAAGCCATTGGAAACCATTGCAAAATATTAGCATATTCAAATTCTTTGCTTTTAAACGTGATCGCTGGTCTGTAATAAGCCATACTTGCTGAAAATGCGTTCCGGGTAGCCAATTAAACGAAATAGGTCACAAATTTTTTCAAGGGGTACAAACCGCAGTTAAGGGACAGTTTACGAGTGAAAATAAAGCCAACTATATGCCAAGTTATTCGATAAAAAATGAGAAATTTGTGTAAATTTAACTGATAACTGTCAGGCGTTGTTCTAGCCTACACTGATCTACACTTTCAGTGCACTCACCGAACAGACTTGTTTAAATAAATCAATTGGTGGCTAATAGCATGTTCATGGTGAGCCTGCGTTTTGCGTTTCGGAGGCATTTTTGCGTTTAGTCCAAAACGCAACATTAAATGTTACATTTTTCCATACAAATGCCACCACCAAAATGCAATTTAACGCAAGTATTTTTTTGCGTTTTGAATGCTAACGCAGAAAGCAACCCTGAAATCTTCGAAAAAATTTGCCATTCGATTGGAAAATAGTGGCAACACTCTGGCAATACAAGAACGAAATACCTACAAGATTACGCATATAGAGCAGCATGAGCAAGGGCACACGAGCTCCATGATGACGTCACTCTACATGGAATGAACGAAAGTAAACAAAGCAGAGATCAAATTTGATACCAAAGCGGTTGGTACGTTTGGTTTGTAAAATTAGTGTATCATTATTATTACATATTTTGCAAATTCTTGTTATATTTTTTTAATTAGACAAAACAAAAAAATAAACCTCAACACCTGATTGCGTAATCCTGGATATTAGATCCGATTGTTTCGAACTTCTCAAATGCGCATTTACCAAACGCGGCAGCATGAACACTTTTCGAAAAGCTATCTTTGAAAATGCAAAATGTTGCATTTCAAATCCAGCATGAACATAGTATAAAATAAATATTGAAAGTCGATTTCAAGGATAAAAAATATATATGTAAATACTATCGATAGTCTGTCTCCAGCCATCGATAGTCGCGATAGTATAAAGCTATCGATAGTATCGATAGTGCCATCGATAGTTTGCGAACTCTACGCTGTTGTGCTATGCAAGTATAACCGGACAAAGATAACTAGATACGAAACTCATGATTTCGTGAGAGCGCTGTCAAAATGCGCATTTTTTATAACATTTTTCATTGGTGCCACTCTGTCGAAAACCGAAAATGGGTATTTTACATATTGATTCTGGGAATTTTTAGGCTTCCTTATGTGATTGAAGGCTATAGCAATAATAAAATTTTGTTTATGCCAAATTAAGATAAGGATATAACCACAAAAGTGATACACAAGATAGTATGATTTTCCCACATTCCGAATATTCGTGTTCGAAACCCAATCTCAGATAATTTAAGCATAACGCACAAAAAGTGGTGGACGACAATATATGTAGTTGGGTGGTATTTTTTAAGAAATATTTTACTCCATTTTGCAATTCTATTAAAATGTGAATATATTAAACTGAAATATAATAATTTTTAACCGGATATATATATAAATCTACTGAAGAACCGCTGCCCGCGTTCCATCTCATTAACATATTTTTTCATATTTTTTTGTTCATGCTGACGCGTTTTGTAAATGGGCATTTGAGAAGTTCGAAACAAACGGAGCTAATATCCATAGCATGTTCATGGTGAGCCTGCGTTTTGGAGGCATTTTTGCGTTTAGTCCAAAACGCAACATTAAATGTTTCATTTCTCCATACAAATGCCACCACCAAAATGCAACTTAACGCAACTATTTTTTTGCGTTTTGAATGCTAACGCAGAAAGCAACCCTGAAATCTTTGAAAAAATTTGCCATTCGAATGGAAAATAGTGGCAACACTCTGGCAATACAAGACCGAAATACCTACAAGATTACGCATATAGAGTAGCATGAGCATGGGCACACGAGCTCCATGATGACGTCACTCTACATGTAATGAACGAAAGTAAACAAAACAGAGATCAAAATGTTATGGTTGGCATTCGAATATCGAGTGGAGCAGCAATGCATGGCGGTCGGCATGATCTAGGGTTGCACTGTGGCTAGTCATTGTCGGCTGGGCGGGGTTCCTACATTGCTGTCCTGCGCCATAAACAGAAAAAATTCATATCATGCCTTTTCAAACCAATAACGAGAAAACCACACGAAAACAACATCCGGTTTGGCCGGATGCCACGGACGGACCGTTGAAAAATTCAAATATTCAAAAGATAACCCGAAAAAAATTAAATTCAAGAGGCCAGACGTCAGTTAAGTTTAAATAAATGCAAACCGAGGGAAAATGTCGCTAAAATTTGAACATGAATTTTGAATGTACGTTAAAGTCAGACGGACGTTAGCAAAACATTTGAACCAAAATTTAAATCGGACGGAAATACTGACATCAACGGAAAAATTTGAAAATAGATAATCGGACGTTATATTTAAATAATCGCGGACGGAAGAGAAAAGATTTAGAAATTTAAATTTGAATATACGTTGAAATCGATGTGTATTTAATTTGAATAAACACTGAAAAAAAAACTGTCAAAGTGAATTTGAATTTGAATATACATATATATCGCGAGAGAAAAAAATCGTTAACTTTGAATTTAAATTTGAATCAACCGGAAGGACCGGTTATTAACAGGCACCTGAAAATACATAGAAGACAGCTGAAATTTAAAACATATGGAAAATCAAAAAAAAAGTTAAAGGCCGAACTCACAAGGGGGTGGCGTTGCTGATGTTGTTGCAGCGCCGGTGTGTTTTTGTCCCACCCTAATCCATAGTTACTGTCGCACCCGAATACCAATAACCCCTTACCTGTGTTGCGCCGCTGGTGTTGTTGCAGCGCTGGTGCTTTTCTAGCCCACCCTCATCCTTGGCCATCGGTGCACCTATATTTCGACGACCCCGTAGTTAATATGCGCCGCTGGTGTTGTTGCAGCGCCGGTGCTTATCGACCCACCCTCATCCATGGTCATCAGTGCACCTATGTTTTGATGACCCCATTTCTGAAATCCCTATGCGTTTCAAATAAGGATGATCAGCATTCCCATTTTATAATTTTAACAATTTATTCCCAGTTCATTTCATCTTACAAATCTAATGTAACTTAGACCTATATACGTGTCTTAGCCTAATTAACTACAATGCATTCACCCTTCTGTATATTTATGCATGTATATAAGTATGTACAAAAATGAATGTAAGGAACACTTATGCAGTATTCCGAAAAAAAGGGAGGGGGTTGGTGAAGAAAATTTACTATTATAAGTTCTATGTTATATTATTAGTGGCCTTTTATTTTTTTATCTTTATTTAGTTTAATTGATTTCTTTAATTTATGCTGGGTTGGTTATATTTCCCTACGCAACCTTTCCCCCTTACTTCATTTCACCAATCAGAATTTTCACATGTATATATATATTTCCTCTTTGTTCTTATATAGTAAATCCCGCAAACACCCTGTTTCGACCTTGCCGGTATTTTACTTTCTTAATCAAGTCGAAAGTCTCCTGCTATAACTTAGCGATCTCGTTGTGAAAAAAAAAAATGTACCAATAAACTGACGTCGAGCGGTCGTATAAATACAATAGCCATAGCATATGTACTCATAAGGGCACTATCATTTGTACCGCAAAAGGAATAAACAAAACGTGTATTTGGGAAGAGATATTAGCACTGTAAGTCCAGACGATTTCGCAAAGTTCATTCGATAAGTTTTCATAACAACAAATTCGAGTTGATTTAACTAGCGTACTTCACGAAATCGTTAAGACCCATTCTTTGCGAAGTCGTATCACCCTCATGCAAAGTCGCAACGATACCGAAACTAAACCGCTCTGATTTAAAAAGAAAAGAAATTGATAAGATATAGCCACCGAGAAACTTCGAAACAAACTGTTTGGTGGATCCTATACGTACTTAAGCTAATTATGGGTTTTTTTTCTTTTTTTTCGGTGATTCAATTGGAAGAAAATTCAAAATGTATTAATCTCAATGTGCGGGTAGTAAGGTGCTTTCAAAAACAAATTTTTTTCTTCTAACTACATAGTTAATGATACATATATAAGATATACATACACACATATGCTTTCTACATCCCTTTCTGCTGTGACCGACTCACCAACCGTTGCGGTACACCCTTGGTGGTGGTGTCACCGATCTGCTGTAGATGCCGCTGCCGCGTTATTGGAGACTGCTGCTGCTGCTGTGCTGCCTTGTTGTTGCAGCGACCAAATTTTTCGCTGTTTGCTGTTGTTGTGGTGGAAAAAGAGTTTCTTCTGTTTGCTGCTGTGGTTGCCGTGGCAAAATTTTTGCTCTTTGCCGGTGTCGTTGTTGCGGCAAAAATTTTTTGCTGTTTGCCGTTGTTGTTGCAACGAAAATTTTTTCGCTGATTACTGTTGTTGTTGCGGTGGCAAAATGTTCGGCTGTTTGTTGTTGTTGTTATGGTACCTCGGTGGCACTTGGCGGTGGTTGTTGGTGTGATAGTTATTGCTGTTGCTATTGTTGTGCAGTTTCTGCACGTTCTGCTTTCGCATTCAATCGCCGAAACGAGCAAGGAGCGGCAGCGAAATCGACGTGGAAGGCGTCCGTGCTGACTGCGACAGCTACGTTGTTGCTACGTTGCAGCACTTATTGCCGTTTTTATGACCTGGAGGCACTCACCGTTGTTGCTGTTTTGCGGCTGTTGACTATTCGCGGTTGCTGTGGTTGTGGCAATTACGTGGTTATTTGCTGCTGTTGTTGGGGTGGACATTATTTAGCAATTTGCTGTTGTGGTTATTGTGCACCACTGGCGTTGTTGTTGCGACTAATTTTACGTTCTTGCTGCTGATTGTTATCTTCGTCTGACGTGTGACACTCTGCTTTGATTTTGTTTGCACTCTTACAATTCGTCGTCTGCTTCACTGATGTGTTTGGCAGAATTAGGAATACCGATGGAATCTCACGTGCGGCAAGTAGATTTTCTTCTTTTTTTTCGCCAATAAAAAAAAATCAAAATTTATTTGGGTTTTCAAATTGTGTTTTCTTGTAATACAATACCCTTTTTTTTGTTAAACATTTAAAATAAAGCACGCTTGCTTGTTAGAAGGTCACTTCAACAACATTTTGTTGATTTTCTTTTTCTCCGCCACATACTACAATAAACACTTCATTCTCTAGATGTCATATGACGAGTTGGCTTTGTCGCTGCGGCGCGTACATTTTAGTGGTCTAGTATACACGATTTATGTTAAGAGCTTAGCAGGAAAAAAAACGATTTTTGGGAAAAGAAATTAGGTCTATTTGCATACATATGTGCGTCAATGGTAAATTTTTTCTGCCACTTTGTGGCTTTGCTCTTATTCGGTATGGAATAAATAATCTAATTTCCACCTTAAATTGTTGAAACTTTTTTATTTACAGTAAAAAACAATTGTTACATAAACTAAAATTTAAAATAAAGAAAATAAATATTAAAGAATATACACAAATCCATATGTAAGGGTAAATTTAAATTCATTTGCTTATTTTGTATGATAATAAACATGCATACATATATGTATTTACCTACATATTTATATATATATAAGGCACTTTAAAATAAATATATGTATATACAGTGTTGGAAAAAATAATAGGGACACAATTTTGCAATTCTCCATTTATTTCAAGACCAAATAATAATTACCATATATTGATGCTTACACGGAGAGGACATGCTTCAATGACTCTGGGGTGGTTTTTGTATAATAATTTAATTTTTATGAATAAAAATAATGAAATGTATAATTTAAGTTGGAAATAATAATAGGGACAAACTTTAAATTCGATTGTTTTTTCAAATAAACTACAATATTACTGCTGCAGCTAGATTTAAACTAATGTTTAGTTGAAGCTCCTTTATTTTTTATAACTTCCTTACTTCTTCGTGGCATAGGGTTGACCAAATCAGCACAATTTGCAACTGGTATTAAGTACCAAGCTTCTTTAATTTTTTTTCCATAACTCTTGCTTATTTTTCCATTTTTGATCCCCCATCGTCTTCTTTAATATTCCCTATAGGGATGAGGTTCGACAACTGTGAGGGCTACTCAAAAACAGCAACTTTCTTACGTTCAAACTATGAGTTTTCCGATTCTGGAGGCATGTTTGGGATCATTTTCGGCATCTAATGATATCAAGGAGCGTTGAAATGGTGCAGTTTAGAGTAGAACAATTAGCAACAGACCTCGATAAGTAGGACTAAATGGAAGAGATCCCAGAAAAGTTCCGTATCTGAGAAAAAATTATGTAAGCCAACGAACTGAAATTTTCCAATAGCTTAAATTCTTTAGGACTGAGGCTAGTAAAGTAGGGAACAGCCAAAGTTTTTGTTAATAACTTTTAACCGGCAAAAAATAAAACATTTCCGCATTCAGCTTCGTGTTCCTGAGGTCAAAACACGTCGATTGGTTCCTTTTTTTTTTTTAATTTTGAAGAACTTTAGCAGTTAGCAAAACTAGGAAAATATGTACACATCTCGCTGCATACGGGTATGGCGCGCCAGCGCACGCCGCCGTGCCGATACGCCGATTTCACGGATTATGGCGGCGGCGACCGATTATGAAGGTAATCGGCGCGGCGGCGGCGGCGTCAATCGGCGGCGTATATGTCTAATTGGTAGTCACAGGTCTATCCCATTGAGCTACCACCGCCGTCAGCTTTGTTTCGCTTAAATTTCAATTTTCCCTCCATTACAATCCACATACCAACAACAGTAGCTTAATGACACTCTGCCTTTGCTACCTAGTATGTTGGTGCGATTGTGTGTTTGGTTTGTACAAAGTTCTAAAGCTATTAACAAGCAAAGCTTTTGTACAGGCAATGCTTGTTATTGTTTTCAGACTTTTGTTTTTCGGCAGGCTCTCCGATATACATATTTACGTTTGCATTTATATGGCCGTTTTAATTCTAATAATTATTTTATGTGAATTTAAATGAGCTATTGGCCATTTTTTAATGAAGAAAAATTGAAAAAATTTGTTTGGTAGAAGTTATGGATCCATTTCGGAGACCACCACATTTCCTCATCAGACTGAAAACAATAACAAGCATTGCCTGTACAAAACTTTGCTTGTTAATAGCTTTAGAACTTTGTACAAACCAAACACACAATCGCACCAACATACTAGGTAGCAAAGGCAGAGTGTCATTAAGCTACTGTTGTTGGTATGTGGATTGTAATGGAGGGAAAATTGAAATTTAAGCGAAACAAAGCTGACGGCGGTGGTAGCTCAATGGGATAGACCTGTGACTACCAATCGAACGACTTAAGTTCGATTCTCGGTTGAGGCCGCTTGAAGAAGTCTGATGAGGGGATGTGGTGGTCTCCGAAATGGATCCATAACTTCTACCAAAAAAATTTTTTCAATTTTTCTTCATTAAAAAATGGCCAATAGCTCATTTAAATTCACATAAAATAATTATTAGACTTAAAACGGCCATATAAATACAAACGTAAATATGTATATCGGAAAGCCTGCCGAAAAACAAAAGTCTGAAAACAATAACAAGCATTGCCTGTACAAAAGCTTTGCTTGTTAATAGCTTTAGAACCTTGTAAAAACCAAACACACAATGGCACCAACATACTAGGTAGCAAAGGCAGAGTGTCATTAAGCTACTGTTGTTGGTATGTGGATTGTAATGGAGGGAAAATTGAAATTTAAGCGAAACAAAGCTGACAGCGGTGGTAGCTCAATGGGATAGACCTGTGACTACCAATCGAACGACTTAAGTTCGATTCTCGGTTTGAGGCCGCTTGAAGCAGTCTGATGAGGGGATGTGGTGGTCTCCGAAATGGATCCATAACTTCTACCAAAAAAATTTTTTCAATTTTTCTTCATTAAAAAATGGACAATAGCTCATTTAAATTCTTCTTCTTCTTGATTGGCGCTTAACCGTCTAGACGATTCTGGCCGAGTCCAACAGAGCGCGCCAATTGCTTCTGTTTCGTGCAGCATGGCGCCACTTGGGAACACCTAGGGAGGCAGCATCGCTGTCCACCTGATTTTCCCAACGCAGTGGAGGTCTCCCTTTTCTTTTGCGTTCAGCGGGTTTCGATAGAAATGCTTTCTTAGCCGGAGCGCCTTCGTCCATTCTCACGACATGACCTGCCCAACGCAGCCGCTGGATCTTTATTCGCTGAACAATGTCGATGTCTGTGTAAAGCTCGTACAGCTCATCGTTAAATCTCCGTCGATACTCGCCCACGCCAACGCGCAAAGGTCCATAAATCTTACGAAGAACTTTTCTCTCGAATACTCCAAGTGCCATCTCATCTGATTTTGAAATTGTCCATGCTTCTGCGCCGTACATGAGGACTGGAACGATGAGCGTCCTGTAGAGTGTGATTTTTGTTTGTCGAGAGAGGACTTTACTTTTCAGTTGCCTACTTAGTCCGAAGTAGCATTTATTGGCAAGCGTGATTCTTCGTTGGATCTCCGTGCTGACATCATTCTTGGTGTTAATGCTGGTTCCCAGATAGACGAAGTCCTTAACAGTTTCGAATTTGTAGCTATCAACATTGACGTGGCTGCCAAGGCGTGCTGTTTCTTTGTGTGATGACAGGAGGTACTTCGTCTTGTCCTCGTTGACCGCCAAACCCATTTTCTTAGCCTCTTTATCCAGCTTGGAGAAGGCAGAACATACGGCGCGCGTATTAGTGCCAATGATGTCGATGTCATCGGCGTACGCCAGCAGTTGCACACTCTTGTGATATAAGATGCTTCCTGTATGGTTAAGTTCTGCAGCTCGTATTATCTTTTCCAGCATCAAATTGAAGAAGTCGCACGAAAGAGAGTCACCTTGTCTGAAACCTCGTTTGGTCTCGAACGGCTCGGAGAGGTCCTTCCCAATTCTGACGGAGCTGGTGGTGTTAGTCAATGTCATTTGGCATAGCCGTATAAGTTTAGCAGGGAAACCAAATTCAGACATTGCGGCATACAGGCAATTCCTATTCGTGCTATCAAAAGCGGCTTTAAAATCGACAAAGAGATGGTGTGTGTCGGATCCTTTTTCATGGGTTTTTTCCAATATTTGTCGTATTGTGAAGATCTGGTCGATGGTAGATTTACCAGGTCTGAAGCCACACTGATAAGGTCCAATCAGATTGTTGACGATAGGCTTCAGTCTTTCGCACAATACACTTGCTAAGACCTTATATGCGATATTCAGGAGGCTTATCCCACGATAATTGGCGCGTACTGTGGAGTCTCCTTTTTTGTGGATTGGGCAGAGCACACTTAAGTTCCAATCGTCGGGCATGCGCTCGTCCGACCATATTCTGCATAGGAGTTGATGCATGCTCCTTATCAACTCTTCGCCACCATGTTTGAATAGCTCGGCTGGCAAGCCGTCAGCGCCCGGGGCCTTGTTATTCTTAAGCCTAGATACTGCTATTCGCACTTCGTCATGATCAGGTGGTGGAACATGCCTACCATCATCTGCTATTGGGGATTCGGGTCGTACATCTTCTCCTTCCGCACTTTCACTGTTGCCATTATCTAGCAAGGAGGAGAAGTGATCCCTCCACAACTTAAGTATGCTCTGGACATCAGTTACCAGATCACCGTTATCATTCCGGCAGGAATTTGCCCCGGTCTTGAAACCTTCAGTCATCCGCCTGATTTTTTGATAGAATTTTCGAGCATCGTTCCTACCCGCCAGCATCTCAAGCTCTTCACACTCGCGCCTTTCAGCCTCCCTTTTCTTCTTTCGAAAAAGGCGCCTCTCTTCCTTCTTCGCCGTTCGATAACGCTCCCATACGCTTCGCGTTGCGCCCGCACACAATGTAGCCCTGTAGGCGGCGTTCTTTCTTTCCGAGGCATCGCGACATTCCTTGTCGTACCAGGTGTTCTTGTGGGCTCGCTTGTATCCTATAGATTCCTCAGCGGCGATACGAAGTGAACGAGCGATGTGTTCCCATTCCTCAGATACATCGTTTGGTGAAGGGTTGCTCTCAGAGAGCAGGAGTGAGAGCCGAGTGGTGTATTGATTGGCTGTCTGCGTCATGTGCAGCCTTTCGACTTCAAACTTTCCTTGCTGTCCTGCTGGCACATTCTTTGCTGCACAGAGGCGGGTGCGTACCTTGGCTGCTACAAGATAGTGGTCGGAGTCGACATTGGGACCACGGATTGTGCGCACGTCTAGGATGCTGGAGCTGTGTCTGCCGTCGATCATGACGTGATCAATTTGATTTCGCGTTTTTCGATCAGGAGACAGCCATGTGGCTTGGTGTATTTTTTTGTGCTGGAATCTGGTACTGCTAATGACCATGTTTCGCGACCCGGCGAAGTCGATCAGCCTCGTCCCATTGGGACTGGTTAAGTCGTGGAGACTGAATTTTCCGACTGTGCTGCCAAAGACACCTTCCTTACCCACCCTGGCATTAAAATCGCCAAGCACAATCTTAATGTCGTGACGGGGGCAGCGGTCGTAGGCATGCTCTAACTGCTCATAGAAAGTGTCTTTGATCGCATCGTCCTTCTCTTCCGTCGGGGCGTGGGCGCAGATAAGAGATATGTTGAAAAATCTCGCTTTGATGCGGATGGTGGCTAGACGCTCGTTCACTGGCGTGAACGACAGTACTCGGCGGCTGAGTCTCTTTCCCACCACAAAACCAACACCAAATATACGCTCCTCTGCATGGCCACTGTAATATATATCGCAAGGCCCACATTTCTTCTTGCCTTGCCCCTTCCACCGCATCTCTTGTATGGCGGTGATGTCAGCTTTCACTCTTTCGAGGACATCAACCAGCTGGGCAGAGGCACCTTCCCAATTAAGGGTCCGGACGTTCCAGGTGCTTACCCTCAAATCATAGTCCTTTAAACGTTTGCCGTGGTTGTCATCAGAAAGGGGTGGTCTCATCCGAGGCTTTGTTGTTGTTTTCATTGGATAGGATTTTTACGTGGTGGGTCCCAAGCCCGACGCACAACCCGCCCTGCGGGAGTAATTTATTTATTTAAATTCACATAAAATAATTATTAGAATTAAAACGGCCATATAAATACAAAATTTATTTTCCTTTTTAGCAATATTTATGTATTATTGTATAATAAAAACTTCTGAAAATAATTTTTAATATGTATTATTACTACGATGATGTAATATGAGTGGGTAGCGCAACTCGGGCATAATTTCTGTGCCAGGATGTACTCCTTTACTTCCGACTGTCTTTTTAAAGGTTTAAAATATCGCCATTCGACATGATTTACAAACATTTGCACGAGAAACTAACAAATCGAAGAAACGTGCTCACTTTCTATGTCCGTTCATGCTCAACGCGTCCTGGCGAATCACAAAATTCCTGCTACACGATATGTACATATTCATGATTTGATGGATCGCAACCTAGATCTCATAAAAATTTGTTGATATGCGAACAGTCCATCCATGGATTGCATCAGTATAACATATTACTATAATATAATAATATAATAACCATATATATAGTACTCCTATATTCGTAATACCTACGAGTTCCATCAGCCAACATTACAGTACAGACATATAAAAAAAGAAAGAGAAAACCGAGCAATCAAATTTGAAAAATGACATACGAATTCAAAATAAACCGCAGTGACGGCACATAAAAAAAAATATAGGGAATTTCCATATTTATTATTTGATTCTCTTATTAAAAAATTAAAAAATGTCGAAGCGGTGCTATATTTGTGATAATAAAAGGGATAAAATAAATAAAATAGCTTTACATACGTATTTCGTTTTGAGTGCATTATTGGTTATATAAATATATATATATACATATGTATGTAAATAGATTTCCCAAAGACGAAACCATTTGCAAACAATCTGATGCCTGACGACGTTTTTAAAAACATTCGAATTTGCAGCAACCATTTCCAAAAAAGCGATTACACTGGGAATCGCCTGTACGTATCAATGCCTGAAAGATACTGCAGTAGTCCGGGACTAAAAAGGATTTTTTAATCCCAAGCTCCGGACAAAACACTGCAGCTCCCACCTGTCCACCTTTTATCCGCCTGTAAATATGTGGAACATATAGCGATTGGTTCGTAGTCCTTTCTTCCATCCGTCTTGTTATATTATTACCTGTGGTCCCCTGTTGAGGTCGGTTTGGAGAGTAACGTAGTCTGAACTTTGGTCCTCATATGTTGCTGTGTCCAAAAGTTCATTGTCTAAATTGTCCTGTTATTCAGTTTAGAAATTCGCAGTACTCACCGTGTTGGCGGCATTCGAACGTACATACTTTACAAACATAACCCTCAAATGGCAGAATTCGACTTTTTGATATAATGCCCATGGATCGGACCACAAGATTTTAACATGAAACGCTTTCCGCCGCGATTCATAAAAATATGAGTGCATAGAAAATAGATTTTTCTAGAACATTTCCACTAATTTTCATTAAAAAAATTCACAAAAGTTTGCATCTTAAAATAAATGTGGCAAATATCTTATATTAATTTAAACAAATTCAAAAACTAAAATCAAAGGGGTATAAGTCCCCTAGAACACAATGATGCCTTTCAATTTTTTTTTTCAAACGCCTCTGAACTCAATTGAATGTATTTGTCACACATATTCACAGATGACATTAAATGTAATTGAGGCGCATGCGCAGAACTGCCAGTTGCACACAATTTTTGGATGAATTCATACACATTGCACAGATAGAATACTATCAATATAGAAGTACTATATATATGATAATAACTCTGACGAGTGTTGTGGCCGAGCTTCTCTCCCAATTCGAGGTGTGCTCCTTTTTGTTTTTCCTACTAATTGGGTGGACCTACAGTTTTATGCTGGCTCCGAACGGCGAATGCATTTTTTGTGAGAAGCTTTTTCATGGCAGAAAAACACTCGGAGGGTATGCCGCCCACTGCCGAGAGGTGACCGCTGCTCTTAAAAACCCCAATAATTGGATTTTTACTAATTAGAAAAATTTGTTTTGGTGTTTTGCTCGGACTGTGGTTTGAACCCGAGACCTCTGGCATAGCAGGCGAGCACTCTACCCACTGCACCACATCGGCCACTATAAATAGTGTAAAACAAACCAACTGTAACAAGTTTTCGCATGAAACTTTGTGGGAATAAGCTGTAAATGTTATTTTCACTAAAGTTGGCATTTTCATTGCCATTGAGTTCAATGAGTCCAGTCCAAAATTACTAATGGTTAAGGTGGGAATCGCAATAATGTACCACTGGTGTTAAGGGAATATTTGTATATAATGAACCACGATCCTACCACAGATCATAAAAAAAGTCCCTCCCGCCGGACGATTATAGTGCAAGAGATATTCCTTGTTAAAGCAATGTGAGTGCAGAAGACTTTTTTGCATCACCGGCCTTCGGCCGCGCTTTAAAAAAAACCTCAGCCGGCAGAATTATCATTTTGGAGAACTTTAATATTATAATTTAATAATTATAATATAATATTGAATTATCATCCAAAGAATATTTCCTGAAAGTTTCACTGAAAAATTTCCAGTAGTTTGTAAATAAATAAAATTGGTTCATTCTATCCCAGCTTAGCCCGTTTTAATTTCTGAATTACAAGGTATTCTGGCATGAAACTTGGTGACAGTATTCTATAAATGCCGTTTTCATATATGTTGGCACTTTTTTCTTTATAATAGAAAGCAATATTTAAAAAAAATTGAATTAAAATTAATGTCCAAATTCCTTTGTTCTTCCATTTATTCTTCCACTGAAAAAGCTGCTGCAGCAATGGAATCCATTTCTTAACCATTTAATATATTCTTTCTGAAAATTTAATCTAAAACTTAATGCGCTGTTAATAAAACAACGGGGTAACCAGATCAGCTACGGTTTCAACAAAAAGATTAAGCTGTTACCCAGGTCCAAAACAGTCCTTCCTCAGGTAGATCGAGGTGCCGGTGGTGGTGACTTAGAAGGACCGGAGGAACAGCCTTGCTGTTCGAAATCCGTGGTTGGAATGCCCTCCGTTGCA
The DNA here is from genome assembly GCA_960531455.1 of Urophora cardui. Classification (NCBI taxonomy): domain Eukaryota; kingdom Metazoa; phylum Arthropoda; class Insecta; order Diptera; family Tephritidae; genus Urophora; species Urophora cardui. Next base: position 86,192,354 of record OY482670.1, on the reverse strand, counting down.
GTCGTGCAAGGCACAAATGCTGTGGAGAAACTATCTTCTCCACAATCGCCCAAATCAAACGTGGAGCATCATATCGTGCCAACGTTATCCGAGGTGCTGAAAGAGGCACAAAAGGGCATCCCAATTCCAGCTGCTGCAGGCATAAAGATAAGGCCACCGCTTCAAAGGCCGGGAAACAACAGGTCTGGGTACCGATCGGCTGAAGAAGCTGTCCTACAAAGGAATAACAGGGTCCTTAAATTTATCAAAGGCATCCATATACACTAGGCTATGAGGCATAGCACAATAGATCTCATTGTAGGTCGCGGTGCAGTATTGCCCTATAATAATAATAATAATAATAATAATAATAATAATAATAATAATAATAATAATAATAATAATAATAATAATAATAATAATAATAATAATAATAATAATAATAATAATAATAATAATAATAATAATAATAATAATAATAATAATAATAATAATAATAATAATAATAATAATAATAATAATAATAATAATAATAATAATAATAATAATAATAATAATAATAATAATAATAATAATAATAATAATAATAATAATAATAATAATAATAATAATAATAATAATAATAATAATAATAATAATAATAATAATAATAATAATAATAATAATAATAATAATAATAATAATAATAATAATAATAATAATAATAATAATAATAATAATAATAATAATAATAATAATAATAATAATAATAATAATAATAATAATAATAATAATAATAATAATAATAATAATAATAATAATAATAATAATAATAATAATAATAATAATAATAATAATAATAATAATAATAATAATAATAATAATAATAATAATAATAATAATAATAATAATAATAATAATAATAATAATAATAATAATAATAATAATAATAATAATAATAATAATAATAATAATAATAATAATAATAATAATAATAATAATAATAATAATAATAATAATAATAATAATAATAATAATAATAATAATAATAATAATAATAATAATAATAATAATAATAATAATAATAATAATAATAATAATAATAATAATAATAATAATAATAATAATAATAATAATAATAATAATAATAATAATAATAATAATAATAATAATAATAATAATAATAATAATAATAATAATAATAATAATAATAATAATAATAATAATAATAATAATAATAATAATAATAATAATAATAATAATAATAATAATAATAATAATAATAATAATAATAATAATAATAATAATAATAATAATAATAATAATAATAATAATAATAATAATAATAATAATAATAATAATAATAATAATAATAATAATAATAATAATAATAATAATAATAATAATAATAATAATAATAATAATAATAATAATAATAATAATAATAATAATAATAATAATAATAATAATAATAATAATAATAATAATAATAATAATAATAATAATAATAATAATAATAATAATAATAATAATAATAATAATAATAATAATAATAATAATAATAATAATAATAATAATAATAATAATAATAATAATAATAATAATAATAATAATAATAATAATAATAATAATAATAATAATAATAATAATAATAATAATAATAATAATAATAATAATAATAATAATAATAATAATAATAATAATAATAATAATAATAATAATAATAATAATAATAATAATAATAATAATAATAATAATAATAATAATAATAATAATAATAATAATAATAATAATAATAATAATAATAATAATAATAATAATAATAATAATAATAATAATAATAATAATAATAATAATAATAATAATAATAATAATAATAATAATAATAATAATAATAATAATAATAATAATAATAATAATAATAATAATAATAATAATAATAATAATAATAATAATAATAATAATAATAATAATAATAATAATAATAATAATAATAATAATAATAATAATAATAATAATAATAATAATAATAATAATAATAATAATAATAATAATAATAATAATAATAATAATAATAATAATAATAATAATAATAATAATAATAATAATAATAATAATAATAATAATAATAATAATAATAATAATAATAATAATAATAATAATAATAATAATAATAATAATAATAATAATAATAATAATAATAATAATAATAATAATAATAATAATAATAATAATAATAATAATAATAATAATAATAATAATAATAATAATAATAATAATAATAATAATAATAATAATAATAATAATAATAATAATAATAATAATAATAATAATAATAATAATAATAATAATAATAATAATAATAATAATAATAATAATAATAATAATAATAATAATAATAATAATAATAATAATAATAATAATAATAATAATAATAATAATAATAATAATAATAATAATAATAATAATAATAATAATAATAATAATAATAATAATAATAATAATAATAATAATAATAATAATAATAATAATAATAATAATAATAATAATAATAATAATAATAATAATAATAATAATAATAATAATAATAATAATAATAATAATAATAATAATAATAATAATAATAATAATAATAATAATAATAATAATAATAATAATAATAATAATAATAATAATAATAATAATAATAATAATAATAATAATAATAATAATAATAATAATAATAATAATAATAATAATAATAATAATAATAATAATAATAATAATAATAATAATAATAATAATAATAATAATAATAATAATAATAATAATAATAATAATAATAATAATAATAATAATAATAATAATAATAATAATAATAATAATAATAATAATAATAATAATAATAATAATAATAATAATAATAATAATAATAATAATAATAATAATAATAATAATAATAATAATAATAATAATAATAATAATAATAATAATAATAATAATAATAATAATAATAATAATAATAATAATAATAATAATAATAATAATAATAATAATAATAATAATAATAATAATAATAATAATAATAATAATAATAATAATAATAATAATAATAATAATAATAATAATAATAATAATAATAATAATAATAATAATAATAATAATAATAATAATAATAATAATAATAATAATAATAATAATAATAATAATAATAATAATAATAATAATAATAATAATAATAATAATAATAATAATAATAATAATAATAATAATAATAATAATAATAATAATAATAATAATAATAATAATAATAATAATAATAATAATAATAATAATAATAATAATAATAATAATAATAATAATAATAATAATAATAATAATAATAATAATAATAATAATAATAATAATAATAATAATAATAATAATAATAATAATAATAATAATAATAATAATAATAATAATAATAATAATAATAATAATAATAATAATAATAATAATAATAATAATAATAATAATAATAATAATAATAATAATAATAATAATAATAATAATAATAATAATAATAATAATAATAATAATAATAATAATAATAATAATAATAATAATAATAATAATAATAATAATAATAATAATAATAATAATAATAATAATAATAATAATAATAATAATAATAATAATAATAATAATAATAATAATAATAATAATAATAATAATAATAATAATAATAATAATAATAATAATAATAATAATAATAATAATAATAATAATAATAATAATAATAATAATAATAATAATAATAATAATAATAATAATAATAATAATAATAATAATAATAATAATAATAATAATAATAATAATAATAATAATAATAATAATAATAATAATAATAATAATAATAATAATAATAATAATAATAATAATAATAATAATAATAATAATAATAATAATAATAATAATAATAATAATAATAATAATAATAATAATAATAATAATAATAATAATAATAATAATAATAATAATAATAATAATAATAATAATAATAATAATAATAATAATAATAATAATAATAATAATAATAATAATAATAATAATAATAATAATAATAATAATAATAATAATAATAATAATAATAATAATAATAATAATAATAATAATAATAATAATAATAATAATAATAATAATAATAATAATAATAATAATAATAATAATAATAATAATAATAATAATAATAATAATAATAATAATAATAATAATAATAATAATAATAATAATAATAATAATAATAATAATAATAATAATAATAATAATAATAATAATAATAATAATAATAATAATAATAATAATAATAATAATAATAATAATAATAATAATAATAATAATAATAATAATAATAATAATAATAATAATAATAATAATAATAATAATAATAATAATAATAATAATAATAATAATAATAATAATAATAATAATAATAATAATAATAATAATAATAATAATAATAATAATAATAATAATAATAATAATAATAATAATAATAATAATAATAATAATAATAATAATAATAATAATAATAATAATAATAATAATAATAATAATAATAATAATAATAATAATAATAATAATAATAATAATAATAATAATAATAATAATAATAATAATAATAATAATAATAATAATAATAATAATAATAATAATAATAATAATAATAATAATAATAATAATAATAATAATAATAATAATAATAATAATAATAATAATAATAATAATAATAATAATAATAATAATAATAATAATAATAATAATAATAATAATAATAATAATAATAATAATAATAATAATAATAATAATAATAATAATAATAATAATAATAATAATAATAATAATAATAATAATAATAATAATAATAATAATAATAATAATAATAATAATAATAATAATAATAATAATAATAATAATAATAATAATAATAATAATAATAATAATAATAATAATAATAATAATAATAATAATAATAATAATAATAATAATAATAATAATAATAATAATAATAATAATAATAATAATAATAATAATAATAATAATAATAATAATAATAATAATAATAATAATAATAATAATAATAATAATAATAATAATAATAATAATAATAATAATAATAATAATAATAATAATAATAATAATAATAATAATAATAATAATAATAATAATAATAATAATAATAATAATAATAATAATAATAATAATAATAATAATAATAATAATAATAATAATAATAATAATAATAATAATAATAATAATAATAATAATAATAATAATAATAATAATAATAATAATAATAATAATAATAATAATAATAATAATAATAATAATAATAATAATAATAATAATAATAATAATAATAATAATAATAATAATAATAATAATAATAATAATAATAATAATAATAATAATAATAATAATAATAATAATAATAATAATAATAATAATAATAATAATAATAATAATAATAATAATAATAATAATAATAATAATAATAATAATAATAATAATAATAATAATAATAATAATAATAATAATAATAATAATAATAATAATAATAATAATAATAATAATAATAATAATAATAATAATAATAATAATAATAATAATAATAATAATAATAATAATAATAATAATAATAATAATAATAATAATAATAATAATAATAATAATAATAATAATAATAATAATAATAATAATAATAATAATAATAATAATAATAATAATAATAATAATAATAATAATAATAATAATAATAATAATAATAATAATAATAATAATAATAATAATAATAATAATAATAATAATAATAATAATAATAATAATAATAATAATAATAATAATAATAATAATAATAATAATAATAATAATAATAATAATAATAATAATAATAATAATAATAATAATAATAATAATAATAATAATAATAATAATAATAATAATAATAATAATAATAATAATAATAATAATAATAATAATAATAATAATAATAATAATAATAATAATAATAATAATAATAATAATAATAATAATAATAATAATAATAATAATAATAATAATAATAATAATAATAATAATAATAATAATAATAATAATAATAATAATAATAATAATAATAATAATAATAATAATAATAATAATAATAATAATAATAATAATAATAATAATAATAATAATAATAATAATAATAATAATAATAATAATAATAATAATAATAATAATAATAATAATAATAATAATAATAATAATAATAATAATAATAATAATAATAATAATAATAATAATAATAATAATAATAATAATAATAATAATAATAATAATAATAATAATAATAATAATAATAATAATAATAATAATAATAATAATAATAATAATAATAATAATAATAATAATAATAATAATAATAATAATAATAATAATAATAATAATAATAATAATAATAATAATAATAATAATAATAATAATAATAATAATAATAATAATAATAATAATAATAATAATAATAATAATAATAATAATAATAATAATAATAATAATAATAATAATAATAATAATAATAATAATAATAATAATAATAATAATAATAATAATAATAATAATAATAATAATAATAATAATAATAATAATAATAATAATAATAATAATAATAATAATAATAATAATAATAATAATAATAATAATAATAATAATAATAATAATAATAATAATAATAATAATAATAATAATAATAATAATAATAATAATAATAATAATAATAATAATAATAATAATAATAATAATAATAATAATAATAATAATAATAATAATAATAATAATAATAATAATAATAATAATAATAATAATAATAATAATAATAATAATAATAATAATAATAATAATAATAATAATAATAATAATAATAATAATAATAATAATAATAATAATAATAATAATAATAATAATAATAATAATAATAATAATAATAATAATAATAATAATAATAATAATAATAATAATAATAATAATAATAATAATAATAATAATAATAATAATAATAATAATAATAATAATAATAATAATAATAATAATAATAATAATAATAATAATAATAATAATAATAATAATAATAATAATAATAATAATAATAATAATAATAATAATAATAATAATAATAATAATAATAATAATAATAATAATAATAATAATAATAATAATAATAATAATAATAATAATAATAATAATAATAATAATAATAATAATAATAATAATAATAATAATAATAATAATAATAATAATAATAATAATAATAATAATAATAATAATAATAATAATAATAATAATAATAATAATAATAATAATAATAATAATAATAATAATAATAATAATAATAATAATAATAATAATAATAATAATAATAATAATAATAATAATAATAATAATAATAATAATAATAATAATAATAATAATAATAATAATAATAATAATAATAATAATAATAATAATAATAATAATAATAATAATAATAATAATAATAATAATAATAATAATAATAATAATAATAATAATAATAATAATAATAATAATAATAATAATAATAATAATAATAATAATAATAATAATAATAATAATAATAATAATAATAATAATAATAATAATAATAATAATAATAATAATAATAATAATAATAATAATAATAATAATAATAATAATAATAATAATAATAATAATAATAATAATAATAATAATAATAATAATAATAATAATAATAATAATAATAATAATAATAATAATAATAATAATAATAATAATAATAATAATAATAATAATAATAATAATAATAATAATAATAATAATAATAATAATAATAATAATAATAATAATAATAATAATAATAATAATAATAATAATAATAATAATAATAATAATAATAATAATAATAATAATAATAATAATAATAATAATAATAATAATAATAATAATAATAATAATAATAATAATAATAATAATAATAATAATAATAATAATAATAATAATAATAATAATAATAATAATAATAATAATAATAATAATAATAATAATAATAATAATAATAATAATAATAATAATAATAATAATAATAATAATAATAATAATAATAATAATAATAATAATAATAATAATAATAATAATAATAATAATAATAATAATAATAATAATAATAATAATAATAATAATAATAATAATAATAATAATAATAATAATAATAATAATAATAATAATAATAATAATAATAATAATAATAATAATAATAATAATAATAATAATAATAATAATAATAATAATAATAATAATAATAATAATAATAATAATAATAATAATAATAATAATAATAATAATAATAATAATAATAATAATAATAATAATAATAATAATAATAATAATAATAATAATAATAATAATAATAATAATAATAATAATAATAATAATAATAATAATAATAATAATAATAATAATAATAATAATAATAATAATAATAATAATAATAATAATAATAATAATAATAATAATAATAATAATAATAATAATAATAATAATAATAATAATAATAATAATAATAATAATAATAATAATAATAATAATAATAATAATAATAATAATAATAATAATAATAATATAATAATAATAATAATAATAATAATAATAATAATAATAATAATAATAATAATAATAATAATAATAATAATAATAATAATAATAATAATAATAATAATAATAATAATAATAATAATAATAATAATAATAATAATAATAATAATAATAATAATAATAATAATAATAATAATAATAATAATAATAATAATAATAATAATAATAATAATAATAATAATAATAATAATAATAATAATAATAATAATAATAATAATAATAATAATAATAATAATAATAATAATAATAATAATAATAATAATAATAATAATAATAATAATAATAATAATAATAATAATAATAATAATAATAATAATAATAATAATAATAATAATAATAATAATAATAATAATAATAATAATAATAATAATAATAATAATAATAATAATAATAATAATAATAATAATAATAATAATAATAATAATAATAATAATAATAATAATAATAATAATAATAATAATAATAATAATAATAATAATAATAATAATAATAATAATAATAATAATAATAATAATAATAATAATAATAATAATAATAATAATAATAATAATAATAATAATAATAATAATAATAATAATAATAATAATAATAATAATAATAATAATAATAATAATAATAATAATAATAATAATAATAATAATAATAATAATAATAATAATAATAATAATAATAATAATAATAATAATAATAATAATAATAATAATAATAATAATAATAATAATAATAATAATAATAATAATAATAATAATAATAATAATAATAATAATAATAATAATAATAATAATAATAATAATAATAATAATAATAATAATAATAATAATAATAATAATAATAATAATAATAATAATAATAATAATAATAATAATAATAATAATAATAATAATAATAATAATAATAATAATAATAATAATAATAATAATAATAATAATAATAATAATAATAATAATAATAATAATAATAATAATAATAATAATAATAATAATAATAATAATAATAATATAATAATAATAATAATAATAATAATAATAATAATAATAATAATAATAATAATAATAATAATAATAATAATAATAATAATAATAATAATAATAAATAATAATAATAATAATAATAATAATAATAATAATAATAATAATAATAATAATAATAATAATAATAATAATAATAATAATAATAATAATAATAATAATAATAATAATAATAATAATAATAATAATAATAATAATAATAATAATAATAATAATAATAATAATAATAATAATAATAATAATAATAATAATAATAATAATAATAATAATAATAATAATAATAATAATAATAATAATAATAATAATAATAATAATAATAATAATAATAATAATAATAATAATAATAATAATAATAATAATAATAATAATAATAATAATAATAATAATAATAATAATAATAATAATAATAATAATAATAATAATAATAATAATAATAATAATAATAATAATAATAATAATAATAATAATAATAATAATAATAATAATAATAATAATAATAAAAATAATAATAATAATAATAATAATAATAATAATAAAAATAATAATAATAATAATAATAATAATAATAATAATAATAATAATAATAATAATAATAATAATAATAATAATAATAATAATAATAAAAATAATAATAATAATAATAATAATAATAATAATAATAATAATAATAATAATAATAAAAATAATAATAATAATAATAATAATAATAATAATAATAATAATAATAATAATAATAATAATAATAATAATAATAATAATAATAATAATAATAATAATAATAATAATAATAATAATAATAATAATAATAATAATAATAATAATAATAATAATAATAATAATAATAATAATAATAATAATAATAATAATAATAATAATAATAATAATAATAATAATAATAATAATAATAATAATAATAATAATAATAATAATAATAATAATAATAATAATAATAATAATAATAATAATAATAATAATAATAATAATAATAATAATAATAATAATAATAATAATAATAATAATAATAATAATAATAATAATAATAATAATAATAATAATAATAATAATAATAATAATAATAATAATAATAATAATAATAATAATAATAATAATAATAATAATAATAATAATAATAATAATAATAATAATAATAATAATAATAATAATAATAATAATAATAATAATAATAATAATAATAATAATAATAATAATAATAATAATAATAATAATAATAATAATAATAATAATAATAATAATAATAATAATAATAATAATAATAATAATAATAATAATAATAATAATAATAATAATAATAATAATAATAATAATAATAATAATAATAATAATAATAATAATAATAATAATAATAATAATAATAATAATAATAATAATAATAATAATAATAATAATAATAATAATAATAATAATAATAATAATAATAATAATAATAATAATAATAATAATAATAATAATAATAATAATAATAATAATAATAATAATAATAATAATAATAATAATAATAATAATAATAATAATAATAATAATAATAATAATAATAATAATAATAATAATAATAATAATAATAATAATAATAATAATAATAATAATAATAATAATAATAATAATAATAATAATAATAATAATAATAATAATAATAATAATAATAATAATAATAATAATAATAATAATAATAATAATAATAATAATAATAATAATAATAATAATAATAATAATAATAATAATAATAATAATAATAATAATAATAATAATAATAATAATAATAATAATAATAATAATAATAATAATAATAATAATAATAATAATAATAATAATAATAATAATAATAATAATAATAATAATAATAATAATAATAATAATAATAATAATAATAATAATAATAATAATAATAATAATAATAATAATAATAATAATAATAATAATAATAATAATAATAATAATAATAATAATAATAATAATAATAATAATAATAATAATAATAATAATAATAATAATAATAATAATAATAATAATAATAATAATAATAATAATAATAATAATAATAATAATAATAATAATAATAATAATAATAATAATAATAATAATAATAATAATAATAATAATAATAATAATAATAATAATAATAATAATAATAATAATAATAATAATAATAATAATAATAATAATAATAATAATAATAATAATAATAATAATAATAATAATAATAATAATAATAATAATAATAATAATAATAATAATAATAATAATAATAATAATAATAATAATAATAATAATAATAATAATAATAATAATAATAATAATAATAATAATAATAATAATAATAATAATAATAATAATAATAATAATAATAATAATAATAATAATAATAATAATAATAATAATAATAATAATAATAATAATAATAATAATAATAATAATAATAATAATAATAATAATAATAATAATAATAATAATAATAATAATAATAATAATAATAATAATAATAATAATAATAATAATAATAATAATAATAATAATAATAATAATAATAATAATAATAATAATAATAATAATAATAATAATAATAATAATAATAATAATAATAATAATAATAATAATAATAATAATAATAATAATAATAATAATAATAATAATAATAATAATAATAATAATAATAATAATAATAATAATAATAATAATAATAATAATAATAATAATAATAATAATAATAATAATAATAATAATAATAATAATAATAATAATAATAATAATAATAATAATAATAATAATAATAATAATAATAATAATAATAATAATAATAATAATAATAATAATAATAATAATAATAATAATAATAATAATAATAATAATAATAATAATAATAATAATAATAATAATAATAATAATAATAATAATAATAATAATAATAATAATAATAATAATAATAATAATAATAATAATAATAATAATAATAATAATAATAATAATAATAATAATAATAATAATAATAATAATAATAATAATAATAATAATAATAATAATAATAATAATAATAATAATAATAATAATAATAATAATAATAATAATAATAATAATAATAATAATAATAATAATAATAATAATAATAATAATAATAATAATAATAATAATAATAATAATAATAATAATAATAATAATAATAATAATAATAATAATAATAATAATAATAATAATAATAATAATAATAATAATAATAATAATAATAATAATAATAATAATAATAATAATAATAATAATAATAATAATAATAATAATAATAATAATAATAATAATAATAATAATAATAATAATAATAATAATAATAATAATAATAATAATAATAATAATAATAATAATAATAATAATAATAATAATAATAATAATAATAATAATAATAATAATAATAATAATAATAATAATAATAATAATAATAATAATAATAATAATAATAATAATAATAATAATAATAATAATAATAATAATAATAATAATAATAATAATAATAATAATAATAATAATAATAATAATAATAATAATAATAATAATAATAATAATAATAATAATAATAATAATAATAATAATAATAATAATAATAATAATAATAATAATAATAATAATAATAATAATAATAATAATAATAATAATAATAATAATAATAATAATAATAATAATAATAATAATAATAATAATAATAATAATAATAATAATAATAATAATAATAATAATAATAATAATAATAATAATAATAATAATAATAATAATAATAATAATAATAATAATAATAATAATAATAATAATAATAATAATAATAATAATAATAATAATAATAATAATAATAATAATAATAATAATAATAATAATAATAATAATAATAATAATAATAATAATAATAATAATAATAATAATAATAATAATAATAATAATAATAATAATAATAATAATAATAATAATAATAATAATAATAATAATAATAATAATAATAATAATAATAATAATAATAATAATAATAATAATAATAATAATAATAATAATAATAATAATAATAATAATAATAATAATAATAATAATAATAATAATAATAATAATAATAATAATAATAATAATAATTGTTGAGGACATGGACGAAAATCTAATCGAATTCGATTAAAATTCCTGTTATATACACATTTTTTTCTTCTTACCTTATGTCCGCCTTTTCTGGAATTACCCCTTTTTATACTTACCAACGTGTCTTCATACTTACCTTCCCATCAAAACTATAATTCCCGATACTTACCTATTTTCGTGCACAATACTTACCTCGTCACTGGAATTACCCATACTTACCACCACTCACCGTATACTCACCGTCGCTCACCTCATGTTTTCTTGTACTTACCTCTCGCATCTATCCCACCTACATACAGAAATACATACCTCTAAACCTCCCGCTATCCCTATATATATTGAAGTAACATGTACATACAAAAAGGCGGCTGAAAATTTGCTACTTGTTGTTAAGATAGTTGTCATAGAGTTCTCTTACGGTGCCGGTCAGCTTCGGTGTGATGCAAAAAACCTAAATCTAAATCAAATTAAAGAAAACCTGTGAAATTGGAAAATAATCAGAATAAACCAAATTGAGTAAAAGTGCGAAAGAAAAAAAAGGTGCGTTTTATTTTGAAAGAAAAACAGATAGTGCGGTAAAGTACATGGTCCTTCGAGCCGTCAAGAAAGCAGTGACCTAAAACAAAAAAAAGCAATTGTGTACATTTGAAAAATAATATAATAAAATTTTAGCAAAATAAAATAAAAGTGAACAAATACATACTTTATTAAAAAAAAAAAAAAGGTCTAACAAGCGATATAAAAGCGAAAGTGTGCATATACATACATACATATATATACAGTGGTTAAAGTGTACAACAAAAAATACATAAGTCGCAAACTAAATTGAAAAATTGAAAATCAATACATACTTACACATACGTGAGAAAAAAATTGTGGGAAAAATTTATCAAAATCGTAATTTTTATGAGAAACTAAATATTTTACAGTTTAGAAAAGTTAATACCTACATATAAACAGTTAAAGAAATAGAAAAAATATATAACATATAATATAAGGCGGGTATTAGTATATACATACATAAGTGCATACAAAAAAAAAAAAAAAAAACAATATACAAAGTTACGATATACATACATATATACATAAAAAAGGAAAAAGCGAACAAGAGAAAATTATAACAGGCGGGAAATATACCTAATCTACAGTGGGACGAAAATATAAAATATTCAAACAAATTTAAAAAGTGAATTCTGGGTTATATAATTTTGTGAAGTATAAAGAATTAAATACAATTACTTACGTAATTCATAAAAAGAAAATATTTAACTAAAAAAAAAAAAAAAAAAAAAAAAAATTAAGTCAGAATATATATATATAACAAAAATAATTGAATTAATTATACATACATACATTCGAAATAAAAATAAATAGATTAAAATATACCCACCAAAACATCTTTATATAAAAAAAAAAAAAAAAAAAAAAAAGTCAATAAAAAGCAAAAACAGTAACAACAGGCAAGCAAAACAAAAAGCGGAAACGGATTTGTCCCAGCATCGCAACAAAATACAGACGAACACATTTTATTAGAGGGTACAGTACATCATGCCAAAGTAAGTCCTCACAACATATTCATATACATACATACAAACCCGCTATTAAGCGAACTTTGGCCCCATCCCAAAACTGTACGGTACCAAAAATTTAATACCACTACTTAAATACCCAGTCCAGAACTCTCTCTCTCTATATATATGTATATACACACATCCCATAATATATAGCTCCCGCATATACATAGTCACGTATATTTCCCATTATATACCCCATTGCGAGCCCTATATTGAAAATCAGTTGCCACTCAAAAAAAAATTCTCGCAACTGGCGATAATAAGAAATTGCATTCAGGATCTTGGTTTCCCTTTCTCTCCCATAAATTTTTAACCAAACAAAAATCCGCATTCGCCCAGATACCAAAAATTTACCTCAAAAGCTAATTACCATTATAGAAAATTTCCCACGCCAAAAGAAAAAAGAGACACAGATAATCATCACTCAATTGCACCTCAGTTGCATTGACTCCACCCCTTTTCAATTTCTGCATCCCATTCACATACACACCTGTACTTGTACTTAGAAGCGCTAAGACAAGTAATTATTCTCACTCTCTCTTGTATATTAAACTGCACAGTGGGCACAACCACATAAAATCGCGAACAATAACACAGTAGGACAAACCACACCAACACACCCTCAAAAAACCACAGTTTTAATACAATATATTAAGGGGATCCCAAAAGCCTTAAATCCAAATAAAACATGCCTGGAAATCAAGAAAAGGCCAAAGTCCTCCAACAACAATCGGGTCCAATTACCCGATCAAAGTCCCAATCGGAGGATGAATCCAATTCTCAAGAAAAGAAATTTTTCCTGGAGCTACAAAAATTGGAAAAATTCTGCGAGAAATGGTGGAGCATCGCTGAGACTGAGCACACGGAAGCCAGTCTCAAAATTTACGCAGATACACTCAACAAAAGAATGGATGCATTGGAAGCAGCATATGACGCGGCACATCTCTCCACAAATGACGACGAGGCCCAGAAACAATACGAGGAAACGTTCGAGACATCAAACTGCACTGCAACCGACACAAAGCTTAGAATAGGAGAACTCATAGCAGCCATGCAGAGAACTCAAACCCCAGTCCAAACCCCTCACAACGAAACCCCCCATTACCAAACGATTAGTGCAATACCCCTTACTCAATTCTCTAGCGAGCAATCCTTTCTCAAAATCAGAGCTTGTGATACTCAAATGTTCTCGGGAGGATATGAAGACTGGCCCGCTTTTCGTGACATGTTCACGGCGGTATATATTAATCATCCCAAACTCTCGCCAGTCCAAAAACTCTACCACCTCCGACAAAAAACGAGAGGAAAAGCAGCCCTCGTAATAAAGAAATACGCTCTCACAGACCAAAATTTCGAGCTCGCTTGGGGCGCACTCAAATCCCGCTACGAGAATCGAAGAATTCTCGTAGATAATCAACTAAAAACGCTTTTCAATATGCAGCCTGTATTCTCAGAAAATGGGGAAAGAATACAAGATCTCCAAACAACGATAAATAATTGCGTTGCAACCCTCAATTCAAATGATGTTCCGACGGATAACTGGGACCCAATCCTCATATATTTATGCTCCTCAAAACTACCCCGCGAAACTCTAGCGCTTTGGGAGCAATCTCTCGAATCCCGAAAAGAACTACCACTGTGGGAAGAAATGGATAAATTCCTCACCACACGATATGAAGTGGTAGAAAGACTTGGTAATTATAGACCGAGCAATCCCCGACCCTCAAACTCCAGTTTCACACAAAGGTCCTCTACACCAAATAGCTCGAGTTTCAAAAACAAGTCACAAACATATCACTCAGACCAAAAAGCTCCCTCTTGCAAACTCTGCAATAAAAACCACGCCATTAGGAGCTGTCTGAAATTCCGAAATCTCTCACCCCAAGAGCGTAACAACTTCGTTAAAGAGAATGGTTACTGCTCAAACTGCTTATCGTATTCCCACCAAGACAATAACTGTCCCAGCAGTTTTACTTGCGTCTATTGCAAACAGCGGCACCACTCCCAGCTCCATATACAAGGGAAGTCCCAAAATCACCCAAGAACGCAAACACAACACTCTCAAAGGCAACAAAGCCAGACATATGCCACAACTCAAGTGGCGACAACTCCCAACAACTCAGAACTGCCCTCAACCTCCGCAGAGGCTGTTCGAACCCAACAAATACCCACAGTAAATCAAACAACAACCCACTTCACTAGTAGCAGCGAAATGACTCTACTACCCACGGCCTTGGTCACACTCCACTCAAACGGCGAATATCACAAAATTCGTGCCCTAATTGATCAAGGTTCGGAAAAAACATTCATATCTTCTCGAATACAAAAAATATTGCACCTACCCACCAAGGAAACCCACTACGAAATCTCAGGAATGGGCGGTTTGGTAGTGCAAAACTCTAACAAAATCTGCGAGCTAACTCTCTGCTCGTCAGACTTACAAACTCGAATAATCACTCACGCAATTATTCTCCCCAAACTGACACACTTTTT
The DNA here is from genome assembly GCA_960531455.1 of Urophora cardui. NCBI lineage: Eukaryota > Metazoa > Arthropoda > Insecta > Diptera > Tephritidae > Urophora > Urophora cardui. The sequence continues at coordinate 86,174,500 of OY482670.1, read as the reverse complement.
ACCCTCATTTAAGGTGTCAGGAATAAATCTCCAAGAGATCTCAAAACTCAATCTCGCTGATCCTTCATGTTTCACCCCCTCAAAAATAGACATGGTAATAGGCAGCGATCTCACCCCACAAATAATGCTACAAGGCTTACAGGCTAATGTCAGCGGCTGTTTACTAGCCCAAAATACAATATTTGGCTGGATAATCAGCGGACCCCTAAAGGAAAAGGTAAATACCTTCTCGACTCAAGTTAGAGAAGCCACCAATGACTCTCTCAACTCCCTACTTCAAAAATTCTGGCAACAGGAAGAAGTACCCACAACTCAACCCCTATCTCAGGAGGATGAATTTTGCGAACAGCTCTATCGCAAAACAACCAAACGACAGCAAGATGGCCGATATGTGGTTAAACTCCCATTTAAGAAGGAATTTCCCGAAACTCTCGCCCTTGGACATTCACGCATAGGAGCTCAACTGCAGTTTTTAAGCGTCGAAAGATCCCTGGAAAAACGGCCAGAACTTAAGCAGAAATACTCAGAAGTTCTGGCTGAATACATCACGTTGGGTCATATGGAACGAATCCCACCTCTCGAGTCCATAGAAAACGGAAAATATTTCTCCTTTTACCTCCCTCACCACGCTGTCTTGAAACCAGACAGTAAAACCACAAAAGTTCGCGTCGTCTTTAATGCTTCGAAAATCTCCCACTCAGGAAACTCCTTAAATGATGTCCTTCACACAGGACGGATTCTCCAAAACGATTTAATGCTCGTCCTACTCAATTGGCGACTTTTTAAATACGTTTTTAATGGCGATATCGAGAAAATGTATCGCCAAATACTCGTACACGAGGAAGACCAGGACTTCCAAAGAATTGTTTTCCGAAAATCTCCGGAACTCCCCATGGCAGATTACAAACTAAAAACGGTGACATTTGGTGTAAACTGCGCCCCCTATCTCGCCATCAGAACACTCCACCAACTCGCAGAAGACTCGCAACACTCCCACCCTCTCGCTCACGATATCTTGCTACACCAAACATACGTAGATGATATTCTCTCGGGCGAACACACAATACAGTCCACTCTCGACTCGCTTCACCAAGTTATCGAAGCACTAAAATCAGCCGGTTTTCCACTGAAAAAGATAACGGCTAATCATCCCGATCTCCTCAAAAATATCCCAAAATCTGACTTACTCGATGCAGATTTTCTGAAATTTCACGATTCCAGCTCCACAGAAACTCTGGGCATAAAATGGAATGCAATAAGTGACACATTCACTTACTCATACGATCCTCTACCCGTCGCTAACTCAAGCACAAAGCGGCAAATACTCTCGGCAATTGCGAAATTGTTTGACCCGGCAGGGTGGCTATCGCCCATAATGATAGTAGCCAAAATTCTGCTACAGCAACTCTGGCTAGAAGGAACAGATTGGGATGAACATGTAAAACCCAACTCTTTTCACAAATGGAACACATTTCGCGAAAATCTCCCCGCGATAAGCGAAATAAAAATCCCCCGATGGATCGATTTCTCTCCCGATAAACAGTATCAAATGCACGGCTTCTCAGATGCATCAGAAAAAGCATTTTGCGCTTGCGTATATCTCAGAGTGCAAAATAGCGAACACTCATTCTCAACGCATTTACTCGCTGCAAAAAGCAAAGTGGCTCCTTTAAACACTGTGAGCCTTCCCCGTCTCGAACTTTGCGGAGCAGTACTTCTCTCAAAACTCGTGAAACAAATGCGCTCTCACTTAAAACTGACTTCCCAAGAGTTAATACTCTGGTCAGACTCCTCAATTGTACTCGCATGGCTCGAAAAGCCACCCCACACATGGAAGACGTATGTAGCAAACAGAACGTCTCAAATTCTCGACAATGTGAGCAATGCCACTTGGCGTCATGTATCCAGTGGTGATAACCCAGCTGATCTTGGTACACGTGGATGCAAACCCCAAGAATTATCTCACAGCTCTCTATGGTGGAATGGCCCAGATTGGCTTTCTAAGGCATCCACATGCTGGCCAAAAACAGCCCCAAACAACTCCACTCCACCAGAGAAAAAACGCATCGAGTCATTTCACTCGATAGAAACTCCCGACATGCTCGAACGCTTCTCATCCTTCGGGAAAGCTCTACGCGTTTTTGCATACATATATCGTTTTATACACAAAGCGAAAAAACTCAAAATTGCTCAAAGTCTCACTCTCTCTCAAAGCGAAATCACATATGCAAAATCCCGCATAATTATTCATACGCAAGCGAAATATTACTCAGATGTGATCGCAGATTTACAAGCTCGTAACCCAATTAACAAAAAGAGTTCGCTCTTATCTCTAAATCCGATGTTGGATAAATCAGGTGTAATGCGTGTGAATGGCAGACTCGCCCACTCACCTCTTAGCGAAAATGAACGCCACCCCATAATAATTCCAGATAATTCGAGATTTTGCTCATTATTGCTGGATTTCACTCACTCCACCTTGTTGCATGCAGAAAAGCAATTAATGATTCGCATGATACAACAAGAATATTATATACCTCGCCTCAAGCAAAAGGTCAAAAAATGCATATTTCACTGCAAGACCTGTACCATTTACAAACAGCAGACCAGATCTCAGATAATGGCTGCACTCCCTCCTGAAAGGTGTACATATTCTCTACCATTTCACACCACCGGTATAGATTTCGCCGGACCCTTCCAAGTAAAAACGTCGACGCTTCGACAAGCATCATATGCAAAAGCGTACGTTTGCGTGTTCGTGTGTTTCTCCACAAAAGCAGTCCATCTCGAAGTCTGCTCAGATTTGACGACAGCTGCATTCAAAGCAGCATTCTCTCGTTTTGTTAGTCGCCGTGGACTTCCCCACAAAGTTATGTCCGACAATGGCAAAACATTCGTCGGTGCAAGCAGAGAATTGAAAAGAGAATTTGCCAAATTTCTGCAAGAAACTGCAGCCGACATAGCTAATAAATACTCCATTCACGGCATGTCCTGGCAATTCATCCCACCATATGCCCCTCATATGGGAGGATTATGGGAAGCAGCCGTCAAAAGCTTCAAAACCCATTTCCTCAAAGTTGCCGGAAATCACAAATTTACATTCGAGGAATTCACCACCCTACTCACTCGAATAGAAGCGGTTCTAAACTCAAGGCCGCTCTCTCCCATGTCTCAAGATCCCAATGATCTGCTCGTCCTAACCCCAGGACATTTCCTGCGCGGGGCCCCATTACTCTCACTTCCAGAACAGAATTCCGAAAATCTCTCGCTCATAAACAAATGGCAAAAATTGCAGGTATTACACCATCAATTCAGCACTCGATGGAAAAATGAATACCTCAGAGAACTCCATAAGCGAACCAAATGGAAAACCCAACAAGCCAACGTTAAAGAAGGCGATTTAGTAGTCATAAAAGATGACGCACTCCCTCCAAATGAATGGCGACTCGGACGTGTAATAAAACTTCACCCTGGGTCCGACGACCAAGTCCGAGTAGTCGATGTACGCACCCAAAACGGAGTATACACACGCCCCATCGCAAAACTCTGCTCTCTTCCCCCTGCACAATAATCTCTCAATCCATTGTACCTAGCGATTTCTCCCCTTCTCTCGCATCCAGCTAACATTATGGGCTTTCTCTTCCATTCTCTTTACAGACGATACCCTCGATACAACACATGCCGGTTGTGTTGCCAGGAGCACTCACTCCGCCTGTGCCGCGCCTTTCTGGCAATGACGCCTGAGGAACGCTATGACTCTGTTCGAGCTCATGGCTACTGCATAAACTGCCTGGCAACTTCTCACGTAACCGGAGCGTGTAATTCTCCCGATCGCTGCCGCCGATGCGGCCTGGCACATCATACACTCATTCATCGGCAAACCCGGCATGAACCAAGGGAAACCCACCGAAACCAGCGTGCAATACCAAGACCGAGACCCATGAGTACCAATCGGAGGGTCATTGTAAAACGTACCACACAGAAGCGGCAGAACAGTGGCAATCAACAACGGATGCAGAACTTGTTCACGAGGGCAGTCGAATCACTGGAGGAGCTGAAGGAGTTGTTAATCCCCTCATCCGCGCAGGCCGGCCGCCATGTTGAGGACATGGACGAAAATCTAATCGAATTCGATTAAAATTCCTGTTATATACACATTTTTTCCTCTTACCTTATGTCCGCCTTTTCTGGAATTACCCCTTTTTATACTTACCAACGTGTCTTCATACTTACCTTCCCATCAAAACTATAATTCCCGATACTTACCTATTTTCGTGCACAATACTTACCTCGTCACTGGAATTACCCATACTTACCACCACTCACCGTATACTCACCGTCGCTCACCTCATGTTTTCTTGTACTTACCTCTCGCATCTATCCCACCTACATACAGAAATAGATACCTCTAAACCTCCCGCTATCCCTATATATATTGAAGTATTGGGTGGAGGAGAGAGAAAGAGACAGAGATTTCATCACGAAATATATAAAAATGAGTGGGGAACTATTCCTGGCTAGCTGGGTACATGGCGCCATGTGGCATTACTGACATTGTCGAGGATTTGAGCTGTGCGATTTGCGACATATGGTCCTTAAACATGGTCCTTCGAGCCGGATAACCGGCTCCTCATGGGATAACTACTAGACGATTAAGCCGTCTAGGGGGGCGAGTATGTTTATGCAACTTATGCTGTATAGCTTTCGTTCGTGCATTTGCATGCGGCTGTGAAAAACTGCGGTAATTCTCAGCCGTCTTATGCATTGTTCGAGCTATATAGCATGAAGGAGCAAATCGTACTGGGGATTTTTCACAACGAAAAAGAGGTTGGCACTCTCGCCCAACCTTGGAGCCGCAATCACGCTCCTCCCCACCTGAATACATACAAGGGTTGTAAATATGGTATGTATGTGCATATATACATCCAATATATGCACATATGTACATACACACGTACATATGTACACACTCGCATAAAAGATGCTACACCTCCCCGTAGCCACCCCCACACTACCCAACAAAAGATGCTACATCTCCCCGTAGCCAAACCCAATCCAATTCCCTCCAAAAAAGCAACTCGCCTTCCCCTCTCCCATCAAAGCTTAAACATAATAATAATAATAATAATAATAATAATAATAATAATAATAATAATAATAATAATAATAATAATAATAATAATAATAATAATAATAATAATAATAATAATAATAATAATAATAATAATAATAATAATAATAATAATAATAATAATAATAATAATAATAATAATAATAATAATAATAATAATAATAATAATAATAATAATAATAATAATAATAATAATAATAATAATAATAATAATAATAATAATAATAATAATAATAATAATAATAATAATAATAATAATAATAATAATAATAATAATAATAATAATAATAATAATAATAATAATAATAATAATAATAATAATAATAATAATAATAATAATAATAATAATAATAATAATAATAATAATAATAATAATAATAATAATAATAATAATAATAATAATAATAATAATAATAATAATAATAATAATAATAATAATAATAATAATAATAATAATAATAATAATAATAATAATAATAATAATAATAATAATAATAATAATAATAATAATAATAATAATAATAATAATAATAATAATAATAATAATAATAATAATAATAATAATAATAATAATAATAATAATAATAATAATAATAATAATAATAATAATAATAATAATAATAATAATAATAATAATAATAATAATAATAATAATAATAATAATAATAATAATAATAATAATAATAATAATAATAATAATAATAATAATAATAATAATAATAATAATAATAATAATAATAATAATAATAATAATAATAATAATAATAATAATAATAATAATAATAATAATAATAATAATAATAATAATAATAATAATAATAATAATAATAATAATAATAATAATAATAATAATAATAATAATAATAATAATAATAATAATAATAATAATAATAATAATAATAATAATAATAATAATAATAATAATAATAATAATAATAATAATAATAATAATAATAATAATAATAATAATAATAATAATAATAATAATAATAATAATAATAATAATAATAATAATAATAATAATAATAATAATAATAATAATAATAATAATAATAATAATAATAATAATAATAATAATAATAATAATAATAATAATAATAATAATAATAATAATAATAATAATAATAATAATAATAATAATAATAATAATAATAATAATAATAATAATAATAATAATAATAATAATAATAATAATAATAATAATAATAATAATAATAATAATAATAATAATAATAATAATAATAATAATAATAATAATAATAATAATAATAATAATAATAATAATAATAATAATAATAATAATAATAATAATAATAATAATAATAATAATAATAATAATAATAATAATAATAATAATAATAATAATAATAATAATAATAATAATAATAATAATAATAATAATAATAATAATAATAATAATAATAATAATAATAATAATAATAATAATAATAATAATAATAATAATAATAATAATAATAATAATAATAATAATAATAATAATAATAATAATAATAATAATAATAATAATAATAATAATAATAATAATAATAATAATAATAATAATAATAATAATAATAATAATAATAATAATAATAATAATAATAATAATAATAATAATAATAATAATAATAATAATAATAATAATAATAATAATAATAATAATAATAATAATAATAATAATAATAATAATAATAATAATAATAATAATAATAATAATAATAATAATAATAATAATAATAATAATAATAATAATAATAATAATAATAATAATAATAATAATAATAATAATAATAATAATAATAATAATAATAATAATAATAATAATAATAATAATAATAATAATAATAATAATAATAATAATAATAATAATAATAATAATAATAATAATAATAATAATAATAATAATAATAATAATAATAATAATAATAATAATAATAATAATAATAATAATAATAATAATAATAATAATAATAATAATAATAATAATAATAATAATAATAATAATAATAATAATAATAATAATAATAATAATAATAATAATAATAATAATAATAATAATAATAATAATAATAATAATAATAATAATAATAATAATAATAATAATAATAATAATAATAATAATAATAATAATAATAATAATAATAATAATAATAATAATAATAATAATAATAATAATAATAATAATAATAATAATAATAATAATAATAATAATAATAATAATAATAATAATAATAATAATAATAATAATAATAATAATAATAATAATAATAATAATAATAATAATAATAATAATAATAATAATAATAATAATAATAATAATAATAATAATAATAATAATAATAATAATAATAATAATAATAATAATAATAATAATAATAATAATAATAATAATAATAATAATAATAATAATAATAATAATAATAATAATAATAATAATAATAATAATAATAATAATAATAATAA